>JACYXH010000367.1:635000-730000 GCA_026745465.1 Lota lota
CTTGTTTGATATTCCCTCCTTCTTGCTCAGGCCGGTGAGGAGCCAACAGGCGTGTTGGTAATAAAACCTGAGGTGGAGGAGAGCTCAGGCACATTTCAGAGAGCGAGAGGGATGGCGAGAGGGACGGTGACCACGTACCTTTGTGGAGTTGCGCTGCTGGCCCTGTGGAAGCCTTCGCTGCAAGGAGGTAGGCTTCTCTATCTTTCATGACCGCTTGTACCGACATCAACGTAGGCCGTCTGCGCAGGAGCTCTGGGATTAGGTCAAACACCTGAAATGCTGATGGTATTTACAAATGCCATGGAATACATACATTTAACCTATATTCTCATCAGGATATCACTTGTATTTGAGCAAAAATCCTCATGTAATCCATATTCAAATGTTTTATTTATTGATATGTTAAGAATTGTTCCTCACGTTAAGTGAAACTAATAAGGCTTTACAGATCAATGAAGGGACTAATGTTTTACATGTGGGCACTTCCTGCGGTTCAGCTGTGGAAAAAAGCCTCTCAGCATTTCATCTCCTTGTTGTCATTGCCCTAAATGAGGTGAATGTACCAGTTCAGCTTTCCTCTTATTGTTCTACTGCAGCTGTTTCCAAAATGAGGGCTATTTGTGAACATGTGTTGCATCCCCTGTCGGTCTGAGCCCCCTGGAGTGATGAGGGTCTTTGAGGTGTGGTCCCTCCGCCCTCAAGGGCCTCCACCTGGTAAACGATGGGACATGTTTCAATGATGACGTGATCTTATGTGCAGAGGCTGCTTAACAACTAACCGAATACATGCTGGCATTCCTTCCTTCTGTGGTCTATATTCATTTGGCTTAATACTTGACATTGCCGTGATCTAATGTCATGAGCTCTTAATCCCATTCCTGACTCTTCTCCTTTTGGAGACGAGAGGAAGTGACATCATCTCCAACAGCCTTAGTCGTGATCCCAATTACTGTGCAGTAAATGTTGGGCTGAATTAATTGATCCTTTTCCTTTAATGAATCTGCAAACCATCTAGAGGTTAAATAGTAGTAGGCGTGTCCAGGAAGAGTTGAACTGTTCTATCGGTCCATCTCAAAGTCTGGGTTAAGAATTAACATTAACATATTAGGATTTAGGTCAGGTCACGCTGTGTCGTGCTCACTCCCTTCGGAGTGAGAAGGTGATCATTCCCAAGTCTGAGCTTTCCGAACTTTCACACAGAACCCATATCTCCAAACATAGGCAGAACTGATCGGCTCAAGATGCCCTCAAATAAATGATTTCTCTGATGTTATTATTATTACCAATCATGATACATCATCGACAGACAGACAGACAGACAGACAGACAGACAGACAGACAGACAGACAGATCGATCGATAGATAGATAAATAACACTTTATTAATCATCGAAACCCAACGTCTTTTGTTGTTGTTGCCGGATAAGATATTTTGTACTATGTCCCGCCCCTCAGACAAGCCTCCCATCTGATTGGGTGAACACTATCAAGTCTGATAAACGGGAATCCTACCCTTTTCCCTTGTCTCCCACATGGCGTGAACCGAGTCTTTGGATCTCAGCTTTCATTCATTGAATCTCTTCCTGAGAATTCAGAATGGTGGACGATTGGTATGACACCATGTTTCTATATGTATCACTATACTGTGTGTGAAGTGAGCGAGGGCTTACAAATCCCAGCCTAAAAAGCTACTGGGTTTGATCCCTGATGTCTGCATCAGGGATGCGTGTTGGAATCTCTACACAGGTCCCTAAGCACCTGTGTAGAGATTCATACCACTGCTCCCTAAGCACCTGTGTAGAGATTCATACCACTGCTCCCTAAGCACCTGTGTAGAGATTCATACCACTGCTCCCTAAGCACCTGTGTAGAGATTCATACCACTGCTCCCTAAGCACCTGTGTAGAGATTCATACGGTAGTCATTGTTCCTCTAAGCACCTGTGTAGAGATTCATACCACTGCTCCCTAAGGACCTGTGTAGAGATTCATACGGTAGTCATTGTTCCTCTAAGGACTTTAAACGTAAAACATTTAACATTAAAAAATGAATACACAAAAAGACAGTATGACCAATACTGTGTCATCGTTTATGGTGAGACCTGAGGCCTGGAGTAGTCAGCCCTGAGAGACCGAGTCAGGTGCCCCCAAACACACACCAGCCCCACCCGTCCTGCTCCAGGTCAGGGTCACGGGGGCATTCGGAGATGAGGTCATCATCCATCCTAAATACAGGCTTGTTCTAACTGGCACCAACATGCGTGTTGGCTGATCCGAGCTCTGAGGACATCAGGGTACACCTGGCGTTAGGACGCGTCTCCAGTAATGGGACCGGGTCTCTCTTCCCTGCTCTAGATGAACACATCCACTGCAAAGACCAAATGCATTGTTGTTTTAGTACAACAGTGATGCACTTCCACCTTCATCTGCTAAACAAAGACAAGAAGAAGAAGAATTCAATACAATACTGACTGAGTCTGTTCCTTGGCCTTCCTTCAAGGCTAGCCCTAATCTGAAGACTTAGATCAAGGCATGCTTCCCCTATAGTTAGTGATGAAGACTTAGAGCAAGGCATGCTTCCCCTATAGTTAGTGATGAAGACTTAGAGCAAGGCATGCTTCCCCTATAGTTAGTGATGAAAGACTTAGAGCAAGGCATGCTTCCTCTATAGTTATAGTGATGAAGACTTAGAGCAAGGCATGCTTCATCTATAGGCATAGTGATGAAGACTTAGAGCAAGGCATGCTTCCTCTATAGTTAGTGATGAAGACTTAGAGCAAGGCATGCTTCCTCTATAGTTATAGTGATGAAGACTTAGATCAAGGCATGCTTCCTCTATAGTTATAGTGATGAAGACTTAGATCAAGGCATGCTTCCTCTATAGTTATAGTGATGAAGACTTAGATCAAGGCATGCTTCCCCTATAGTTATAGTGATGAAGACTTAGATCAAGGCATTCTTCCTCTATAGTTATAGTGATGAAGACTTAGATCAAGGCATGCTTCCCCTATAGTTATAGTGATGAAGACTTAGATCAAGGCCTTGTTCTCTGCGGTAAATGGCCTCAGATCAGTGAGGGCCCCTCCTGGGGGGGGGGGGGGGGGGGGGGGATTTCACATCTGGGGAGGGATTCAACACTGTCTCCTTTTATAGTTGCAGTTGTTTCAAACTCTTACAATATTTTGTGGTGAAATGTAATATATTTGCAGAATTGGGAGCAGCATACCCTTGGGGTGAAGGGCTGGTTCTTATCATGTAGAACAAGTACAAGAGTACAAGAACAAGATAAAACATGCACACGCGCAGGCACACACACACGCACACAGACACGCATGCACGCACACTGGCCAGGGGTTGAGGTGCAGGGATCTATACAGCACTGCACCCGATCCTAAAAGCACTTTAACCTCTTATTATTTCAGCCAGAAATGCTCATTTTTAGGCATGTCTTGGGCAGTTTGAAATAAAGGTCATGAACAATTAGCTTTTACAAGAGGGAATAAATGAGAGCTGAGATGTACGCTTCATTAGCAGATGACTCATGGAGCTGCATAGTTCAATCATTTCCCCAGAGGACCCCCCAAATGATTTTGATTAGATTAGAGAAGAAGTTATACCAGATATGGGTTCTACAAAGCACCTCTCTTTCTTACCCATGGTGAGAAGGTGATGGAGATAAAACTCCCATAGTATTGACAATAGCTTATGACGATATACAAAACCTAATTACTGATGACATACTAGCACACATTCCTTGCAGTGTATTGAATTGGGTGGATGAAGGTGGAGGTTCTAGTGGTGTAATGCTCTGTTGTAGGTGTATACATACCTGCAGGTGGAGGTTCTAGTGGTGTAATGCTCTGTTGTAGGTGTATACATACCTGCAGGTGGAGGTTCTAGTGGTGTAATGCTCTGTTGTAGGTGTATACCTGCAGGTGGAGGTTCAAGTGGTGTAATGCTCTGTTGTAGGTGTATACCTGCAGGTGGAGGTTCTAGTGGTGTAATGCTCTGTTGTAGGTGTATACATACCTGCAGGTGGAGGTTCTAGTGGTGTAATGCTCTGTTGTAGGTGTATACCTGCAGGTGGAGGTTCTAGTGGTGTAATGCTCTGTTGTAGGTGTATACATACCTGCAGGTGGAGGTTCTAGTGGTGTAATGCTCTGTTGTAGGTGTATACCTGCAGGTGGAGGTTCTAGTGGTGTAATGCTCTGTTGTAGGTGTATACATACCTGCAGGTGGAGGCGTGGGACCAGGACATGGATATGGACCAGGTGGAGAGGGAGCAGGTCTAGGACCGGGAGGTGCAGGCTTCGGACCTGGAACTGGAGGAGGAGGATCAGCTGGATCTGGACCAGGCGGACCCGGCACTGGTCCAGGAGGGTTTGGACCCGGAGGTACACACACCACTCAGGTCCACGCCTACAGACGAGGGCTTTCAGATGCATACCTGAGAAGAGGTTAGAACAGTTCAAGTATCCACACATCAGAAAAAAGACTGTGACTTATAAGGCTATTAACCCTTGTCAGTGAGCCCCTGCATGCTTTGCTGGAGACAAATGAGCCCGTGAAAACCGATATCCAAACGTCTTAGATTGCATCATCATTTACAGAACCGTCAAGCCTTAACAATACATTGTGTTTAAATGACATCATCGTCTGGCCCACAGCCCAGTTAGGAGGGGGGTGTTTTGTTTTCACCTCTTCAAAATAATGAATTCCACATGAAGCGGTTGTTTCATTTGTTTTTTTACACCAGAAATCAATTCTTTCTATAAATATCCCAGATGATGTGGCATTTCAGCAATTCCTGTCCATGTTTGGTCTACGTTGGCTTCCACGAGTCATTTCTTACTTCCTATCTGAGTTTCCAATGTTCTTGATTTCCAGCTGGCCAGTGGGCAGGGGGGCCAGGGGAGGGAGGGGCTACTGGGACGGGACCAGGAGGTATCAGATCAGGAAGCTATTGGCCAGTCACTGGTGCACTAGGGACTGGTAGAAGATAGATTGTCTGTGCCATTTCGGTTATTAAAAATAAAGTAGTATGTGTATGCTCCTCCCATGATGATACATTTTTAATTTTGGTCACTAAAAGCTGAGCAGATTTGACTCTGTATTTATGTTGCTCACTAATTGCTGAACAGATTGTGTACATTACTGTGAGTGTGTACATAACTCTAAGAGTGTGTACATAACTCTGAGTGTGTACATAACTTTGAGAGTGTACATAACTCTGAGTGTGTGTACATTACTCTGAGAGTGTGTACATTACTCTGAGAGTGTGTACATAACTCTGAGAGTGTGTACATAACTCTGAGAGTGTGTACATTACTCTGAGAGTGTGTACATAACTGAGAGTGTGTACATAACTCTGAGAGTGTGTACATAACTCTGAGAGTGTGTACATAACTGAGAGTGTGTACATAACTCAGAGTGTACATTACTGTGAGTGTGTACATAACTCTGAGAGTGTGTACATAACTCGGAGAGTGTACATTACTGTGAGTGTGTACATAACTCTGAGAGTGTGTACATTACTCTGAGAGTGTGTACATAACTCTGAGAGTGTGTCTCACCTTCTCACCTGGCCAGAGCGACAGCATTAGACAGATGTAGATCTTAATCCACAATGACAATTGTGGAGACAATGCAAGAGGTTTCTGGTCTCTGCTCCACCTTTTTTGTCTTCCTTAAAATATGTTCCAGTGTTCGAGCAAAGCTGCATAAAGCGCTTCTCATAGCAACGCCAAAACACCGCACTGTCAATCTTTTTTTCCAATGGTCTCCAACGGCGGCCAGACTAAGCTTGTTCAGTTTATGGTCTGTTGGTTTCCCTGTTTCAAAGTCATGAGTGATTGTTGAGCAGCCAATGAGCCCCACTTCAACATGCATCCACACCCAAACACACCAGAACGCATAGCTTCCCATCTAGCCGTACAGCCCTGCTGTACGGCTAGATGGTGGAGCGGCTTCCCTGACAAACCAGCGGACGCCATGGCGTCAGACCAAGAGAATGCTGCTTTAGGAAAGCTCTTTTGTTCTCAAGCCCCATCGCGGGCCGCCTGTGAAGGATGAGGGGCGTTTGGTTATATTATCCGGCTCGCTCTCAGAGGTTAAGCCCCGGCTTTGAGAAGCCTTTTGGAATTAAATCCATGGGTTTGAAAGCGGGTCAGAGCTGAAGCGCACAAAACATGTCGTCACACTTGACTAGAAGTCCAGTCGTCATATATTTAGATAATCACATCATGAAAATCACTGTTGTGCTGCGCCCTGGTCCACTGGGAATAAATCAAGCCTTGTTAATATCTCAAAAGTATTCTTGTCTCCAATGCAGTAACAACTGTTTATTTACAGAAATCCAATATAGTTATGGGATTATGGGATAAATATACCAATATGTTGAATTATTTTACACAGCATTTACAATGTAAATGTAAATGTAAGCATGGCCAGTGTTTAACATCGCTTACAAAATCAAGACTAAGATCAAAGATCCATATTTGTGCTTCAAACGAAGGGTCGAATCTTCAGAAGAATGACTCAACAGTGGGACACAATGTTCCTTTGTGAGACACAAAGGAACCCAATCACCCATTTGTTAATGGGTGATGCAGTTGATTTCACTTTGGAGCCATCACCCTCTCACCTTGTCTAGGCGACGGAGGCCTTGGAGGCGGGGGCCTGGGTGGAGGGGGCGTTGGAGGCGGGGGCCTGGGTGGAGGAGGCCTTGGAGGCGGGGGTCTGGTTGGAGGGGGCATTGGAGGCGGGGGCCTGGGTGGAGGGGGCGTTGGAGGCGGGGGCAAGGGTGGAGGGGGCGTTGGAGGCGGGGCTGGCAGAGGTCAGGGCCCTGCTGGGGTTCAGCCAGGGGAAGGAGCTGGACGATACACACCTGGAGGTGAGGGATGTCCAAGGCACTTAATACCTTGATGAACTTACACTTCATCAAGGTATACTTCATTACACGGTATCAAATGAGCAATGATGCAGAGATCTATCCGTTTTATTATTAAAAACATTTCTATACATTTTTGTTTCGGAATTGTAGACAATATTTGACTTCACTCCAATACAATAATACTAATACAATAATAAGTGTTTTTACGAGCATTCCTGTTGAGTGGCAGGTTGTTCATGTCTCTTTCAGGCGGTTTTGGACCAGGAGGTGCAGGCGGTTTTGGACCAGGAGGTGCAGGCGGTTTTGGACCAGGAGGTGCAGGCGGTTTTGGACCTGGAGGAGCTGGAGGTGTAGGACCTGGAGGAGTTGGACCTGGAGGAGTTGGACCTGGAAGAGCAGGAGGAATCGGTTCTGGTGGAGCTGCTGTACCAGCAGGGGGTATGCAAAAAATTAGACATGTAGAATATCTGTCTCTTTGTTTGTATCTAACCGTGTTTCCAGGGCATTCTCATCTCAATGAGACAATGACAGTACATGTTTCATTTGTTCAGTCCCTGTGATGCCACAGACAGGTCTTACTGGGGCGGGGCCCAGAGGGAAGAGTGGGGGGAAAGCATCCAAACAATTACCAGGTAAACCTTTTAAAGACACACAATTTACTCTGTTTTCATGAGCAGAAATGGTCAAATAGATGTCAACATGCATGGTCCTCTTTTTCATGTAGGCGTAGGGTTGCCCGGACTTTATCAAGGTGGACTCGTCCCTGGTCTAGGTCAGTTGGAAATACATCTATATTCTCTTCATTAGTTCACTAGAAAACTTTATATAGTTAAAGTCGTCGCCCCATATTCCTATTTAAGGTCATGTGATTGCAAGTGAGTAAAGTATCAAGGACATCAAATAGGACATCAAATAGTGTGTTTGAAAGGTGCAGTAGTTACAATTTAAGTGCTATAATGTGAGTGTAATATTGTATACTGCAGCCATCCATCAGCTGTTCTTAAGTGAAATGCTCTATATATATCTGCTCTGGTTGACTGCAGGCATGCCTCTGTTTGAGACTATTTACATTTTGGACCGCATCCGGCTAATTTCGGACTCATCAGGGCATCTCTTCCTGATTGGTTCAGGGAATCCACCTTTCCTGTCAATCACATTCACACACAGGGAAATATAGGGAGTGAGGGAGCTGAGAGGGAGGATGTGTTTTCTTTGGGATGTTTCTTTTCCAAATCTTGCTCTCCTCTGCTCTTTTCCACTTTCTCTCTGCACAACTTCCAAATGCTACCTACAGCACCTTTAAGTGTTACCAGACGCTGATAAGATAAGTCATTAATGTAATCTCTGAGTAGGTTATGGAGGCCGTGGTGTTCTCCCTGGAGTGGTCACAGGATCCGGACTTGCACCTCAGACTGGTAAATCAAATCATCCAGCCTAGACTAGATCAGCACTAGGGCAGAAGCAGACTAGATCCTGCAATACCAGCATGTATGCCCATGTGTTTCACCATCTCTTGTGAACTTTGGTCGATATTGATACTTCAATCTGTTTGACTTATGACGTGTGACTTGACTATCTTTATTTTATTATTTTATAGTGTCCTGCTGTCCCCTTTACCAACGCTAAACACATCCTTTCCACTTTCACATCCAAACCGTTGCCATGTTCTTTGCAGGGTCTGGAGCGCTTGGCCAGGAGGGCGCTGGACCCGGGGCCGGAGGTGAGTCCTCATGCCTCTGAAGAGCTACCCCACCTCATGGTGTAACACCACCTCCCTCGCGGTGTAACACCACCTCCCTCGCGGTGTAACTCCACCTCCCTCGCGGTGTAACACCACCTCCCTCGCGGTGTAACACCACCTCCCTCGCGGTGTAACACCACCTCCCTGGTGGTGTAACACCACCTCATACATCTTCCTCCATGTGTCTCTTGCCAGCTGGTCGTGGAGGTTTCAGTAGCCAGCAGATCTCTGGAGTCTTCCGTGGTTATCCTCTCATCACACCCAAATCAGGTGTGCCGCCACTCGAAAATAACCCAACATTGTCGTCATAACCACTAAATGTTGAATGCACACTCAATGTATGCATTTTTCTTTTCCAGGGGCGGGTAAATCAAAGAATCCAGCCAAGTTGGCAGCTAAATATGGTAATCACACACGGTTGAATTATAAATCTCGTAGACAACATGGTAGCATCAATATCTACATCTACTGAAGTGAGCAGTACACTGTTATCTATTCCATAGCAGGGTCTATATCTACTGAAGTGAGCAGTACACTGTTATCTATTCCATAGCAGGGTCTATATCTACTGAAGTGAGCAGTACACTGTTATCTATTCCATAGCAGGGTCTATATCTACTGAAGTGAGCAGTACACTGTTATCTATTCCATAGCAGGGTCTATATCTACTGAAGTGAGCAGTACACTGTTATCTATTCCATAGCAGGGTCTATATCTACTGAAGTGAGCAGTACACTGTTCTCTATTCTATAGCAGGGTCTATATCTACTGAAGTGAGCAGTACACTGTTATCTATTCCATAGCAGGGTCTATATCTACTGAAGTGAGCAGTACACTGTTATCTATTCCATAGCAGGGTCTATATCTACTGAAGTGAGCAGTACACTGTTCTCTATTCTATAGCAGGGTCTATATCTACTGAAGTGAGCAGTACACTGTTATCTATTCCATAGCAGGGTCTATGTGATGCCCTTTGTCTTCATTGAAAGGTTCAGGAGGTGCACTTGGACAAGGAGGTCTGGGAGGAGGTGGTGGAGGAGGTGGTGCTGGGGGACTTCCTGGAGGAGGAGCTGGTAACATACCTGGATTTGGAGGCGGAGCTGGAACAGGAGCTGGTGGTGTACCAGGACTTGGAGGTGGTTTTGGCCCTGGAGGTGGTGTACCTGGACTTGGAGGTGGTTTTGGCTCTGGAGGTGGTGTACCTGGACTTGGAGGTGGTTTTGGCCCTGGAGGTGGTGTACCTGGACTTGGAGGTGATTCCCAAATCTCAAAACTCAAATGAAGACCTTTAAACCTTTTCACTTTTTGCATCAGCTATCTACTCCATTAAGTCATATCTGAACTAGAACATTTCCTAATAATAAATTGTGTCTTTCTATGAGACAATCCATCCAGGGAATTTTTCTCTATAAATTGTCCGTTCTGGTCCACTTTTGACCCCCACATGCCCACATGCAAACCGTTCTAGGCTCAACACCTAGTGGTTGAATCTTATGTAGTGCACCTTTAAGCATTTAGATGAAAAGGGGAACAGGCTGGGGAATTGTTTTTAAAATAGGACAATGGCGTTGCACTTTAAAGTACTTGAAGTAGTTGTGTAATGTATGTGTAATATACTCCCTACTCTCCATTCATGTCGTAGCTGCTTGCTCAGCATGGATTGATAAACATTATTATTTGTTTGTAATGTGTTAAGATTTTTCTGGGTAAACTGAAGATGAGTTTCGTGGCAATGGCAATGGGCAATGGGTGGCAATGGTTCTGAAAACATTTTTGTTCACTTCTACTTCTACTTTAAATGGCCTCTTTCTCTTCAGCTCAGCAGGGGGGTGCAGGCACTGGAGCTGCAGGTGGTCTTGGTGGAGGGAGCCATGGCACAAGCTCCAGGGGAACTGGTCCAGGTGGGGCTGGGTATGGACCAGGTGGGGCTGGGTATGGACCAGGTGGGGCTGGGTATGGACCAGGTGGAGCTGGGTACGGACCAGGTGGAGTGGGACCTCAAAGTGGAGGAGCAGGGACAGCAGCTGGAGGTAATTATGACTTAAACATGTGACGTAAGAATTGTGTAATAATTATAATTAAAATGTTTGGCTCATCAAAGATTTCATTAAACTTACAGGGTATGATGCCGATGCCAAAGCCCGTAAATATGGTAACTATAAGTATATCATAACAACGATGTTCTTGTTGCTTTGATAGATCACCTTAGTAACTTGAAAACATGAAAAAACTAATGCTTTCATTTTCCAAACAGGTATGTTAAGTGGAGCTCTTGGAGGAGGACTAGGAGCAGGAACAGGTGGAGCTGGACCTGGTGGTGCTGGGTATGGACCAGCTGGTGGTGGCAGTGGAATCAGACCTGGTGTTGGAGTTGGACATGGTGGAACCGGAACAGGATATGGACCTGGGGGGGGAGCTGGAGTTGGACCAGGTGGAGCTGGATCAGTTCCTGGTGGGGCTGGGTACGGACAAGGTGGAGCTGGGTATGGACCAGGTGGAGCTGGATCAGTTCCTGGTGGGGCTGGGTATGGACCAGGTGGGGCTGGATCAGTTCCTGGTGGGGCTGGGTATGGACCAGGTGGGGCTGGATCAGTTCCTGGTGGGGCTGGGTATGGACCAGGTGGGGCTGGGTATGGACCAGGTGGGGCTGGATCAGTTCCTGGTGGGGCTGGGTATGGACCAGGTGGGGCTGGGTATGGACCAGGTGGGGCTGGATCAGTTCCTGGTGGGGCTGGGTATGGACCAGGTGGGGCTGGATCAGTTCCTGGTGGGGCTGGGTATGGACCAGGTGGGGCTGGATCAGTTCCTGGTGGGGCTGGGTATGGACCAGGTGGGGCTGGATCAGTTCCTGGTGGGGCTGGGTATGGACCAGGTGGGGCTGGGTATGGACCAGGTGGGGCTGGATCAGTTCCTGGTGGGGCTGGGTATGGACCAGGTGGGGCTGGATCAGTTCCTGGTGGGGCTGGGTATGGACCAGGTGGGGCTGGGTATGGACCAGGTGGAGTCAGAACTCCTAGTGGAGGAGCAGGAACAGGAGCTGGAGGTAACTATGAGCCTTGAATAAAAAATACTTATATCAGGTAAGTTACGATTTTTTGAGTTGATAATAAATTGTCATTCATATTTCAGGGTTTGATGCCGATGCCAAAGCCCGTAAATATGGTAAATATTAGTGTTCCATAAGAAATATGTCCATATTGTGTTGATGGATTTTCAAAGTAACTTAAGAAGATCTTCAAATCCAATGGTTTTGTTTTCCAAACAGGTATGTTAAGTGGAGCTCTTGGAGGACTAGGAGCAGGAACAGGTGGAGCTGGACCTGGTGGTGCTGGTTATGGACCAGCTGGTGGTGGCAGTGGAATCAGACCTGGTGTTGGAGTTGGACCTGGTGGAACCGGAACAGGATATGGACCTGGGGGGGGAGCTGGAGTTGGACCAGGTGGAGCTGGATCAGTTCCTGGTGGAGCTGGGTATGGACCAGGTGGAGCTGGATCAGTTCCTGGTGGGGCTGGGTATGAACCAGGTGGGGCTGGTTATGGACCAGGTGGAGCTGGATCAGTTCCTGGTGGGGCTGGTTATGGACCAGGTGGGGCTGGATCGGTTCCTGGTGGGGCTGGTTATGGACCAGGTGGAGCTGGGTATGGACCAGGTGGAGCTGGATCAGTTCCAGGTGGAGGAGCAGGTACAAGAGCTGGAGGTAATTGTGAACCTAAACTACTCAGAATTGTGTAACGTAAGAAGAATCCTGGTTCTGTTGTAAAATAATGTTTTGGCTGATCATATATTCAATTCATATTTCAGGGTATGATGCCGATGCCAAAGCCCGTAAATATGGTAACTATAAGTATATCATAACAACGATGTTCTTGTTGCTTTGATAGATCACCTTAGTAACTTGAAAACATGAAAAAACTAATGCTTTCATTTTCCAAACAGGTATGTTAAGTGGAGCTCTTGGAGGAGGACTAGGAGCAGGAACAGGTGGAGCTGGACCTGGTGGTGCTGGTTATGGACCAGCTGGTGGTGGCAGTGGAATCAGACCTGGTGTTGGAGTTGGACCTGGTGGAACCGGAACAGGATATGGACCTGGGGGGGGAGCTGGAGTTGGACCAGGTGGAGCTGGATCAGTTCCTGGTGGAGCTGGGTATGGACCAGGTGGAGCTGGATCAGTTCCTGGTGGGGCTGGGTATGGACCAGGTGGGGCTGGTTATGGACCAGGTGGAGCTGGATCAGTTCCTGGTGGGGCTGGTTATGGACCAGGTGGGGCTGGATTAGTTCCTGGTGGGGCTGGTTATGGACCAGGTGGAGCTGGGTATGGAACAGGTGGAGCTGGATCAGTTCCAGGTGGAGGAGCAGGTACAAGAGCTGGAGGTAATTGTGAACCTAAACTACTCAGAATTGTGTAACGTAAGAAGAATCCTGGTTCTGTTGTAAAATAATGTTTTGGCTGATCATATATTCAATTCATATTTCAGGGTATGATGCCGATGCCAAAGCCCGTAAATATGGTAACTATAAGTATATCATAACAACGATGTTCTTGTTGCTTTGATAGATCACCTTAGTAACTTGAAAACATGAAAAAACTAATGCTTTCATTTTCCAAACAGGTATGTTAAGTGGAGCTCTTGGAGGAGGACTAGGAGCAGGAACAGGTGGAGCTGGACCTGGTGGTGCTGGTTATGGACCAGCTGGTGGTGGCAGTGGAATCAGACCTGGTGTTGGAGTTGGACCTGGTGGAACCGGAACAGGCTATGGACCTGGGGGGGGAGCTGGAGTTGGACCAGGTGGAGCTGGATCAGTTCCTGGTGGGGCTGGGTATGGAACAGGTGGAGCTGGGTATGGACCAGGTGGAGCTGGATCAGTTCCTGGTGGGGCTGGTTATGGACCAGGTGGAGCTGGATCAGTTCCTGGTGGGGCTGGTTATGGACCAGGTGGGGCTGGATCAGTTCCTGGTGGGGCTGGGTATGGACCAGGTTGGGCTGGATCAGTTCCAGGTGGAGGAGCAGGTACAAGAGCTGGAGGTAATTGTGAACCTAAACTACTCCGAATTGTGTAACGTAAGAATCCTGGTTCTGTTGTAAAATAATGTTTTGGCTGATCATATATTCAATTCATATTTCAGGGTATGATGCCGATGCCAAAGCCCGTAAATATGGTAACTATAAGTATATCATAACAACGATGTTCTTGTTGCTTTGATAGATCACCTTAGTAACTTGAAAACATGAAAAAACTAATGCTTTCATTTTCCAAACAGGTATGTTAAGTGGAGCTCTTGGAGGAGGACTAGGAGCAGGAACAGGTGGAGCTGGACCTGGTGGTGCTGGGTATGGACCAGCTGGTGGTGGCAGTGGAATCAGACCTGGTGTTGGAGTTGGACCTGGTGGAACCGGAACAGGATATGGACCTGGGGGGGGAGCTGGAGTTGGACCAGGTGGAGCTGGATCAGTTCCTGGTGGGGCTGGGTATGGCCCAGGTGGAGCTGGATCAGTTCCTGGTGGGGCTGGGTATGGACCAGGTGGGGCTGGTTATGGACCAGGTGGAGCTGGATCAGTTCCTGGTGGGGCTGGGTATGGACCAGGTGGAGCTGGATCAGTTCCTGGTGGGGCTGGGTATGGAACAGGTGGAGCTGGGTATGGACCAGGTGGAGCCGGATCAGTTCCTGGTGGGGCTGGTTATGGACCAGGTGGAGCTGGATCAGTTCCTGGTGGGGCTGGTTATGGACCAGGTGGAGCTGGGTATGGACCAGGTGGGGCTGGATCAGTTCCAGGTGGAGGAGCAGGTACAAGAGCTGGAGGTAATTGTGAACCTAAACTACTCAGAATTATGTAACGTAAGAAGAATCCTGGTTCTGTTGTAAAATAATGTTTTGGCTGATCATATATTCAATTCATATTTCAGGGTATGATGCCGATGCCAAAGCCCGTAAATATGGTAACTATAAGTATATCATAACAACGATGTTCTTGTTGCTTTGATAGATCACCTTAGTAACTTGAAAACATGAAAAAACTAATGCTTTCATTTTCCAAACAGGTATGTTAAGTGGAGCTCTTGGAGGAGGACTAGGAGCAGGAACAGGTGGAGCTGGACCTGGTGGTGCTGGTTATGGACCAGCTGGTGGTGGCAGTGGAATCAGACCTGGTGTTGGAGTTGGACCTGGTGGAACCGGAACAGGATATGGACCTGGGGGTGGAGCTGGAGTTGGACCAGGTGGAGCTGGATCAGTTCCTGGTGGGGCTGGGTACGGACAAGGTGGAGCTTGGTATGGACCAGGTGGAGCTGGATCAGTTCCTAGTGGGGCTGGGTATGGACCAGGTGGAGCTGGATCAGTTCCTGGTGGGGATAGGTATGGACCAGGTGGGGCTGGATCAGTTCCTGGTGGGGCTGGGTATGGACCAGGTGGGGCTGGATCAGTTCCTGGTGGGGCTGGGTATGGACCAGGTGGAGCCGGGTATGGACCAGGTGGAGCTGGGTATGGACCAGGTGGAGCTGGATCAGTTCCTGGTGGAGCTGGGTATGGACCAGGTGGAGTTAGTACTGGATATGGACCAGGGACTGGCTACAGACCCCAGGCTGGAGTGGGACCTGGTTTTGGGGCTGGATCAAAAGCTTCTAAATATGGTAGGAGAAAGAGCAATGTTTTTACCAGAAGGTTAATGGATAAGCCATGAGATCCCTAACGCTCATGATCTGACCTTGCTGCAGGCCAGGGTGTAGCTGGCAGCGGAAGCGTGCTTGGGGCCGGTGCAGGTCGCGGTGGTGAGTTTAAGTTGTCATTTAAATTATTCTATACTATTTTATTTTATGTTGCTTAAGGTACATTTGATCTTTGGCTTTTTCTTTAAGGGTTAGTTCGATTTTGGCTTTTTGCCTTTTGTGATCTTTCCCAGGGTTAGATAAGAGAAGTGAGACCTCTTTTCTGCCGATCGGTTTAGTGAACCCCTGTATGTACCTGGTATCGGTTAGCATTCGAGCGCTGATGTAAAGTCTGAGGTGCCAGAGCCATTAGCTTGACAACTGAATTTAATACACCTTCCAGATAATGCAAACAGTATTCTGTATTTATCTGCAATAAACTTAATTAACTGGGAATTCCAAAATGAGAATTCTGCTTATTTTACAAGCAAACTTACAGCACTATACAGCACTATTTTGGGATGGAGATAGCCTTTTTAACATTACATTATATGAAATCTTCATATGCCTTCGTCATCTCAAGTAGTGCTCACACTCAGTCTCATGTACTATCTCAGGTGATTTGGTGACCACACCTGAACAGCTGAGCAGAGCAATATTAAAGATGCATTAAGATATAAACACAAACCACATTTAGAGATGGTCAGAGACGTATATATGATCACTGTATGGTAGAAAGCCAGTTTGGAATGTACCTTAAACACTACATAGCTGGCCAACTAGATTCATGTCAAACACCATCTGGAGGGCAGCTTGTCTGCACAGTCTGGTTTAAAAACTACATGTTTAACTTCTTGTCAATTGTGATCTTCAGGCTATGGTCACGGAGTTGGATCTAAAGCTGCTAAGTATGGTGAGAATGAATGTAGGCTACAATTACAGATATGTTTTGCCATGATTGTGATTTGACTGTAACCGATAAGGGAACTTCTGTTGTACCAAGAAGGTTCTAATATAATTTGGACTGTGCCCCCTTTATGCTACAGGACAACAAGGTGGAGTCGGGGGGACGGTCAGTGGTGGAGCTGGAACTGGTACTGGAGCAACTGGTACTGGCCTAGGTACTGGTGCTGGTGTTGGTACTGGAGCAACTGGTACTGGCCTTGGTACTGGTGCTGGTGTTGGTACTGGAGCAACTGGTACTGGCCTTGGTACTGGTGCTGGTGTTGGTACTGGAGCAACTGGTACTGGCCTCGGTACTGGTACTGGTCTTGGTACTGGAGTAACTGGTACTGGCCTAGGTACTGGTACTGGTCTTGGTACTGGAGTAACTGGTACTGGCCTAGGTACTGGTACTGGTCTTGGTACGGGGACAGCTGGAACTGGTACCGGAACTGGTAGAGGAGCAGGTGCTACTGGTACAGGAGGTACTGGTACGGGAGTGACTGGTACTGGTACAGGAGTGACTGGTACTGGTACGGGAGTGACTGGTACTGGTACAGGAGTGACTGGTACTGGCCGTGGTACAGGATCACAAATAGGGACGGGTAAGCCTAAGCTTCTGCAAAAGGTTTTTTCTAACAATTCAACAAACGATGAATAGAAAGTAGGACAGATGTGTGGATTGCAGCTACATAACTACATGTTCTGGATGTGTTTTGTCTGGCTGTATCTGAGAAGGAGGAGGACTAGGGGCTGTAGGAATCACCCCCGTCCCTGGAACACAAGGAGGTGCCACAGGCTCAGCAGGAGGAGGTATGGGACAAGGAGTGAGCATGTGCACTGTCATCGGCTGATACAAATAGTTTATTTTTAGAACATAGTACGTCTGCCAACAGCTCAAACAAAATGTGGTATTGTTATGAATAAGAGTGGGTTGGAGTGTTATTTTGGTGGAGTATTGAATAAGAGTGGGTTGGAGTGTTATTTTGGTGGAGTATTGAATAAGAGTGGATTGGAGTGTTATTTCTGTTGAACTTCTATGCCTGTTTGGTCTTCTCCTTGTTCTGGATGCCAGGTACAGGAGGCGGACATGATGGCATAGAGGGTAAGGAGCCAGGAGACAGCCTTGATCTTGGTGTTTTAGAGGGCTCTGGAATCTCCGGAGGTGAGGGTATGTGGGAATGTTGTAGGTGGTTTTGTCAGAAACTTATGTAGACATTTATATAGACTCTTCTATAGCCTCCCCAGTAATGAATTACCAACATTCAAAGGAAGATTGAGAACATAGGTCCCAGACTACACTTTACAAACATTTCATTGAAGTTAATGGAGTAAATATATTTTTGACTATTTAAATGCATCTATTAAGTGTTTGAAGCCTGTCTAATGCTTGCTGGATGTGGAATAGTTAGTGTTGAGAGGGAACAGATGTGTTCCTGTGGTTTTTATAGGTGGCACTGGTCTCACTGGTGTGGGATTAGGTTCTGATGGAGATGGCCTGACAGCAACAGGAATCCCCATCCTTGGTGCTAAACCAGGTATTTACCATGATCAAGCATTTGTAATGCACTTTACTATTAGGAATAAAGTACATCTCATGTACTATGCTTAACACATTTTGAATACTTTGATTCCTTAATGATGTATTTCCTACAGGAAATACTTCATTACTGTAATCTACAATACTTTTTTTGTTGCTGTTTTGTTGATTGTGTTGTGTCTTGGTGAAATTCACAATCATTGATTAGTTTTTTTGCCGTTTCATAACCAACAGCTCTTGGTGGAGCCAACGTTCCAGGTAATTATGTTTTACTTCCTAACCGTATGTTGGGATTAAATAATAGGACCCCTGCAGTCCTATTATTTAAGTAAAGGTTCTGCTTCCGTAGTAGTGAGGCCAGTGAGACCATCCAGGCTCCACTTTGTTTGGCCTGCAACCAGCTTCCTAGTGTCTAATGAGCTGGTTCTGTACAGATGGAAAGGTCACAGAAACAGTAGAACGTTTGTGGGTTCCAGATTTCACCCAGCTGTTGGAATTTATATCTCGCAGCGAAATAAAAAAATAGTTTCACCTCTGGCCATGCGAATAGTCATAAATGCAAGTGGCCTGCACAACATCTGCTTAATTGGATTTGATGAATGCCTTATCAAGCTATGACACTGTACTTGTGTGCAAATCATGTAACTCCACTGAAATGGTTTTCACAGTCGCTGGTTTACATGTGCACACCTTTCAGACAAATACAAACACGCTTATCGCTTATTAAGCTCAATGTTCTTCCTCATTAAAGTTGGTGGTGGCATGGTCCAACCTGGAGGTGTGTGAACTAACTTCCCATTATTCCACTCTTCTACGCTCATGCACATCCTTGAATGCATGCTATTAGACTTTCCACAAAATGTTTCATCCAAGTTGTCAGATTATTGACAGTTTAGCCAACAACTGACAACGCCAACATTCATTTTGGAAGCTAGTTAGCTAGCTCCTCCTAAATGGGTTCCTTCTCTGATCTTAAGGTGGTACAGGTCTGCCCTCTGGTGGTAAGAGATCTTTAATGGTTTTTATTTACACTTAATATACAGCCTGGAAGCCATTGAACTAATTAATACTACACTTGTTTTAAAACCTTTGTTAGCAGGTGCTGGTGGAAATGCCACAGGAGGAACTCTGCCTAAAGCCAAACCAGTTAAACCCCCAGGTGACCAAACCAGTTTGACCATCATTTTATTAAGAACAGCATCGTTTATTCTATTTTACAAGGCGAAACGCTCAAACATTCACAATAATGAAAAGTATACTCTTACACATCTTAAACATCATTTCGGGTGAATAGGAGAAAACATTTGACCTGGGCAGTGGGAATAAAATGGGAAGAACAAAAAAAAAGTATAAATGTAAGAGAAATGTTTGGATTTCAAATGAATACAAAGAATGTAATAAGTGATTAATGATCATCTTTGTGTCAGAATACCACAGGCAACGTAATTGCTAAGGGTTCGATCTCTCTCTTGTCACCCCTGCTAAACGGAGGGGTGACAAAAAACATGTACGATTCTTAATCAGAAGCTCAGAACTGGATGCAGTGTTTTGTAATGGTATCACCCCAAACTACACGGTTGATACCTTAAGGGCCTATGCATGTGAACTCCCCATACAGGCCCACAAATGAATATCATAACCAGACTTCAGCCCTTACCTTGTGTTGTCTACCTGCTGGTCCGCAGTCATCCTCAGAGGAGACACGCCAGGCGAGGGGGATGGGGAAGGGGGAGAAGAGGGCGAACTCCTTGCCACTCCAGCTACATCTATTGGAGGGTCACTGGGAGGACAAGGAGGAGGTCTGGGGGGAGGTCCAACAGGAGGATCAGCAAGACCAGCGAACCCCACCCCAGGTGCCTGTTTCCACATGTGATCCTGAAGTTGAACTGTACTGGAAGGGATATTGAGCCATGTGATGATGAGATACAAGTCGTCTTAATTATTCCCTACCGTTCTGGATTTCCAATAATGTTTTTCCTCTAGTCTATGGTCCTGACGGAGTTGGTGCTGGTGGTGTCAGAGGCACCGGTGTTGGAGCCACTGGTGCTGGTGGAGGTGGAGCCACTGGTGCTGGTGGAGGTGGAGCCACTGGTGCTGGTGGAGATGGAGCCACTGGTGCTGGTGGAGGATTCTCTAAACCAGGAAAAAGTGAGATTGACCATGTATACATTCTGTAAAACAGAATACAATGATATATATATATATATACATAAACACACAAGTAACACAAGTTCTTCTGCGTGTTTGTATTACAGGCTATGGAACAGGTGGAGGTATGTCATCTACTCCAACCCTAACCTCTGACCTCACTTCCCTTTCATCTATGGCAAACATGTCTACTAACGAATCAATTTCATTATGCAAATATGTAAAACGGTGACATTAGCAGTACTATAGGATAAATCATTATAGCATGATTTGATTGTCACTATGAGGTACTTTAATAATATGAGGGCCGTTTATTGTCACTTGTTTGGGATCATTTTGTACCAGCATGCATTCCAGAATATTAACGGTTATGGGTACATGGATATGGAACAAACATTACACAACATAAAGAGTTGTCTGTTTTCTAAGGTGCCCGCTATCCCACTGGAGCTGGTGTAGGACAGGGAACAGGGAAGACAGGAAAAGGTATTATTCACAGATCAACTATCAACTTTTCTTCATTCATTATTACCACATGTTACAGTCCAAAAATGAAAGACTATCTGCAATTCTAAAACAATAATAAACCCACCCTGCAGCCCAGCTTTACAGCCTTAATAACACTGAATCTGGGGAGTTGTGAGGACACCAGAATGGCTTGATGTGGATCTTCTATCTATTTGTTTAAACAGGATATGGGAACCTCGGCGCAGACGGCCAAGGTGGAGTTCAGCCTGGGGGGTACGGAACTGGCCCTGGGGGGTACGGAACTGGCCCTGGGGGGTACGGGACCGGCCCTGGGGGGTACGGAACTGGCCCTGGGGGGTACGGGACCGGCCCTGGGACCGGCCCTGGGGGGTACGGAACTGGCCCTGGGGGGTACGGGACCGGCCCTGGGGGGTACGGAACTGGCCCTGGGGGGTACGGGACCGGCCCTGGGGGGTACGGGACCGGGTCCAGTGGCAGAGTTCCTGAAGGAGCAGGCAGCCTTGGGATTGGTGGAACAGGGACTGGACCAGGAGGTTATGGTACTGGACTAGGTGTTGGAGGTGAATATGCACCTTTGAATGCAAAAGAGCGGCACATCATGTGGAAGCCTTTGGAAAGCCGTTGTTTGATTGTCCTCATTCTGCTGTGCTTATGAAGGCTCCGGGTATGCCACTCCAGGTGGGGGAGCCACTTCTGGCTCTAGGAAACCTCCCAAAAGTAGGTTGACGATACCTTATAATGGAGGGTATGCTAATTCTGCCGTTTGACATCCAAATTCAAAATGTAAATGGTTTTTCTTCAGGTTATGGGGCAGCCGCTGGTGGTGCTGGATCCAGACCAGTTGGTGCTGGCTTTGGTCCTGGGGGTGCTGGTATTGGACCTGGTGGTGGTGGTACCGGACCCGGTAGTGTTGGGACTGCAGCAGGAGGTTTTGGACCAGGTGGCTATGGGCCAGGGGGGGTTGGGATTGGATCTGGGACTGGAAGTTATGGACCTGGATCCACTGGACCAGGTGGCTATGGGCCAGGGGGGGTTGGGATTGGATCTGGGACTGGAAGTTATGGACCTGGATCCACTGGACCAGGTGGCTATGGGCCAGGGGGGGTTGGGATTGGATCCGGGACTGGAAGTTATGGACCTGGATCCACTGGACCAGGTGGATATGGGCCGGGGGGGGTTGGGATTGGATCCGGGACTGGAAGTTATGGACCTGGATCCACTGGACAAGGTGGATATGGGCCGGGGGGTGCTGCAACAGGCGGTTTTGGCCCTGGCGGAGTGGGTGCAGGACCAGGAGGCCATGGGTCTGGTGGGGCCGGCATGGGGCCTGGAGGCTACCCTGTGGGGGGTCAAGGATACGGGAAACGGAAGCCATTCAAATCAAGTGAGTTGTTATGATTACTTACTTCTTGATTATTTTGAATACATCAAAAGTTTGCATCATATAATATTATCCAGACCATACTATCTGCCTTTCCCGGCGTCTGCGCATAGTGCTTCCTGAAAGGGGTATCCTTTGTATTCTCAAGGTTTATCCCTTTTCTTATTGGGTACAGACAAATATGGGTCTGGTAATGTAGGACCTGGTGGTGCTGGACAAGGAGGTGCTGGCTTCCGACCTGGTGGTGCTGGTACCGGGACAGGTGGCTTCGGACCTGGTGGTGCTGGTACCGGGACAGGTGACTTCGGACCTGGTGGTGCTGGAACCGGAACAGGTGGCTTTGGACCTGGTGGTGCTGGTACCGGAACAGGTGGCTTCCGACCTGGTGGTGCTGGTACCGGGACAGGGGTTGCTGGCTTTGGTCCTGGTGGTGCTGGGACAGGAGGGGCTGGTTTTGGACCTGGCAGCACCCAAGGACTCGGACCAAGAAAACCATCTAAATCAGGCGAGTACTGATCATTGTAGTGAGTGAGATTCAAAGAGATGTCAACCAGAGCAGTCAGGAGGATTGTGGAAGAGGAGTTTTATTAGTCTTATTGTCTTCTGACAGGTTACGGATCCTCATCTCTGGGTGGAACGGGTTATGGGCCAGGTAAGGGTTTGTGTTCTTAATAAATCCGTAACATTTTGACTAATCTACTAATCCACCTGTCAATGTATGACCAACTCAGATCGGGAACATAAACTCCCCGTCTTCAGCCAAATACCCGGGTCAGGGTGCCATACCCATTGGTGGTTTTGGGCTGGTGGCGTATAAATGTTCTTGTTGTTGAACATGTCAAATCAGTGTTGGCCAATTTCAGCCACCATTTTAGAGTTGATTGTTGGTGTTTGTTGGGCCCTTGTGCAAACACCTTTAGAAATGATTAGTCAAGTCATGGTTTAAGAGTTGTTCACCATGAGGAGAAGGCTAAAGTCATGGTTTAAGAGTTGTTCACCATGAGGAGAAGGCTAAAGTCATGGTTTAAGAGTTGTTCACCATGAGGAGAAGGCTAAAGTCATGGTTTAAGAGTTGTTCACCATGAGGAGAAGGCTAAAGTCATGGTTTAAGAGTTGTTCGCCATGAGGAGAAGGCTAAAGTCATGGTTTAAGAGTTGTTCGCCATGAGGAGAAGGCTAAAGTCATGGTTTAAGAATTGTTCGCCATGAAGAGAAGGCTAAAGTCATGGTTTAAGAGTTGTTCGCCATGAGGAGAAGGCTAAAGTCATGGTTTAAGAGTTGTTCGCCATGAGGAGAAGGCTAAAGTCATGGTTTAAGAGTTGTTCGCCATGAGGAGAAGGCTAAAGTCATGGTTTAAGAGTTGTTCGCCATGAGGAGAAGGTCAAAGTCATGGTTTAAGAGTTGTTCACCATGAGGAGAAGGCTAAAGTCATGGTTTAAGAGTTGTTCGCCATGAGGAGAAGGCTAAAGTCATGGTTTAAGAGTTGTTCGCCATGAGGAGAAGGCTAAAGTCATGGTTTAAGAGTTGTTCGCCATGAGGAGAAGGCTAAAGTCATGGTTTAAGAGTTGTTCGCCATGAGGAGAAGGCTAAAGTCATGGTTTAAGAGTTGTTCACCATGAGGAGAAGGCTAAAGTCATGGTTTAAGAGTTGTTCGCCATGAGGAGAAGGCTAAAGTCATGGTTTAAGAGTTGTTCGCCATGAGGAGAAGGCTAAAGTCATGGTTTAAGAATTGTTCGCCATGAAGAGAAGGCTAAAGTCATGGTTTAAGAGTTGTTCGCCATGAGGAGAAGGCTAAAGTCATGGTTTAAGAGTTGTTCACCATGAGGAGAAGGCTAAAGTCATGGTTTAAGAGTTGTTCGCCATGAGGAGAAGGCTAAAGTCATGGTTTAAGAGTTGTTCGCCATGAGGAGAAGGCTAAAGTCATGGTTTAAGAATTGTTCGCCATGAAGAGAAGGCTAAAGTCATGGTTTAAGAGTTGTTCACCATGAGGAGAAGGCTAAAGTCATGGTTTAAGAGTTGTTCGCCATGAGGAGAAGGCTAAAGTCATGGTTTAAGAGTTGTTCGCCATGAGGAGAAGGCTAAAGTCATGGTTTAAGAATTGTTCGCCATGAAGAGAAGGCTAAAGTCATGGTTTAAGAGTTGTTCGCCATGAGAAGGCTAAAGTCATGGTTTAAGAGTTGTTCGCCATGAGAAGGCTAAAGTCATGGTTTAAGAGTTGTTCGCCATGAGGAGAATGCCAAAGTGGTGTTCAGAGACTAACCTACATGTGTCTATTGGAGGCGGGGTAGGTGCTAACACTGGGGGAGTCGGTTATGGTCCTGGAGGTGCTGGACCAGGTGGGTACCACCCTGCAGGAACTGGCACTGGCACGGGCGGTTATGGTCCTGGAGGTGTCGGACCAGGTGGGTACTACCCTGCAGGAACTGGCACTGGCACGGGCGGTTATGGGCCCGGAGGTGCTGGACAAGGCAGCTATGGACCAGCAGGTGGGGCTGGTGGATTTGGCCCTGGTGGACAGGGACTAGGAACAAGAAAAGCTCCTAAATCGGGTTACGGTTCCTCGTCCGGTGGAACAGTCTTCGGACCAGGTAGCACCATCCGCTGTGTTGACATGATAAACAACAGTTCAACAGATGGTCATCTGTTAAATACATATGTTCATCTGTTTACATTTCCCTCCCCCTGTCCAGCAGGTGGTGCAATTGGAGGTGTTCCCAGTGCAGGAACAGCAGGTGGAGTGGGAGGAGGTGCAGGAGGTAATCTAGGTAAGTTCTGGTTCTCTAATGCAAGTCAGGCCCAGACTCATTGTTAACCCTCAGCCCTGAAGACATGAGGACAACATTCTCATCAGGACCAATGGCTTATTATTTGGAGTGAAGCCCCTGTTATGTTGCTATGTATTGTGGACAAGTTTCCCTTGGAAGTCTGCCGTGAAGAAGACTTACTGAAAGGGTCCATAAAGGAGTTGAAAAGTTTACAGCAGAGCCCTCACCGACTTTCCGTGAGCCTGAAGAACAAGATTTGTGTATACCAGGCGGCATGGCATGTCTTTACACATATTTATTCTTTTAAAGGATTGTTTGGTGGAGCTGACTACAGACCAGGTGAGAGGCTCCAAACGTATGCAATTAGTTAACTTATAACCTGGGAACAGTGACATGTGTTCCTTTCAAAAGGACCATCAAGAGCACACAACATTAGTTAACTTATAACCTGGGAACAGTGACATGTGTTCCTTTCAAAAGGACCATCAAGAGCACACAACATTAGTTGACTGTGTGGTCGTATTGTGTGTTGGTGGATCCATATTTGGGTTTGGGAGTGTTTTTTTACACACTCTAACACACCTGTGTATTCAGGTGGTGGAGCAGGAGGAGCTGGCCAGGGAGCAGGAGGAGTAGGGGGAGGCCAAGGCATATCACCGGGTCAGTTTGCAGTATGAATCTATCGTTTTAACAGTACATTCCATCAACAAATAGAGAGGAAAGTGTGTATGACAGCATGTGGTTACAAGGCTGTATGCACAGTGCATAGACATATAATGGGATGTAGTTATGTAATGTAATACAAGCATCTTTCCAACAGGGGGCGTTGGTCCTGGAAGTGGGGGTGTGAATCGTGGGAATTATCCAGGTTGGATCTCTTTCCACACACACATTTATACACATACACACACATACACATACAAACACACACACGAGAATGTAGATAACAAAATGCCTTCATCACAATGGCTTTTTAGGTAGCTGTTGGTCTTGGCCTGTGTTCATTCATTCGCTGAGATAACAACATTGTTAAGATGGCACTGAGGATTAGGTTCTGTTGTTGATTGTTACTAAACTGGTTCTTTCCCTTTCCTCTCATTATTCTCAAGGATATGCCGGGGCTGGACAAAAAAGTAAGACAACTTTCTGTGATCTGTAGCAAACGTTCAATAAAACATACAAACAAATATATAGAAATAAATAAAAAATAGGTCTTACGTTTAGGTCAACCTCAATAGGTCAATGATTGAGGTTGATTTAGTGTTGTTTTTTCCTCAGTCTATGTGAACGTGTACTTGGTGCTGAGACTCAGTCCCCTCACTGTCTCTTGTGTTTCCCCAGCCAAGGCACAGCAGGCAGCCAAGTATGCAGCCATGCAGGCCTTCTTGGGCTCCGGGGCCTACAGAGGTAGGACGGACGGACGGACGGACGGACGGACGGACGGACGGACAGACAGAGAGAGAGAGAGATACTGAGAAAGAGAGAGAGATACTGAGAGAGAGAGAGAGAGAGAGATACTTCAGATAGATAGATACTTCAGATAGATAGATAGATAGATAGATAGATAGATAGATAGATAGATAGATAGATAGATACTTCAGATAGCTAGATAAATACTTCAGATAGATAGATACTTCAGATAGATAGATAGATAAATACTTCAGATAGATAGATAGATAAATACTTCAGATAGATAGATAGATAAATACTTCAGATAGATAGATAGATAGATAAATACTTCAGATAGATAGATAGATAGATATAGATACTTCAGTCCCATTGTTGTCACAAAGCACATTCACACTAATCAGATTGTCTACAATCTGTTGTATTACACTTTTCTTTTGCGCTATGACATTTTAAGAATTGTTCATCAAAGGCCTGTTAAAATATCTAGGGCAGCCAGTGATTTTTCTTTTATGATGGGTCCTCAGGAACCGGATGCCAGGGTAAATACTGTGGCCGAAGGAGGAAGTGAGAGGCTAGCTAAAGGGAGGACTTCCTCCACACAGCGGTGCTACTTTATGATGTCAGAATGTACCTAAAGTACCGTGGAAACTACCACAGTTTCATTTTCATCCACTGTTACTTCAAGTCAAACAAGTTCTTCATGCAGTTTTTCTCGAGGGAAGTATGCCAAAGTGTTTGACTCTATAATGTATTTTACTGAATTGTTTTTCTGTTTGCAACAATAATTAGCTGATAAACCGTGTCATTAATCCTGCACGGAAACAATGTTGTCAACTAATTCTTCCAGGCAGCTCCTTACCAGCTCTCTGGAGTCATACTAAACTTCCCCACATAGTGAGCAACAGTATATTTAAGATCAATATGCACTGTTTGCGTGGCTAGCATTGTTGTATTGACTGTGTTCTCGCATAAATATATCATTGTTAGGAGATTGGGAAAAAAGTGTCAAGTGTTGTTAAGTATGTGTGTGTGTGTGTGTGTGTGTGTGTGTGTGTGTGTGTGTGTGTGTGTGTGTGTGTGTGTGTGTGTGTGTGTGTGTGTGTGTGTGTGTGTGTGTGTGTGTGTGGTTTAGACTTGTGACCATTCTGATTCATCCACATCACTTGTACTGTGTTACAGACCCCTTGATATATCCACGCATGTGTTAATTCTAACCAGTACTAAAAACTAATAAAAAAGTGAGACAATAAGAGACAACGATATGCAATTGGCATGTCATTTCTTTAACTTTTCCAAAATGTCAAATAGTACCCATGACATGTGATTCACCACATCACAGCAATGTCTCTCACTTCTCTGTTTCTACAAACTTCCTTGAGTGAAACAAGTCATGACAGCAGCGTTTGAAGCTCATGGGGCTCATCAAAGAGCCTTTATCTCACGGTCAACTTGGTCATTTTGGGTGAAAATAATACTTATTTTCAACAGGCGTGCGCTTGCTATTAATGCAAGCTAAGGATTTCATCTGCTGTACATTTGTTTTTGTTCTTTGATCATTAAGCCATCATTTAAAACGTGTATTATTGTGTGTTTATGCAATTTCACTTTGTTATCAATCTAAAGAAAAGTGTGATTTTTGCTGTTAAGTGGGTTCTAATATGAATTTATACTGAGAAATGCCATGAAGTGTAAAGCAGAATGTGTTTCTACCATTAAGACCAAATGTGTCCATGACAGCCAATGTTTTATATCTGTTTGTGAAGATAATGCTTCAGTTTTTCTGACAATTTTAAAATAAAAATGTTTATCCAGATTGTTGGGCCCAAGTTGATTAACTTCACCTTTTAAAAGACTACCCTCTCTTGCCACTTTGGTCTCTCACCAGTGACCTTTGAGTTGCGTTTGACGTTCAGGTCAGCTTGTAATGTGAGTTAATCTGTCTCACATAACGTCAGTTCAATGTTACATCATCCCCTTCCAACACAGTCTCTGGCTATTCATAGGTTATACTGGCTAGGACTCATTTTGGAAAGTATCAATGACGCTTCAACAAGTACTTTTGGGAACATTGCATTGGGTGGGTGCACCTGACTTTCTTCCTCAGTGGGATGCAGAGGGATTCCCTGAAGGGTGAATGGAGAATGACCATCTACAGGAGCATGGACTCTGATCAAGTTCAACTGCACCCTCTGTAGTACGAATACATTTGACTCGCACAGTTGCGAGCCATTTACCATACCATCAGCATGGCAGCTTAGTATCGCCAAATCACCATCATTGTGTTATGTTTATGTGTGTGTGTGTGTGTGTGTGTGTGTGTGTGTGTGTGTGTGTGTGTGTGTGTGTGTGTGTGATGAATAGAGATTCAGGAATTAGCACTTAAGGATAACCTTGTTTCCTGTTATATAGACTAGCTTAACCACATACAGCACTGCATTGACCACACACACACACACACACACACACACACACACACACACACACACACACACAGTGTCCTGGAACTAGAGTGTTGTAATTCTATCTGAAAGAGGTGTAGGCTACATGCTGCTTGAAGTGACACGGGGAAGTGTGTGTGTGTGTGTGTGTGTGTGTGTGTGTGTGTGTGTGTGTGTGTGTGTGTGTGTGTGTGTGTGTGTGTGTGTGTGTGTGTGTGTGGGGGGGGGGGGGGGGGGGGGGTTATGGCCAACAGAAAAGGACAGTTAGGCGGTCCTCACTTGCCTGGGGGTTTGACACACACGGCTGCACTGCGAATGCACTGTGGAAGGGGAAGTCATCTGCACAGGAAATGGGCGAGAGCGCATGAGCACTGAGCAAAACCACAAGCAAAACACAAGCGTTACTCCTCTCACCAGTTGCACGACAACACCCAGTTCTTGGGGAGCTTGTTACTAACTGGATGACGTTGGCTCAGGCCGGTGTAAGGGGGCATGGAGTAACCGCTGAGGGTCTGTTGGTGGTCAGCTCACTCGTGGGACAGAGGGGCGATGTCACGACGCTACCAGAGATACCGTAGAGGAGGGAATGGAAGGTAAGAGAAGTTATTTTGGGCTGAAACTGAAAGCCCATTCAGCATCACGGGAACTAATGCTCTGTGACTGTTGATGAAATGTTCTAGATCAACAATGGCGTTATAACTTCTGTCCTTAGGGATGACAGCGTAATTCTGTTATTATTCTAGATATCTATCGACAATACCAATTGTATATAAAATGTGTACTACGTGAAACACATTTAAAATACATTCTAGTGTACGACAATAGCCAATGGGAGGCAACCACATCGCCACAGCTTGACCTATGATGTGAGGGGATTCTTATCTCATTTCAGCTTCTATCGTTTCTCAGAAAACAGATGTTTGGGAAGGAAGGACAAGAAAGAAACACTAAACACACGGCCTCAGAGGGGGAGGGAATATGTTCTTCATTTTTGCTCTTCTTGCTATTTGAATTTGAGTGTGTTAGTGTGTCCAGATGTTTCTCCCAGATTACAGATGTGGATTATAGATAGCTCACACACATCCTCTGCCAGAGGCACAGAAACAATAGGGCAGCACAGACATAAATAAAGCTACAGCACAGACATAAAGCTACAGCAGACATAAAGCTACAGCACAGACATAAAGCTACAGCAGACATAAAGCTACAGCACAGACATAAAGTTACAGCACAGACATAAAACTACAGCACAGACATAAAGCTACAGTCCAGCGGTCCTGTCTCATAGAGTTAGGAGCGTACCAAGTTATTTTCAGCATCTTAATGGTATATCTTTTTGTTAAAGATATACAATATATATTTAACAAAAAAGGTTTGTTAAAGGTGGGCTTCCTCTGAATCAAATGCTGCTCCTCAGCAGCACCATGTTCCTGAACGCATAGGCTAGGAGGCCAGGCCACCAGTCAGAACAATGTTCACATAGGCTAACATAGCCTCCATGTTAGCCTATGCTAACATAGCCTCCATGTTAGCCAATGATTAGCTGGCAGGTGCAATGGACATGTAATATACCAAGGTACACACACTATACAAACCACAAGGGATTATTCCAAAGAAGTTCATAAAGGGTGGGGATGTTGGTGTTTCCTAACAAAATATACTGCTCAAAAAAATAAAGGGAACACTTAAACAGCACAATGTAACTCCAAGTGTTCCCTTTATTTTTTTGAGCAGTATATATCTACAGAACGGTACACATACTACTTCCTTTGGTCATAGTGTCGTTACAGACTATCTTTGATGATCAGTCAATAGGCTTCAATGTTCTTGGTTTATAGACTACAAGCCTATCAATCAGCTTCATAAACTATGTGCGACCAAACTTCATGTTTGAAGTGAATTTCCTGTCATCTCAAGAAAAGGCGCAGGGAAAACATTGGAGCTGTGCTCTGTCCAGGAAGTTTCCTCCCTCTTGGGTGCCGGTGTTCAACTGATTAGGAAGCAGGTTTAGACAGTCAATGGCTAGGATTCAACAAAAGCCAGTCTCTGGCCAGGTATCTCCTTATGGATTTTGAACAGATGGGACACAAATCAAGCAATGTGTTACACAATGTGTTGCAACACTGTGTATCTTCGCTTCAGCTGACATATTCATCTCAGGACTCAGTTCCATGAAACAAGGGGGGCCAATCTCCTGGACTCAGTTCCATGAAACAAGGGGGGCCAATCTCCTGGACTCAGTTCCATGAAACAAGGGGGGCCAATCTCCTGGACTCAGTTCCATGAAACAAGGGGGCCAATCTCCTGGATGTGTGGTCTGCATCACACTGTCTTCTGTGCAGTCACATGATTGATCAACATCAGTGGCCTTCTGCTCTTTTTCACCAAGATGTAAAATTAACAACAAAGAAACTATTTTCTGATATATATAATATTTAAATAAATGAATTGGCCTCCAGGTTCATTTGATAGTGAATGTGTTGGAGTGCTTTATGGGGTGAAGGTAACATTGCCACAGTAAACTGTACAGTTGAGGACTGAGAGAGATGTGTTAACAAGGAGCCAGGTTACAGCATTACAGTACTAATCACAACTGGATTGGTAAAACAAGCTGGCTGCAGTTGACCTGGAATGTTCAACCTGATCCCTAAGCTCTTAATGGCACCAGCTCCTCTGTCATCTGTTTAATTATTTATAATATAGTTTAATTATTCACTGGAAGGGAGCCCAGGACTGAATGCGTTGTTAAAGCTATTCTCTAATATTTAATGAGGTTCATTTGAATGACTTTTTCCTTTGATTTTCTCATACAATTCACACATAAGAAAACAATAAATCGGGATTATTTAACAAATAAATGATATCAACACATAAAACACACACACACACACACACACACACAACACAGCAAGGATAATGTAAATAAACGAAAAGAATCGGCTGTTTTGCTGAATTAAGGAGAATATTCATTCAGAATTCTCTGAGGCAGCAAATGTATACTTCCATGAAATCAAGTCTCGAGTTACTACTCTACTACTACTACTACTACTACTAGTTGCTCGCAGGATTCTGAGGTGTCTCGTTCATTCAGAAAAAACTGTCAGCTTGTTTTCCATAAAAACAAGCTGACAGTTCAGAGATAAGAATCTCGTTAATTGAGAAAAACAAGACAAACATTATTTTCTCAAGTCAATGCATTGGCCTCGATATACCATCCCTCAACTACAACCCTTTCTCACTGTTCCTACTGTTGTTTTTGCGTTGTGCAGGTGCTCTGTGTGTGGCTGTATTCTGTCTCACTGTTCCTACTGTTGTTTTTGCGTTGTGCAGGTGCTCTGTGTGTGGCTGTATTCTGTCTCACTGTTCCTACTGTTGTTTTTGCGTTGTGCAGGTGCTCTGTGTGTGGCTGTATTCTGTCTCACTGGTACTATGAGAGAGAGCACCAGCTCTTCTGTAAGAAGCACTACTGGGACCAGTATGGGCAGCAGTGTCACGGCTGCAAAGAGGAATTCACCACAGGACTCGTCATGGTAACATTATTTGAGTCTGCACAGCCAACGCGTCATACCATTGATTGTCATACCATTGATTGTCACACCATTGATTGTCATACCATTGATTGTCATACCATTGATTGTCATACCATTGATTGTCATACCATTGATTGTCACACCATTGATTGTCATACCATTGATTGTCATACCATTGCAGATCTACCCCACCCATCTACCTAACCCAACCCAACAGGGCAGGAGAGATACCATGCATACTATATCTGAGATAAATGACAGTAGCCTTAGCCTAATCTCTGAAGTCACTTTATGGATATGAAGAGGAGCATAACATAGGGAAACTGACACCTTGCTGATACACTTTCTCTTCGGGTTTGCTTTTATTTAGCTTTGACCAAATGTGCATTGAGACACTCCACATGTACAAACCGCATCGGAAGTCTCACTGGTTTCCTCCTGGCTACAACAGGCTTTCAGTTATAAATAACGGTTCTTTACCTTTGGCTTCATTCTACTTGTATTGCTTCAAACTATCCCGTCACTGCACAGTCTTTTGTTTTCATGCATACCTTTCTTATCAAAAGGTCCAATGCTGAAGCCAATAATAACTAACCTTTCACAGCCATTTCATAACTGTCTGCAGTCTTTTTGAAAACTAATCTATGCAAGTATCAAGTTCCTTTGTGTCCTGACGCTGGTCCTTTGTGTGTCCTGACGCTGGTCCTTTGTGTGTCCTGACGCTGGTCCTTTGTGTGTCCTGACGCTGGTCCTTTGTGTCCTGACGCTGGTCCTTTGTGTGTCCTGACGCTGGTCCTTTGTGTGTCCTGACGCTGGTCCTTTGTGTGTCCTGACGCTGGTCCTTTGTGTGTCCTGACGCTGGTCCTTTGTGTGTCCTGACGCTGGTCCTTTGTGTGTCCTGACGCTGGTCCTTTGTGTGTCCTGACGCTGGTCCTTTGTGTGTCAGGTGGCCGGGCAGCAGGGGTTTCACCCCGAGTGCTTTACGTGTACGAGCTGTGGCGTGTTCATTGGAGATGGAGACACATACACGCTAGTGGAACGCTCCACGCTCTACTGGTAAATACCTTTTTGGAGAGCAGCTATGGGTTAATGTTTGTACACTCCCTGTTTCCCTTCTTTATTTCCCTTTCCTATTTATTATTTCTTTGTTATCTACCATAGCGGCCGGTGTTTCACGCAGGGCCTCGTGTCCACCGCGACGAGCCCCCCCTCTGCGCTGACCGGGCCCCACCACATGGTGGCGCTGGTGTCCCTTCCACCGCACCCCGAGGGCAAGAGAGGACTGACCCTGGCCCCCCTGCTCAGCCAGGACAACAAGCCTCTTTTCACCGTAGCAGAGTGAGTTCTCTGCCTCCTTAAAGGAACAGTTCACCCATTTAAAGCATTGAGCCCACCGTTGGGGTAGCCTGGCATCGACAGACGAATTGCAAACTGCAATTAGTCTGGGATCTCTCCGTTCATTTTCTATTTCTAAGGGGCGTCACCAACGGGCGCAGACCACAATGTCTCTGAACGCAATTGGACAGGCCTACAACCAATCACAGCAACGAAACGGGTGACGCAGCACTGAGCGAAAGAAATACATCTTTCTTCTCAACAAAACCTTTAAGTGCAGTCGTTTGTTCTTCTTTTAGTGAAAATATACCGTCCAGGTGGTTTAATACTGTGTCGATAGCGTAATCAATAGACCGTTCTACATCAGCGGCAGCCATCTTTGTTCCTGTTGAAAAGCCTCCACGGCGCTCCTCTGCACCGCCATCGTATTTACCCCGCCTCATGTTAGATAAACGGTTGTGATTAGTCTATCTCATACCGGGCAGAAATCCTTTTGGATGGGAGGGGGGCCAGACCTTATCTGCAGAGCGAATGAACCATGAGCTGGCGAGATTCGCCTGGTTCCCAGGCTACCATTGGGGTAGTGTGAAAGAGTTTTTAAATCACGTAGTTTTACTTTCCAGAATAATCTGTGTAATTAAATTTTGTTGACGATGAGTGACACATTTGGCTAGACTTTGCAATGTCATTACAAACTTGTTTTAATTAGCAGAGACTCCGCCCCTGAGCGTTCTGTAGCCATGGCACTGTGTTGATTAACACATTATAATCAAGTTAACCTGGCCCTTTGAATGATATGCTTGTGTCTTTGCGAATGGGGCTCCTAGTTGAGTCGAACCTCCAAAAGGGGATCACCATGAAAATAAAAACCACCAATAACCTCCAGTTGTTCACACCTCTGTGACCAGACTGGACTCCTCCCTCCTCACCCCTGAACTCCTGACCTCCGTACACATCGGGGACCACGTCTTAGAGGTCAACGGTATTCCAGTAGGCAACATTTCCCTGGATCAGGTAGGCAATTGTTTAATAAATCAATGCAATAACTACTAATATTTGTTTATTTGGATCTTCAATAGCAGCTTTGATAGTGAAAATACTCTCATAGTACTCAATAAAGTCATCCAAACAGCAGATCATAGATGGGAAAACCATGTCCTTCTAAGAGTGCTATTCACAAGACCAGTGCATTCGTCCTCTAGATTAAGGGTGTGATCAGGGACCCCACCCGGCCTCTTCGCCTCACCGTAGAGCATCACCCAGGGGAGCCCCCGGCCCCCGCAGGCTGCCAGGGTCCTGCCGAGGCCTGCATCTGCGACCAGCTCAGCAGGGTTCGCATACTATCCAGTCTGGAGGAGGAGGAGCCATGTCTGGGGGAGGAGCTGCACCAACCAAGTCTGGAGGAGGAGGAGCCATGTCTGGGGGAGGAGCTGCACCAACCAAGTCTGGAGGAGGAGGAGCCATGTCTGGGGGAGGAGCTACACCAACCAAGTCTGGAGGAGGAGGGGTCATGTCTGGGGGAAGAGCTAGAGCAACCAATCAGCACAAGGCTGTCCCCACCTCAACCCCACGGGATGCGTTCAAGACACATTCTGTACGAATTGGGATCCGTTTGTAGCGGGCTTTGGCAACCATTTTGTCATATTATGTCATCATTGGGTAGTGGCATCATGTGAACAAAACAAACTGCTGTTTAAAATGTAGTGATTCGCCTCCAACCATTTTTTGGTTTTACTTGGCAGACGGAGCTGTAGTATCGACAAGTGTCCCTTCTCCAGCGGCTCGGTGAACCTGTGGTCCCAGAGGAGGGAGATGCTTCGCTCCGAGTCCCTCCGCGCGGACCCCGTGGACAGAGCTCATCGCATCTTCAGGCCCTCAGACCTCATTCACGGAGAAGTGCTTGGCAAAGGCTGCTTTGGCCAAGCTATCAAGGTGCACTTGACTATAAGGCTATTGGTTTGATTTGGTGGGCAGTAGATGAGGATAGGAATTGAAAAGCGCTCTGGGTTGGGGGCTTTGCTGTGGGTGTATGAGTGGGTGAACATGAGATAGATTTTAAAATCAGTTAAAGTACTGCCGGCAGCACTTAAATGCAGACCAAGTGTATTAGAAGGACTCTATCAGAGTCCTCAATGCCTTTTACACTTTAAGATGTGTCGGTTTATTAAGTCAGTATTGACCTTCAAAGCATTCAGAAGGATACCTGTAGAATTAATCAACATAATAGAAAATCATTATCCTTATAGACCCGTGCTGTCTTCAAAAAGCACATGTTCATGATTATCTCTAATGGATCTTCTAACACCACCTTACAGTACCACTACCATCTAAACAAATCAATTATCTCTAATGGATCTTCTAACACCACCTTACAGTACCACTACCATCTAAACAAATCAATTATCTCTAATGGATCTTCTAACACCACCTTACAGTACCACTACCATCCAAACAAATCAATTATCTAATGGATCTTCTAACACCACCTTACAGTACCACTACCATCCAAACAAATCAATTATCTAATGGATCTTCTAACACCACCTTACAGTACCACTACCATCTAAACAAATCAATTATCTCTAATGGATCTTCTAACACCACCTTACAGTACCACTACCATCTAAACAAATCAATTATCTCTAATGGATCTTCTAACACCACCTTACAGTACCACTACCATCTAAACAAATCAATTATCTAATGGATCTTCTAACACCACCTTACAGTACCACTACCATCTAAACAAATCAATTATCTAATGGATCTTCTGACACCACCTTACAGTACCACTACCATCTAAACAAATCAATTATCTAATGGATCTTCTAACACCACCTTACAGTACCACTACCATCTAAACAAATCAATTATCTCTAATGGATCTTCTAACACCACCTTACAGTACCACTACCATCTAAACAAATAATTGGAGGACACCAATCTGCTTTGACCTAAAACATTAATCCATGTGTATATAGTATAGCGTAAGGCATTCTATAAAGCTTTCAACATTTGTTGTTGCCTAGGTGACGCATCGGGAGACTGGTGAGGTCATGGTGATGAAGGAACTGATTCGGTTTGACCAAGAGACACAGAATACCTTTTTAAAAGAGGTACGCTTGCTACTAGATGTTTCCTGATACTGTTTTTATTTCCTTAATTCTTTGGTAAGTTACTTGCTCCTTTTGTCATGTTTGCTAATTTGCTGAGAAAGCGACACTGATCTATCTTCGTTAAGGTGAAAGTGATGCGCTGTCTGAATCACCCCAACGTTCTCAAGTTCATCGGACTATTTTACAAAGACAAACGACTTAACTTCATCTCAGAATACATCCAGGGTGGGACACTCAGGGAGACCATTGAAAAGATGGTAGGATTTCCACTCATCATGTGAAATGTTTTACATCCAAAGTGTCCCAATATGTCCTAAGAAACCCTCTCTTCTTGTCTAGGATGACCACTTTCCATGGAGTGGCAGAGTGAGTTTTGCTAAAGATATATCTGCTGGAATGGTACGGCAATTTTTTTACTGAAACTCAGAGACAAGCATTCTAAATATTTACAGAATTAGAGTTTGGTGTATTTTTGTACTTACACAAAACATGTTTCTTTTCCAGGCGTATCTGCATTCTATGAATGTTATCCATCGAGACTTGAACTCATACAACTGCCTAGTTAGAGAGGTAAATCTGTTATTATTTATCAGCCTAAGTCGCTCCAATTCATAAACACGCACACATAAAAACGATATAAGTACAGTGTGGTCAATGCTTATTTGGTATCTTTTCTCTGATTACATACGGTTCAATATTGACCCTTATACCTCCATATTTTAGAATCAGAGAGTTGTAGTGGCAGACTTTGGGCTGGCCAGATTGGTGATGGAAAACACACGGAGTCAGGGCAGAGAGCCCCTTGCTGGCAAGACCACCAGCGGAGGGCTGCCGGAGTTCCGTAGGCCTGACCGCAGGAAGCGCTACACTGTGGTGGGAAACCCCTACTGGATGGCCCCTGAAATGATTAATGGTGAGATTACGGGATTACGGGATGAATCAGAACATACGTTGCATAGACCACTATTGGGGAATCTAGCTTGGACACATGGCTAAGGTAACATACTGTGTGTTAGCTTGGACACATGGCTACCTTAACATACGTGTGTGAGCTTGGACACATGGCTACCTTAACATACTGTGTGTTAGCTTGGATTTATGGCTACCTTAACATACTGTGTGTTAGCTTGGACGCATGGCTAAGTTAACATACTGTGTATTCTCAAGGAGGATCAAATAGAAATACCAGTATCCATTCCAACCACAATTGAATGTAGGACTAGGGCAGTTAGGTCAGCAGTTTAATTGTGACACATTCCCTACAGGGTTTTAGCCTATACTTATATTTCCTACATGGTATGTCTCCTTTGTGTCTACCAGGGAAGAGTTATGATGAACGAGTGGACATCTTCTCCTTTGGCATCATCATGTGTGAGGTAAGATGTTCCACTTAGCATCTTATTTGAAGAAAAAACTAAATGTGATATGTGAAAATATGAAGATACATTCAATCCTTAGTTTTTATGATTTCCTTTGGTTACATTTAGCGACTGTGTGGAAGGGATTTCAATAAAAGCCCTCGTTTAGCGGCTGACTGTATGCTTGTCCCCAAGATCATAGGACGGGTGAGTGCGGACCCAGACTACCTCCCCAGGAACCGGGACTTTGGTCTGAATGTGTTTGGCTTCCTTGAGCAGTACCATCCCTCAGACTGCCCCCCTGCCTACCTCCCCCTGGCTGCTCTCTGCTGTGACCTGGAGGCTGACACACGGTAACCAATCACAATCGGCTATCTATGGTCACTGTACACGTTGTAGGACATGGCAGAGGTAACAGCCTATTTAGGATTCTCAACACACAGTCCTCTTATTGCATCCATAGGGGTAAACTACATTCAGTAAAGTATAATTATCGCTATTGGTTATGTTTTGATCATAGCAGTCGGCGCTACTAGCCAATGTTTCCTTGCACTGCGGTACGTGAATATAGCTTGCTTTGATCCCATGACAGTGAGCAGTTCTATCGCAACCACTTCCTCCAAACGAGTGATAGCCTACTTTTAGTTATCGAGCAGGGAAAGAACCGAAAAAACTAACGTCTCCAAAACATGGATGTATTAAAGACCCCTACTTATTCTAGTTCTCTCGTTCGTGAACAGACATTCGCCACACTATTTAAAAAGTGTGTGAAATGCCACTCTTAATTGAATCCTTTCATATGAAGGATATTTTGGCCTAAGGAGCGTGCTCGTCTTCACTAGGCTGTATGAGGTGCGGCAAGAGAGGGTTTACATTCTCAGACACTTATAGTATAACGCAACAATAAACAACAATAAATGTGTCATGAATAAACTAAATAATCAAATGAAAAAACTAAACTGAAAAGGAAGCAATATCCTACCATGGCTGGCCAAAGATTCATTCTTTTTGCACATTATATAGCAAGTGCTGAAGTCAAGGAGGTAGTTGAGAAGTCTGACCTATAAACCTATGGTTTTATTGCAACTAAAAGTCAACAGATTGTGTACCCAAAGATCAAGAATAGACAACCAATGAGGGTTTTCTGGAGAACAAACACCCACGCGTTGTTCCCACAGTTAAAATAATCTTTGTTGGTTTCAAGAATCATAATTAACCCCCCCTCCCCCTTCTCTATCCCTCCATATCTCTCTCTCTCTCTCTATCCCTCCATCTCTCTCTCTCTCTATCTCTCTCTCTCCAGTCCTTCATTCTCCAAGTTAGAAGAGTGGTTGGACAACCTGCTGATGCACCTTGACATCCGTCTACCTCTGCTGTCTGAGCTGGAACAGCACCAGAGAACATTCTGGAACCACCACACGCTCCACCAGGGCACCCAGGCCTGCTCCCTGGACCACACGCTCCACCAGGGCACCCAGGCCTGCTCCCTGGACCACACGCTCCACCAGGGCACCCAGGCCTGCTCCCTGGACCACACGCTCCACCAGGGCACCCAGGCCTGCTCCCTGGACCACACGCTCCACCAGGGCACCCAGGCCTGCTCCCTGGACCACACGCTCCACCAGGGCACCCAGGCCTGCTCCCTGGACCACACGCTCCACCAGGACGCACGGGGCTGCTCCCTGGACCACACGCTCCACCAGGGCACCCAGGACCACACGCTCCACCAGGGCACCCAGGACCACATGCTCCACCAGGGCACCCAGGCCTGCTCCCTGGACCACACGCTCCACCAGGGCACCCAGGACCACACGCTCCACCAGGGCACCCAGGACCACATGCTCCACCAGGGCACCCAGGCCTGCTCCCTGGAGCACACGCTCCACCAGGGCACCCAGGCCTGCTCCCTGGAGCACACGCTCCACCAGGACGCGCAGGGCTGCTCCCTGGAGCACACGCTCCACCAGGACGCGCGGGGCTGCTCCCTGGAGCACACGCTCATGCCAGAGAAGCTCCAGCCCAGCACGGTTCCAGACCCCCAGGGTTCAAACGGCACCCATGTCTGCCTACAGCACCCTATCGGCCATCGCTCTCCCAACACAAACAGCCACAGTCCCGACCACAGCCCCACATTAAAGACCCGGGGACATGAACCAGTCTACCGGTGGGAGCCGGGAACGGACCATCAAGACTCTGAAGGAGTTATGAATGAACGTGTTGTGGACGCCTTGCGGGACTGTTTGCAGAGTCCTCAACAAAAGTCTCCAAAGGGAGATTTAAACTTGGCTGCATGTAGCACATGTGAAAAGAACCCACATTCAGAGTGTCCTGGCGCTGGGGCCGAAGCATCCCAGAGGCCGCCGCCGGCCCCCAGCACAGTAGGGGCTCAGAGTCACAGGACCAGGAGGAAATGCAGGGTGTTATGGGACAGAACCATGGAGCACAGCTCGTTTCTTTGACGCTCCGCTTGGAAAGATGTTTCCAAGCAGAAACGACGACACTGTTATGGTCCTCATATTTGGGTAGTGCCTTCATTGGACCTTCAATTTGAAATGAAATGCCTACATTTCCTTTGTTTTATGGATTGAGAATGAATGAAGGTATTTAATAAGCTGTGATAAGACTCAAGTGGATTTGAATCCTGCTCCCTCCTGTGTCAGGCTGCCCTGTGAACTATAATCAGAAAGTTTACTCCATGTTCAAAGCAGTCAGTTCGGCTATGTTCTAATGCAAGAAATACAAGAAGTAAAAATAAAACATTTAAAATATGAATTTTGAAGTAGTAGGCCTATTAATTAAAGCTATTCGTAAAACATTTTAAATGTGTCATGTTATTAATTATTTTGCTTAGCAATGGATTTCCGGTAAATAGTTGAGTAGGCTTCAAGCAGGCAATAGGTAAGAATAATGGATGTATTTATCTTAGTCAGGAACCCAAGGACTGTTAAATTAAAAAGTGGCCAACCGCGTCGCTATGACGAAGTCAAGCGACGTCGCTGCATTGCGTCTCCGTTCTACTCCAACAGATTGGTTTTATTCAAAAGAATACAACTTGTTTGGAGGATGCAACAGCAGATCGACTTGGTTATCATGGAGAATGCGAAACCTAACGGTGGACATGGTAGGCAACGCCACATTTCCTCATCCTGATTAGTGAACGTGTTACGCCTTAATGTGTGTTACGCCTTAATGTGTGTTACGCCTTAGTGTGTGTTACGCCTTAATGTGTGTAACGCCTTAATGTGTGTAACGCCTTAATGTGTGTAACGCCTTAATGTGTGTAACGCCTTCATGAGACTTGTTTGAACGTAGCTGTAGACGTGTGGGCCAAACTACACATTAACGGCATTTTATTGGACAGAACCAGGCTGTAAAGGCTAAGCCAACACCAAATATCATCTAGTTAAGGATCTCGTTAAGTGTTGCTCAACATTTCTGTCACCGAAGCGGTTGTTGAACGGGAAATGATCGGTAAAGTTCTCTGCTACTTCCGGCTAAACACGAGGGAGGGTGTGGGGCCTTTTCCGTTTGAAATGTGCTGGGGGCCACTTACCTTAATGATGATGATGAGTGTCATGCTTTCATTTCTGAATCCCTGCAGCTGTGGCTACGCAGACTGATGACGATTTGCCAGGTTAGCCTATATATTTCCATCCGTGTCCACATTCCTAAATATTACCCAGTTTCCCAGTTAGTTAAACGTGACAAACAGCCTACAAATGTTCTCTTTTGTTCCCATCCCTTTTCTCCCTGGAGCCCCCCCGCCTGAATGCCATCGTAGGTAGTCAGGTAGGTCCCCTGCTCCCCCAAACGACGGATTATTATTACATTACATTTACATGTAGTTTAGCAGACGCTTTTATCCAAAGCGACTTACAATAAGTACATTAGTCAGAAGAAAGAGAAACAACAATATATCGCTGTCGGTACAGTTAGGATGTTCATAGAACCAGTGCCAAGCACTTACAATTACTAGTTTAACCCATTCCCCGTATACAACAAAGATAGCTAGGATAAGATACTACACAATGCTAAGCACTATTTATTATTTATTATAAGTGCCAGGACGTACAAACATACAATAAGTGCATACATTAACTGCCAGGACGTACAAACATACAATAAGTGAGTCTTGAGTCTCTTGTGGAAGCTGGTGAGCGACTGCATATATAACCGCTGTATAAAAGTTCAAGTTAGGTATAAATACAATGGACTTTGCAAAAATTCAATTCCAACAAACAAAATAGTGAAAGGAAGCCGAAGTAGTCTCACTGAGTTTCCTTTTCTTGTGTCAGCCACTGACTGTCTGTTCAATGTTGCAGTTGTACAAGCTGCCGAGCGATGATGAGAGAGAAGACCTTGAAAGCTTTCTAGGGGAGCCTCATGAAGTGAACCCCGTAAGGCCCTGCAGTTTAGAATCAGGGCTCAGGAATATGAACCGTGGCTTCCACCCTGCTCCCCTTTACATGAACATACACTGTTACATCCTATTAGGCTTTATCTATATCTATCACTATCTATCTATCTATCATCTATCTATCTATATCTATCAATCAATCATTTATCTATATCTATCAATCATCTATCTATCATCTATATCTATCAATCAATCATCTATCATCTATCTATCAATCATCTATATATCTATCTATCAATCACTCACTGTCAAGTTGTGTGTGGTTCACACTGCAGCTCTTTGCCCAAACTTGAAAAAGGCCTCTTTAAGGACTGAAGGACGCAATGGACAACTCAATTTTCTTCTGACTTCTTTTATTTAATTCCAGTTAGTTAGTTAGTTAGTTAGCCTTTAAAGGCAAAACACAAAAAGAAAGATACATTACTTCAAGTAAGGTCATTTCAAATTAAATCTATAATCTCAATGTAGTCATATTATCTATGCATTTAGAATTAACGAAGTCTATGGAGAAACTTCTCCCAGCAAAACAAACACAGATCGTCTCAAGTTTCAAACAATATGGTATTAGTATATTAACTGAAACTATGTATTTAAAATACAATATGAAAATAAACAATTGTCAAGTAACTTGCCATCAATCGTTGTTTCCCAAATACACCTACTAAATTAGACAATTGGTTTAAATTCTCAACACAAACACTTAACTGGCAAAAGATTTACACAACAATGTCCATGTGCCTACCGGTTGAGTCTCCTCTTCCATGAAGAAATTCCAGTGAAATGCTTTTTCACCACCTATCACAAAGGTGCACCAGTATATATACTGCTCAAAAAAATAAAGGGAACACTTGGAGTTACATTGTGTTGTTTAAGTGTTCCCTTTATTTTTTTGAGCAGTATATGTTCCCCAGGTAAACACAGGCTAATGATGGGTTCCACAATGCATACACTTTTTTGCCCGCTGCTGGTGTTTTATCTTGGAAAGAAGTTGAAAAGGTGAATGCCTTGAATATGAATACGGTACCTGTCTTTTGATTTAACAATCTATCATCTATCTATCAATCAATCAATCATCTATCTATCACTCTATATCTATATCAATCAATCATCTATCAATCAATCATCTATATATCAATCTAACATCTATCTATATCAATCTATCTATATCACTCTATCAATCATCTATCCATCAATCTATCTATCTATCATCTATCTATCAATCGATTATCAATCATCTATCTATCTATTTATCTATCTATCTATCTATCTATTAATCAATTATCAATCATCTATCATCTATCTACCTATCTATCTGTCTATCATCTATTTGCCTGTATGTCTGTCTGTCTGTCTGTATATCCAACCATCTGTCCATCTACCTATCTAACACACACACACACACACACACACACACACATTAATCTTGCACTCAGCAGTGTCATTTGAACCAAATTATGTTTATTGTTATATGTTAATTGAAAATAAATTGAAAAGGTTCCCTCAAACCAAGTGCCATTCATTGTGGCGTGTGCTCCAGGACACGGGCATGATGTATGTGGGCTTGGACGGCCTACCCAAGCAGATGTACCAGAGCTGTGTGGCCAAGGGCTTTGAGTTCACACTCATGGTTGTAGGTGAGAGGAACTCTATAAGTAGAACTAGTAGTTTATAAGGAACCCTAAAAGCTGATCTTTGTGTTGAAATGGTTTTACTCAACATAAGATGTTGAATAGAACTTCTTGATGAGGAACAGCGAAAGGTTCTAAATGTCTTATCACCTGCAAGAGTCCTTAAGGGAACATCAACAATGGATAGATTAGTACAAACATCATCATGTTAACATCAAATATAATGCCTGACCTCTCTCTCTCTCTCTCTCTCTCTCTCTCTGTCTCTCTGTCTCTCTTTCTTTTTCTCTCCTTAAACCTAACTGTCTCGTTCTTCTTTCTCATTGGTCCAGGAGAGTCTGGCTTGGGGAAGTCCACCCTGGTGAACTCCTTGTTCCTCGTAGACCTCTACAAGGACAGGCTTCTTCCCAGCACGTTAGGTACAGGGATTTGGAGTACGGCATGTTCCCTTTCAGTTTACCGTGTTCCTTCAAATGATCAAGTAGAGTCGAATCACCCTCAACTCAAAGTGAATACAAAGTACTGCAATTAACGGGAAAAGGTGAACAATGGCAATTAAAAAGTAATGGAGTCATACAAAGCACAAAGCACATCGGTTTTGCCAATTTGGATCGTTTGAGTCAAATAACATATACAAGTAAAGATCTGAGCGGATCTGAGCCTCAAACAAAGTATGAGGTATAGGAGTCATTCCTTTTGGGAGCAGTTATTACTTGATAATAATTGATATTTATATTCTGATATTCCAGAGAGCGTTGCTAAGACCGTGTCCATCACCAGGAGAACGGCGGCCATTGAAGAGAGGGGGATCAAGTTGAGGCTGACCATAGTGGACACACCAGGGTTTGGTGATGCCTTAGACAACAGGGAGAGGTGTGTAGGCCTTCTATAAGAACACATCTGTGTGTGTGTGTGTGTGTGTGTGTGTTATGTATTTGGTATTCTGAATATTTAATACCACTCATGTCAACCAAGGATCATGTTTTGTCCCATTAATGGACAGTAGGGTCTGGGCAAACCATCGCATCGGTCTGTCCTCTGCTTTGCTAAAACATCCGTTATCGATATACTATCGTATAACACGTTGGTCCATGCTTTTAGGTAGAATCTGCACAGCAAAATGATTTAATAAATCCTATTTGTAACGGATGATTGAGTGAAGCCAGGAGGATGGTGACGGTGGCATGATCGCCCAGACCGGGATGGTCCATTTAGAAGGGTCACTGGTAACGCAGTTCTGTGCTTTGCTTACACTTTGTTCCACGTGTGTGCATGTACGTGCACGTTCCCTGTGTTCCTATGACCTGTGGTATTTCGTTGAGCAGTTGGATGCAGGCGTCGGATTACGCAAACGAGCAGTTTGAAGCATATCGGAGGGACGAGACCTCTCTCAACCGCAAGAACCTGCAGGACAACAGAGTACACTGCTGCCTGTACTTCATCTCTCCTTTTGGCCATGGGTACCCTCCCCCCCCCCCCCCCACACACACACACACACACCTGGATTTAAACATGGGTATTCACACACACACACACACACACACACACACACACACATTCACCTGGATTTAAACATGGGTACCTACACACACACATACACACACACACACACATTCACCTGGATTTAAACATGGGTACCTACACACACACACACACACCTGGATTTAAACATGGGTATTCACACACACACACACACACACACATTCACCTGGATTTAAACATGGGTACCTACACACACACACACACACACACACACATTCACCTGGATTTAAACATGGGTACCTACACACACACACACACACACCTGGATTTAAACATGGGTATTCACACACACACACACACACACACACACACACACACACACATTTCAAGCAAGTTGAAAAAACACTTTAAACACAAAACAGTCTAAGTTTGACAGCAAACATTCCTAATATATTTATACAACTAAAGAAAATGAAGGATTACTAAATGAATTGAAGTAGTGTAAACAACATCCCCCTCTCCTCCTGACCGGTGGTTCAGTCTGAAGCCCCTGGACGTGGAGTGCATGAAGTCCCTGCATGACATAGTCAACATCATTCCAGTGGTGGCCAAGGCTGACTCCCTCACACAGGCTGAGCTCCAGGCCAAGAAGGCCAGGGTGAGAAGGCCAGGGCCATGATGAGTGAATGTTAGGACGCCATTACATGAATGGAGGTGGAAAGCTTCAAATGTTAAACATTTGTTTTGCTGTTTTAATTCAAGAAAGAATATATACAGCAACATTAAAATGCATTCCAATTGCAATGATTTCCCCGCATGAAAACGGTGTTAAATAATTTTCTACTTCCAGATTCTGAGTGAAATAGAAAGTCACAAGATCAAGATCTTCCAGTTCCCTTGTGAAGAAGAAGAGGGAGTTCTGGAGTTTCAGGTGAAATGAGACCTCCAGAACAAAAGAGTTCTGAAGTAACGAGCACTTCAAGTCATACCAATACACACTTTGCCTTTTGGTCCTCTTCTTCAGAAAAGCATCCCACTGGCCGTGGTGGGCAGTAATGCAACCATGGAGTGTGATGGCCGGCCTTTCCTGGCCCGGGTGTACTCCTGGGGCACGGTGAACGGTACTGAACACACACACACTCTGCCACTGATCACAGCCCCTGTCCAGTGGGCCTCATGTAGCAGGACAGGGATATAGCACATGGAGAACACCAACCGTCTCTTTGTGGGTGTGACTTTGGCATCAAGCATCAGGACGCTGAACATTGTGCCCTGCTATGGCTGCATGCTCTGTCGCCTTGATCGAGAACATGTGTTTCAAATGGTTTATCATCTGTAGCCTGATCAGACCACATTCTGTTTCTCCCTCCACATCAGTCTGGCCATGAGCCCCTTGATACAAAATGATAGGGCCCATCAGTGGTACGGGGAGGGAGTTTTATTTTATTTCATGACGAAGCAAGGAGTGCCAGTCTGCAGAAGTTCAAAAGAAATAGAGGCGCCTGAGGGCAGTGTAGCATGGGCTCATCTAAGCTCTTGTGTCCGATAGAGACTGAATACACTATACTTCCAACCGCATTCGGAAAGAGCAAAGACTGCAAAAGCATCACTTTTTTATTGAATCTTATTGGCTGTTTTTTGTTTGAACAACGTAAGGCCACCCCACCCATATGTGCAGCTTCTGCCCAGCCAAGGCCAGAATAATATATAGAAACGCAAACTTGAACCTCTGGATAGTCTAGAGGCTGTCAGCGTTTGCCTCTGGATAGTCTAGAGAGGCTGTCAGCGTTTCCCTCTGGATAGTCTAGAGAGGCTGTCAGCGTTTCCCTCTGGATAGTCTAGAGAGGCTGTCAGCGTTTCCCTCTGGATAGTCTAGAGAGGCTGTCAGCGTTTCCCTCTGGATAGTCTAGAGAGGCTGTCAGCGTTTCCCTCTGGATAGTCTAGAGAGGCTGTCAGCGTTTCCCTCTGGATAGTCTAGAGAGGCTGTCAGCGTTTCCCTCTGGATAGTCTAGAGAGGCTGTATGCTGTCAGGGTTTGCCTCTGGATAGTCTAGAGAGGCTGTATGCTGTCAGCGTTTGCCTCTGGATAGTCTAGAGAGGCTGTCAGCGTTTCCCTCTGGATAGTCTAGAGAGGCTGTCAGCGTTTCCCTCTGGATAGTCTAGAGAGGCTGTCAGCGTTTCCCTCTGGATAGTCTAGAGAGGCTGTCAGCGTTTCCCTCTGGATAGTCTAGAGAGGCTGTATGCTGTCAGCGTTTGCCTGCTCTTCGCTAGCCTGTGCTGTTCTCTTGTGTTTTAAGTGGAGAGTCCGGCCCACTGCGACTTCTGTCTCCTGAGACGGATGTTAGTGACCAATCACATGCAGGACCTGAAGGACTACACTCACCACACGCACTATGAAAACTACCGGGTCAAAGTTCACCACAGGACCCAATGCTGCGAGCACATGGGGAGACCTGATGCACACATAGACAAATGTAATACATACTCTTATATTATACATAAAATCATGTTGGATGTTATATATAATCAGAAACTCACAATATGTTTGTCTCTTTTGGCAGAATGGTGAGGCTGATCCAGATGATCCATGACCAATCACCAAGCATTTACAGAACAGATAAATAAATATCACTATTTCATTGATATTGCTTGTATTACTGATGCTTTGTGTCACACGTCAGTCTATGAGTTATGTTACCATTTAAGACAAAACAACCCATTCTTTTTTTATCTTCTGAAAATGATTAAATGTCACTTATTCTGTCATGTTTAGTCCGTGCAAACTTTATAATCTAATCTTATTGGAGGAAAAAAATGGCAAAACTATTATTTATAGCCTACAAATCATAGATACAATCAAAAATGTAATGGAAAGAATTGTTTATTAAAAATGTACATATGTATTATAATAATAATTTAAAGAAATCCTAAATGGGCTTCGTAACTGGTCAGTTCTCTACATCCGGCGGAACGTCACAGTGGCTGAGGTGCTGATCATCACACCCTCCATCCGTGATTCATACGGGACGTCAACCAGGTGCCCAATTTACCGAGAGTTAGACAACCGATATTCAACTGGCAGACTCCTTCGCTCCAAGCCGTTGTGGATAGGTTTTGTTCGCAGAAGTTTGTTTTGCAGCTACATGACAACTTAACCCCGCGTCATGGAACACACGTCTTCGCCCGTGAGGTTCCGCAGCAGCCTGAAAGGTACGTCCTGAACGCGTCTAGAAAGCGCACCAGACACATCAGTGACACGCGTGATTCTCAATGTAGGCCTATAGGGTTACACCCAGAACACTTGTACTACGTTCATATGCTGATCATTTCCTTGCGTTTAAAATGTGTGTTTTTGTTTTCAACGTAAGCCGTCTTTAAACTGTCCGCGTTACTCCATTCCGATGTTTATATTCGGTACTCTGCTCTCCCCTCTTACCTGCAACAGAGAAGGAGGTAAGACCTTTTGGATATATACTTCTAGAATAGTATAAAAGTGTGTGTGTGTGTGTGTGTGCGTGTGCGTGCGTGTGTGTGTGTGTGTGTGTGTGTGTTTTAAATCTTGAAGCCCCGCCCATAAAGGAATTAGCAAGTGGGTTAAGCCTCTTGTTTGTGAGTAATTAGAGGAGCAGATAGAAGGACTCCGTAATAGTTTGTGCTGTACGACTCAGTTGTATGCTGATAAATGTGATGCTATAGTTTGTGTGCGCATGTCATTGATGGATACTTTTATCAATTTCTCGATGTCCTGTTAATATAATATGTGTTATATAGCATATTTTGTCCAATATGAATGTATGTATATTGTGTATGAGGAAAGGCAACTACAATATATATTCAGGCCATTTTACAGGCAAATATTTGAGTTCCAGACTTTGCTGACCTCTGATAGGTTGTAGTTCTCCATATACCTGTAGCTCACCTGCTAGCTACTAGTAAATCTCTCTGGCTACACACCTGTAGCTCTGGTAAGCCTACTACCTACCTGTAGCTCTCTGGTTATTACCTGTAGCTCTCTGGTTATTACCTGTAGCTCTGGTTACTACCTACCTGTAGCTCTCTGGTTATTACCTGTAGCTCTCTGGTTATTACCTGTAGCTCTGGTTACTACCTACCTGTAGCTCTCTGGTTATTACCTGTAGCTCTGGTTACTACCTACCTGTAGCTCTCTGGTTATTACCTGTAGCTCTGGTTATTACCTGTAGCTCTGGTTACTACCTACCTGTAGCTCTCTGGTTAGCCTACTACCTACCTGTAGCTCTCTGGTTATTACCTGTAGCTGTATTTTGATTTACACCTGTGTTTATTTTTGGATGGAAAAAGGGCCAATTCAATATAAAGTATATATATACGTTCGACAATTTATGGCTGGAGCCATTGACACAGAAAGTGGCCGATGGCATACCTGTGTTTTACAGTTACGTGTGTGAACTTGAGTATGAAATAAGTTTGCAATAGTTTTAATGTGGGTTTCTTTATTGATAGCGATATAGAGTGTGTTCTGGCCTCGCTATAATCCTTTATATAGGTAACAGGCAGTTGAAACTCCTTGACGAAGATGGTCTGGACAACTCGTTTTACTGTTGAACTTCAGGATACAACTACAGAAAGATAATAACACAATGCTCATCATATGTTGTACAAAATGCGAAGTATTAGTCACAATAAATATGTATCTACTGCATTAATGCTATATAAATATAACTTGGCAAATGGCATTAACCTTAAATTAACACTTTATCAAATATGCAAAGGCCAACAACCGAAATATAACAATAGTATGTGTAATTTAAACAACATTGCACTCTTGATTTACACATGAAATCGCATGTAACAAATGTTTGAAAAGGTACGAAAAGGTATAAAAATAAAAAGATAAAATGAAAGATAAAACCTTAATGGAACACATACCGACGATGATTGTATTAAAACAAACGATGTAGCAGATAGCGTGTAGAAAGCCAAGTGAAAACATGTCCCGTTACTTCTGCGGCGCATTGATGACCTCAAGAAAGAGCCCATGAACAATCACACAAACCCATGCAGTTCCAAATGTACGCCACCAGAGGGTGAAACACTCGAATGCATAACTAAAGAAAAAGGACTAGCTGTGACAGCACGGTGTGTTCCTGGGTGTCCTAGTGTGTTGCAGTACAGTTTTAGCGGCATCAATATGGAGTATGTTCCAATGTCTCCTACCAATGTAGCGTTCCAGTCTGTCCGTCAAGGACGAGGTCCCCCACGCCATGGGGTACCTCCCCCACGCCATGAGGGATCGCCCCCACGTCATGGGGCACCCCCCCCCATCCCCCCGACCTGGGGAGCCCCACCCTGCCGAGAGAAAAGAACGAGTCCCTGAGACCGAGATGCCGGAGGCCCCCGCTCAGCCGCCAGAGCCCCGACACGCTGCCGTGGACCAGCGTCTGCCCGCAGCCTGCAGCCCTGGAGGATTTGCCCCCCCGGCGACCCCTCCTCTGCCTCCTCCACCCGGCCACGCCCCCCCGGCAACCCCTCCTTCCCCTCCTCCGCCCGGCCACGCCCCCCCGGCGACCCCTCCTCCCCCTCCCCCCGCCCGGCCACGCCCCCCCGGCAACCCCTCCTTCCCCTCCTCCGCCCGGCCACGCCCCCCCGGCGACCCCTCCTCCCCCTCCCCCGCCCGGCCACGCCCCCCCGGCAACCCCTCCTTCCCCTCCTCCGCCCGGCCACGCCCCCCCGGCGACCCCTCCTCCCCCTCCCCCGCCCGGCCACGCCCCTCCAGCGATCCCCCCTCCCCCGCCCGGCCACGCCCCTCCAGCAATCCCGCCTCCCCCTCCCCCGCTCGGCCACGCCCCTCCAGCGACCCCTCCTCCCCCGCCCGGCCACGCCCCTCCAGCGATCCCTCCTCCCCCTCCCCTGCTCGGCCACGCCCCTCCAGCGACCCCTCCTCCCCCTCCCCCGCCCGGCCACGCCCCTCCAGCGACCCCTCCTCCCCCTCCCCCGCCCGGCCACGCCGCTGACTTCCAGCCGCTGCAGCTGAGGCATCCCATGGCGAGGCAGGGTTCGCTGGACTCCCCGCTCAGCCCCGCCTCGCGACCACGCGGCCCCTGGACGCGCTTGGACCCCTACGACTCCCCAGAGGTATGCTGCTGGCGCCGGGCTTTGGTTGGGCTCCAGCTGGAAGCTCCCGGCCAATCAGTACCCACCGATAAACAGATGAGAGGACTAGTTGTTATATGGGTTAGGGTTAGTAATGGGTTAGGGCAATAAACAGATGAGAGGACTAGTTGTTATATGGGTTAGGGTTAGTAATGGGTTAGGGCAATAAACAGATGAGAGGACTAGTTGTTATATGGGTTAGGGTTAGTAATGGGTTAGGGCAATAAACAGATGAGAGGACTAGTTGTTATATGGATTTACTCTCAATTCACAGGGAACGCTTTCCTCTAACGTTCACTCACGACTTGAAGATTTCAACTTGAATGCTGTCCTGTTTTTGATACATTTTTACTGAAACTAAAGATTCAGCGACAGCACAATATGTAGGCCTTTAAGTCGTACATTCATTAATGTACATTTTAATGTCAAAGGAAAACATTCACTGTTGTTGTAATGTGAAGTAGCAAGTGTGAATTTGTTTTGTGTGGTAACTGTCATGAAATACCGGTTAACTTATAAAGTAGCTTATTCTTTGTAAGCTAAAAAACCAAAGGAATGGTGGCAGCAGTTCATGTGTTCTGAATGCCCACCGAGGTGTGAGGTGAACCAGTGTGTGTTGCCAGCAGGACCAGGACAAGGAGTACGTAGGCTTCGCCACGCTGCCCAGCCAGGTGAACCGGAAGACGGTGAAGAAGGGCTTCACCTTCACCCTCCTGGTCGCAGGTCGGTCTGAACAACAGGGATCCCTTCTTTTAGAACCCCTGCTGTATTGCACTGACTTTTGCAAAGTGTCTGCGTTCGCAATCAAACTGTGAATGCTCAAATCCCATTTTCTTCTCGTGTCATACTTGATTAGTATTCAGTCCGTAACAAGACAGTCTTTGCCTGCCATGGCGCATTGTGTTTTGGTTTCTAGGGGAGTCTGGTTTGGGAAAATCCACCCTGATCAACAGTCTGTTCCTCACCGATCTCAACAAAGACCGGAAGGTTCCCAACGCTGAAGGTGAGACCAACTGAGCCGTTCTCCCTCCCTTTGGGAGCACAGCACTGCTGTTGTAAGAGTTGGAACATGTTGACACACACAGGATCATCTGAACTCAAAACCTTCAAATCTACTGGTCGTTACTTAAGGTCAGGTAGCGTGCCGGGTCAAAGTTGAAATAATGTCAACCTTGACGCGAGTCATCTCCGAAAGGAGGGGTGCCACTGGCTCCACAGGAAAACACGGAGGGGGTCATGGTCTCTACCACCGAGCACGGCTTCAAGCTGCTGGAAAGAGAACGAGCAGGAGAGAGCAACAACCCACGAAAGATACATGTTCCCATCCTACGTTTCTCCGCCATTCAGATGATAACGCTGTGTGAGCGAAAGGAAAGGAACGGTGGAGTCCCCAAATCAGGGGACCAATCTATGATTGGTCTATGATGGTCTATGATCTATGATTTCTGACCAATCTATGATTGGTCAGAAACGAGCATGGAGGTCTAAAATCTGACCGGCCAGCGAGCAGTCAGCCGGAACGTTCTCCAACGAATTACACTCAGAATGATACCTGCTCAGCCTGTGTTTAACTGGGTGGGCATGTGTGTGTTTCTAGAACGGATCCTCCAAACGGTGAACATCATCAAACACACCGTGGGCATCGAGGAGAAAGGGGTTCGGCTTCGGCTCAACATCATCGACACCCCGGGCTTTGGAGACGCTGTCAATAACACACACAGGTGAGACCAGAGGAATCAATAACACACAGGTGAGACCAGCGTGATCAATAACACAGGTGAGACCAGCATGATCAATAACACACAGGTGAGACCACCATGATCAATAACACACAGGTGAGACCAGCATGATCAATAACACACACAGGTGAGACCAGCATGATCAATAACACACACAGGTGAGACCAGCATGATCAATAACACAGGTGAGACCACCGTGATCAATAACACACAGGTGAGACCAGCATGATCAATAACACACACAGGTGAGACCAGCATGATCAATAACACAGGTGAGACCAGCATGATCAATAACACAGGTGAGACCAGCATGATCAATAACACACACAGGTGAGACCAGCATGATCAATAACACACAGGTGAGACCAGCATGATCAATAACACACAGGTGAGACCAGCATGATCAATAACACACACAGGTGACACCAGCATGATCAATAACACACAGGTGACACCAGCATGATCAATAACACACACAGGTGAGACCAGCATGATCAATAACACACACAGGTGAGACCAGCGTGATCAATAACACACAGGTGAGACCAGCGTGATCAATAACACACACAGGTGAGACTAGCATGATCAATAACACACAGGTGAGACCAGCATGATCAATAACACACACAGGTGAGACCAGCATGATCAATAACACACAGGTGAGATCAGCATGATCAATAACACACAGGTGAGACCAGCATGATCAATAACACACAGGTGAGACCAGCGTGATCAATAACACACACAGGTGAGACCAGCGTGATCAATAACACACACAGGTGAGACTAGCATGATCAATAACACACAGGTGAGACCAGCATGATCAATAACACACAGGTGAGACCAGCATGATCAATAACACACAGGTGAGACCAGCGTGATCAATAACACACACAGGTGAGACCAGCGTGATCAATAACACACAGGTGAGACCAGCATGATCAATAACACACAGGTGAGACCAGCATGATCAATAACACACACAGGTGAGACCAGCATGATCAATAACACACAGGTGAGACCAGCATGATCAATAACACACAGGTGAGACCAGCGTGATCAATAACACACACAGGTGAGACCAGCGTGATCAATAACACACAGGTGGGACCAGCATGATCAATAACACACAGGTGAGACCAGCATGATCAATAACACACACAGGTGAGACCAGCATGATCAATAACACACACAGGTGAGACCAGCATGATCAATAACAGGTGAGATCAGAACCTGCATAATCAATAACAGAGAGGTGAGAACAGAACCTGCATAATCAATAACAGGTGAGACCAGAACCTGCATAATCAATAACAGGTGAGACCAGAACCTGCATAATCAATAACAGAGGTGATACCTCTGTGAATACTGTCTCCCTGATATGCAGGACAGGCCAGGATAGTGGAATGGTGTTTCCTTTCCACTCCCAACCAAAAGGTTCCGGGTTTGATCCCCAGCGTCTGCAGTTTACCTGCATCGTTGAGCAAGATGCCTAAGCACTACCTGGTCCTTAAAATGACAGGAGTGTCTGATCATGGCCTGATGGACAGGAAACAGTAGGAATGTGTAATTGTAACGAAATAGTGTAGTAGTCATTTGAAGAACACTAAAAGGTCATGGAAAATAGATAGTTGTCCTACAATTGTAGGACCAACCATGACCCTGAGCAGCTAGCATCAGCAGTTAGCATGCGATGTGCTACGTGTGGCTGGATGATGCCCTTACGTTGCGGTCTCCAACTGGTTCCTCAGCTGGAAGGAGGTGGAGGACTATGTGGACCAGCAGTTTGAGCAGTACTTCAGGGAGGAGAGCGGGCTGAACAGGAAGAACATCCAGGACAACAGGGTGCACTGCTGCCTCTACTTCATCTCTCCCTTCGGCCATGGGTTAGGGCACGCACACACAACACGGCTGAAATGCAAAGGAACACACCACTTCTGCATTCACACACACAATAACATGAGCATACACATTTAGACCGCACTTACACATAAACAGTACAACAAGGTCCTTGGTTTGTAAGTGAATAGATGTGTGTGTGTGTGTGTGTGTGTGTGTGTGTGTGTGTGTGTGTGTTCCCCAGCCTTCGTCCCCTGGATGTGGAGGCCATGAGGGCCTTGCATCAGAAGGTCAACATAGTTCCTGTCCTGGCCAAGGCTGACAGTCTGACCACCGCTGAGGTCCGCACGAAGAAGCTGAAGGTGTGGACTCATGCATCTCACACACACACACACACACACACACACACACACACACACACACACACACACACACACACACAGTCCCAGATGTGGGAGGTCATCTCCAAGGTTGGGTTAGTCTCAAGGCGTCTAGAAGTTAGATTCAAATGATGAAGCTCGGATAATAGTTAAGGACTGTTTTTCAGTTATTAATTAGTTAAAATAAAAAAAACGATATCAATTTGACTATGTGCTGAAGAAAGCCATCAAGAGGATTACCAACCAATCAGTCCTATTTTGCATCCCCTTATTGAAGTTTCTGAACCTTGTGTGTGTGTGTGTGTTTAGATCAGGCAGGAGATTGAACAGTTTGGGATCAACATCTACCAGTTTCCAGAGTGTGACTCCGATGAAGACGATGAGTTTAAACTACAGGATCAAATCCTCAAGGTTCCTAATTGACTCCAAGACTGTTACTGCACCATTGATAAGATGATATGGACGCTAAGCATAGCGCTAGCCACAGTGCCGCTAGTTATGTGTCTAGTATTTAATATCTCTCACTCACTGTGTCCATCAGTTTCCTTTCATTCATTGAATGTTTTTAGTCCGTATATCTGACTTCCTGACTCCCTCCTTCTGAATGTGTCCTCACTCTGCAGAACAGTATCCCCTTTGCAGTCATTGGCAGCAACCTTCAGGTTGAGCGCGATGGCCGCAGGTTCAGAGCTCGACTCTATCCCTGGGGGCTTGTAGAAGGCAAGAAACACACGCACGTTGGGCATTTCCCCAATCAAAATCATTAAATGAGTACTGGAGTACTCGCATAAAGACCATATAGCGTGAGAGTATTCAAAGGATTGTGCCGGTTGTTTGGACCAGTTAGTTGTCGACATAGTCTACGTCGAGATCTAAATCACACATTCTTGTTCAACTCACCCCCTTTCCGGTGTGGACTAGACGAAATCGGGCAGTTGCCGATCAATTCGATCCATTCTGTCCCAAACGAGAGTTCAGCAGCCCCCATGGCAGTATCTTTGTTTGGTCTAACCAGAGCGAGCAAACTGGCCTGGCTAGGTAGCTTCCTCCGCTAGTGCCCACAAACAGACAAACCCATACGTTTAATTCTGTGTTTACGCGCCACTGCTCACGCTCACGGACTTACACTGAGTTCTGAGCAGAGATAGTGGCTGAGTTACAGGCTGCTCATTCTGAGCAGAGATAGTGGCTGAGTTACAGGCTGCTCATTCTGAGCAGAGATAGCGGCTGAGTTACAGGCTGCTCATTCTGAGCAGAGATAGTGGCTGAGTTACAGGCTGCTCATTCTGAGCAGAGATAGTGGCTGAGTTACAGGCTGCTCATTCTGAGCAGAGATAGTGGCTGAGTTACAGGCTGCTCATTCTGAGCAGAGATAGTGGCTGAGTTACAGGCTGCTCATTCTGAGCAGAGATAGCGGCTGAGTTACAGGCTGCTCATTCTGAGCAGAGATAGCGGCTGAGTTACAGGCTGCTCATTCTGAGCAGAGATAGCGGCTGAGTTACAGGCTGCTCATTCTGAGCAGAGATAGCGGCTGAGTTACAGGCTGCTCATTCTGAGCAGAGATAGCGGCTGAGTTACAGGCTGCTCATTCTGAGCAGAGATAGTGGCTGAGTTACAGGCTGCTCATTCTGAGCAGAGATAGTGGCTGAGTTACAGGCTGCTCATTCTGAGCAGAGATAGTGGCTGAGTTACAGGCTGCTCATTCTGAGCAGAGATAGTGGCTGAGTTACAGGCTGCTCATTCTGAGCAGAGATAGTGGCTGAGTTACAGGCTGCTCATTCTGAGTTCTGAATGCAGAGCAACTTTTCAAAAAGTCGTGAGGGTAAGTGTAGGAGGGGGTGTTTTTGTGTGGTTGTTTTGGGTTCATCTTGATTTGAACGCAGCATGAGGGTTCTGTGTTGACATGCCACTGCGCATGCTAACAGCCTTAGAGACATACTGAGAGGCGAGCAGTTGGAATGCTTGAATGTTAGTTAAGTGTCCTGGTCATCCTGGTCATGAACACTGTGGTGACTCTGTGGATGTTGTATTGCTTTGACCCACCGGTTCCATTGGACTGGCTCAGTGGGGGAAAAGTATAGTTTGTGTTCAGTTGACAGTCTCGTTCTACGTACATTCATAAAACCGGGGACTGAGCACTTCATTTTGATTCTTAAGTTAATTCTTAGGCTGTGTTCCAATCAGTAAAAAAAACACCCCCTCCTACACTTACCCTCACTACGTATTGAAATGTTGCCCTCAGAATTATCACGCTACCTATCTATCTCAGCTCAGACTTCTACCTGACTAACCTCAGCTCAGACTTCTACCTGACTAACCTCAGCTCAGACGTCTACCTGACTAACCTCAGCTCAGACGTCTACCTGACTAACCTCAGCCTCTATCTCAGCTCAGACTTCTACCTGACTAACCTCAGCTTCTATCTCAGCTCAGACTTCTACCTGACTAACCTCAGCCTCTATCTCAGCTCAGACTTCTACCTGACTAACCTCAGCTCAGACTTCTACCTGACTAACCTCAGCTCAGACTTCTACCTGACTAACCTCAGCTCAGACTTCTACCTGACTAACCTCAGCTCAGACTTCTACCTGACTAACCTCAGCTCAGACTTCTACCTGACTAACCTCAGCCTCTATCTCAGCTCAGACTTCTACCTGACTAACCTCAGCCTCTATCTCAGCTCAGACTTCTACCTGACTAAACTCAGCCTCTATCTCAGCTCAGACTTCTACCTGACTAACCTCAGCTCAGACTTCTACCTGACTAACCTCAGCTCAGACTTCTACCTGACTAACCTCAGCTCAGACTTCTACCTGACTAACCTCAGCCATAGATCTCCATCTCTAAGGGTGTGAGCATGCGCAGCGGCCAGAAAACACAGAATCTAAACTTGGGGATTTGTTCATTTGTGGGACCTATTGGAGTAAAAATACCTAGCACGGCCAGTTTGAATGCGCTGACTTGTGTTGGACAAACCAAGATACAGCTATGGGACAATGTTAACCATTAACCTGGGGTCTGAGCAAACTGGCCAAAACCTTAAACTCGCATCGCTAGCAGATGAGGAGAGGCGAGCCTGCTTGTCTACCTCAGGATTTCTCTGTTTAATGCATCAAGCTGGTAGTTTCATAGTACACTAGATTTACCTCACATCATCTGCACTAACCATTCAACACATCGATTTGTATCAAAATACTTCCACACGACTTAAAGCCAAACTTAAAGCAATGTATTTACATAAGGATTAAGGCAACAGCTCTGCCTAACTGGGTATTTACTTGACCCTTCCTAACTGGGTATTTACTTGACACTTCCTAACTGGGTATTTACTTGACTCTTCCTAACTGGGGTATTTACTTGACTCTTCCTAACTGGGGTATCTACTTGACTCTTCTTGAAAAGGTTGTGGTCTCCTCATGTCCTTCACTTGCCTCCTGAGCAAAGGAGGCTCCCTCTGTGGAACCAGTAAAGTCTTCTACTGATTAGCAATAAGCGACAGCTGCTACACCTCCAGCTCTGCAGCAGCTGCCGCTCATAGAACTGATTACCTACAAATCCCAACCTTCTCTTAAAGGGGCAGTACGCCCACTAACTCAACCTGCTGGTGTAGTGGGAAAGAGGTTTTAAATAAGAACATCTGCAATTCATCTCTGTACTAAGATAGTAGGTGCCCCCAATGACAAAGTTTGGCATCACTTTGCAGAAACTCTTTCCCACTCCCTCAAACGGTTGCTTCAATGTGTGAAACGGCCCCTATAAAGGGCCTCTGTCCTCTGTTGTCTTTTGTACTGAAGTGGAGAACCCGGAGCACTCTGACTTCCTGCTGCTGAGAACCATGCTGGTCCGGACACACATGCAGGACCTGAAGGACGTGACCCGGGAGAACCACTACGAGAACTACCGCGCCCAGTGCATCCAGAGCATGACCTGCATGGTGGTGCAGGAGAGGAGCCGCAGGTCAGCCGCCCAGGGGCCAGGGGTCATACTTGAGCCAGGGGTCATACTTGGGCCAGGGGTCATACTTGGGCTAGGGGTCATACTTGGGCCAGGGGTCATACTTTGGCTGGGTTGTGGGTTGGGCGATCCATTTGAAGTGTGTGTGTGTGTGTGTGTGTGTGTGTGTGTGTGTGTGTGTGTGTGTGTGTGTGTGTGTGTGTGTGTGTGTGTGTGTGTGTGTGTGTGTGTGTGTGTGTGTGTGTGTGTGTGTGTGTGTGTGTGTGTGTGTGTGCACGATAGTCTGTGTGATAAGATCCGGCAGAACAGGGCAGACATTCCCCTGCCTCTGGCGGTCCTCGACAGCGAGAAGGAACGGTTGATCTTGGAGAAGGATCAGGAGGTACATCATTTACACATCCTGATTTTCTTTACACATCCTGATTTTCTTTCCACTCACCCACGTTCTGCCTGTCCTCATTTGCCATCTGTCTATCGGCCCCTTTGTAGCTGAGGAGAATGCAGGAGGTCCTGGAGAGAATTCAGGAGCAGATGCAACAAAACCACAGAGATGGCTTCTAAATAAGAAAACAAAGGGTTAGCAGCAAGCAAAGAAGAGGACCACCTCAAAGCACGTTGAAGACCAAGTCATTGAACCCTGATCTATTCTATACCTCCAGATACATCTGGGAAAGGACCATCGACAGGGAACAGTGCTTGTTGAAAAATAAGAATAGTTCAAAGACCAATTGATGCTACTTCAACTAGCTTCCTGTGCTTTGTGTCGTAGTTGAACAGATCGTGGAGGGACAGTGCCCTCTATGGTTCTCCATAGTAACGCTTTTTCTTACTCTGATTTTTGTATTTCTTTTTCCATTTAATATCAATTTAACCTTTTTATGTGCAATTTGACACCAAATAATAAATTATTTCAAACTTCATCCACCTGTATGCAGATTTATATAAATCATAATCTAGGTTGATCAAATAAATGTATTTTTATATATGACTTGATTCAGACACATGATAAGGAGTCTCACACAATACCAGGAGAACGTTGTGTTGTAAAGGTAATAAGATTTATCAAGAATCTTCATGTCATCAGAATCATTTTCATTCATTATTTTATCCAATATCATTGTTACTTCAAACAGTGGAGCTTTAGATCTAAAAGGCAGCCCAAAAGGTACAGGCGATATAGAACTTAAAACTTTCTCCATAGGGAAAACATGTTCTTTTATAGTCATATATAATATCGATGCAGCATGAGGTCCAAGAGTCTGCTCTTGTTCTGCAGTGTTGTTACATGGTCCCGGAAATAAAGTTACATACATCCAAAATAAAGAAACCAAACAGCAGTCTACATGCAAATAAACATGGCATGGGTAAAACTTTAAAATACATACACTCATATGCCAAAACATGCATACAATCACACATTTACAAAATATTCATACGTTCATACAAATGTTACAAAAATCGCACTGATTATTTGACAATTTGCTATGTAGAGAAGAATAAATCTTTTTTTTGTTTCTTTTTTAAATACCTTTTCACTCACTGTCTCAGACTAACAAAAACAACATAAAAAAGAACCAAACTAAAAACAGTATAACAGTATCATTTTCTCAATTTTCTCCACAGTCACGAGTGCCAAACACACAAAGTGGACAAAGTTGTCACAGTGTTTGACGGGCGGAGGTTATATATATATATAAATTATAATCAGTAAATGATATATATATATATATATATATATATATATAACAAACTCATCTGGCCAGGCATACACACACTTCCCTCATGCACAGGGCACAAGTTTACACAACCAACACACAGTCATGCAGCAGGCTGGGATTAACTTGGATAAAGAGAATATAAACTAGTGGAGAAGAGGTTCAGAGAGAAGGGGAGCAGGAGCAGGCTGACGTATACGACCGCTTGGTTCAATCATTGATTACTTTACACCAGAGCTCCTCAGAGGTGGTGTAGCAGTGTAAGGAACACGCCGATGAGTCTAGGAAAGAAGGCTGGAGCACGCACACGCACACACACACACACACACACACAATCGATCTGTAGATGTAGGTGCTATGTTTTTAGAACAGTGTGCCGTTGGTCAAAGGAAGCTGGCCCAGAAAGTGACAGCAGGGTTTCCAACTGAAACAGTGGGCTTTGGGGAGGGGGCGGGGCTATAACTCATCCTCCTAGGTAAAGGTACTTTTATTGTCACATACATATAGCGGTTGGGGTTAAGTGTCTAGCTCAAGGACACCTTGACATAGTTAGGGTTGAAGTCGGGGCTCGAACTAGCAACCTTCCGATTTTTGCCAGCCGATTGCCAGTCCACCCGCTTTAACTCCTGAGCTAATGTCCCTCCTACTTATAGACAGTGGTAACCAATGGCAACAATGACCATGCCTATCCTCAAACCAATGTTGGTACAACATGATGGAAGAATAGAATCCTTGCAATCCAATGTCGGCATGTTTAGCGTTACATTTTGTGGACATTTTGCCAGCATTGGCTTTAAACAAACAAAGCACTCTTTAAACACTCAGAGGAAACCTTGTCGCTACACAGATCTGGTGTGTCAACAGAAGCCAGAGCAGAAGGGTTCAGGTTGCGGTCACAGCGACTGACGGCCAACAAGCTAACATGTCATTACCATGGTAACAAGCTAACATGTCACTACCATGACACCATGGAGACTCTGCTCTTTAAGCAACGGCCGCTAGTAAACTCTTAAAGAGCATGGTCCGCCATTTTCCTGAAATAGGATTCAGAGGACCTCCCGGTCTGTAGTGTTTAGGATGAGTGGTGTTGATCAAACAGACCAGCCACACACAGCCTCGCAAAGCTGACGCCAAGCGCCGGCTACCGCTGCAGAAAGCCTTGCTAGGATGGCTACCACATGGATGAAGACGTGCACGCCTGCACACTGATCCAAACCAAACAACATTCCCAGTCTCAAAGACACTAATCGAGCGGGAACTAGCTAACTCCGTGTTTGTTAGGGTCCCAGTCCATCTGAACGATGGCTGTATAGAAATGCAGCATCCAGGACACAGAAGGAATGATGACCATTGTTCTAAACTAGGGTAAAAGATGTAAAACAAAAAACTAAAAGAACAACACTAGATTGCGCCTTTATATAACATATAGTGCTTTTGCTGTAGTTTGCAGTCAAAATGGTTTTTGGAATGTGTTCCCAGGTGCTGCTTATCAAATAAGCAAAGTGCCTGGTTTCAGAGCAGGTGAGCAGGTGAGCAGGGGAGCAGGGGAGCAGGTGAGCAAGGTAGCATGGGAGCAGGTGAGCAGGGGAGCAGGTGAGCATGGGAGCAGGTGAGCAGGTGAGCAGGTGAGCAGGGGAGCAGGTGAGCAGGGGAACAGGTGAGCAGGTGAGCCTGGGCTCCACAAAGTAAACCACCCATCGTCTTATTGTTTTGCTGATTAGTAAATCCAGATGATTTATGATTCAGCACCCCTGGGGGAGAAGAGGAGGGGGGAGGAAGGTCTTTTACTTTGTGAACCTGGAGGTCGCCTCGCTGGAGCCCATCGAGAAGCGAGGCTGCGGCCTCCACTTTGATGCCCCCCCCCCCCCCACTGAGCTTAGCCCCTCTAGCTGCATCACGTTTACCTGAATACACAACTAGTGTGACGCATTTGAATGACAACAAAAATAAAACTAATCTTATATACTCTTTTTTTTCTCCTGTCGACAAATGAACACATGTTTAAGGTAGATCCTTGATGCCTGAGTATGAGCTTAACATGTTAGTTAGTGCTTCTGGTTGTATAGAAAGGGAAGGAGAGAAGGAGGAGACAGTAAGAGAAGGTTGTCTATGTCGCGGGGACCAACATCTTGGCCCAGTGTTACTCTAACACCACCTGCTAACAGCCTTCAGGTCTTTCCACAGAACTGCGTCGTAGCCAAATGTGTTCCTAGATCCCACGTCTGAAATGTTCTGCTACTTAGACGTGGACCGTCAGACCCAGGTCCTCCAGGTCCTCCAGGTCCTCCAGGTCCTCCAGGTCCTCCAGGTCCTCCAGGTCCTCCAGGTCCTCCAGGTCCCGTCCTCCAGGTCCTCCAGGTCCTCCAGGTCCTCCAGGTCCTCCTCTCTGGCTTAGAGGCAACGCTGGGCCCCCCCCCCCCACTCAGGTTCAGTTTGACCAGCGTGACGGGGTTCAGCACCGTGGTCCCCCCCCCCCCCCCCCCCAGGTCAGTTTGACCAGCGTGACGGGGTTGGCCCCCCCCCCCCCCTCAGGTCAGTTTGACCAGCGTGACGGGGTTGGCCCCCCCCCCCTCAGGTCAGTTTGACCAGCGTGACGGGGTTGGCCCCCCCCCCCCCTCAGGTCAGTTTGACCAGCGTGACGGGGTTGGCCCCCCCCCCCCCTCAGGTCAGTTTGACCAGCGTGACGGGGTTGGCCCCCCCCCCCCCTCAGGTCAGTTTGACCAGTGTGACGGGGTTGGCCCCCCCCCCCCCTCAGGTCAGTTTGACCAGTGTGACGGGGTTCAGCACCGTGGTCCCCCCCACCAGCATGGCGGGCTTCCCGAGCGACGCCCCGTTCACATGCACCCCGTTGGCGGTGGCGTGGGTGGGGGCCAGCGCATGGTGGTGGGGGTGGTGGTGGGTGAAGGTGTGCGTGATGTGCTGTGACACCGTCACGGCCTGTGGGTAGAGCGCGGGGAGGTGGGCGGGGCCCAGGTGCGTCAGCGGGTGCACGGTGATGCGCTGAGCGGCGCCGGCCGGCCCCGCCGCCGCGGGCTGCAGCGCGGTGGGGGCGGGGCCGGGCGAGGGGGCGTGGCCGGGCGAGGGGGCGGGGCCGGGCGAGGGGGCGATGTGGGTCAGGTGTTTGTGGTGGACGGCCTGGATGACGGACGGGTGGGACACGGCGGCGTGGGCGATGACCGTCGGCTGGACCTGCACGGCCGAGGGCTGGAGGGGGTGGGGCGCGATGGCCTGGGGGGGCGGGGCATGGGACTGCACAGGGACTCCACCCATTGGGGGCGTGGTCAGCACTCCGGAGAGAGGGAGGGTCGCGTGCTGGAGGGCGAGAAGGGGGTGGGCCTGTATGATGGGTGGGGGGGCTTTGGGGAGGGGCTTGGTGAGTGGGGGTGCAGACATGTCCTCGTCGTCAAAGTCCTGGTCCATGTCCTCTTCTCCTTCTGGAGGGAGAGAGCAGTCATTATGTCAGCCTGGCACTTTCACACCAAGTTACTGGGATTTCATGTTGTGGTGTTGTCTATGCTTTCATGGTTTACTTTTGTCGGCCATCTTGCCGGGACTTTCTTGCAAACGAGACGTCTTGTCTAAATGAGACTTCATATGATTAAATGTTTAAAATAGAAGACGAAGACAAATTTGGTTAAAATTTGCCATCAAAACCATCGTTCAACTGAACAGGAAATACAGCAGCCTAAATAAAAGTCTTCATATGCAGAGGCAGCTGCAGTCAACTCGAAAAATACATTAAACAGCACATTCCACTCACTAATGACGGCTACTATGTCTCACAAATGACCCACATCATAGCTCTTAAAACATCTGACCCAGCGCTAGCCTAAGTGCACACACAGAGTGATGTCCTAGCCCAGCTGAGCAGCCTCACACAGAGTGATGTCCTAGCCCAGCCGAGCAGCCTCACACACAGAGTGATGTCCTAGCCCAGCTGAGCAGCCTCACACAGAGAGTGATGTGTAGCTGTGGTGAAGGCCGTACCTGAGGCGGTGGAGGTGGACACCTGGTCGTCCTCGGGCTGGACCGTCTGCCGCAGGATAAGCTCCACCTCCGTGGCGTCCATGGACAGGCTCAGCTGGCTCTTCAGCTCGGCCAGCCGCTGCTGCGTGGCGATCTTCTCCCGCGCCAGCCGCTCCATCTCGTGCTCGTACTCCTTCTCCTTGCGCTTCAGCGTCTGCAGGGGGGGGGGGGGGGGAGGCTGAAGTTCACCACGGAGGATACAAATGGCTTCCACGTCAGACGGTCTCTCCAGTTCTTGCTTTGCTCTTCCCTATACATGGTTGATCAAACTCCCGTGAACTCAAAGTAAAACCCACTGTTAAAGCTGGGGTAGGCAATTTGCAGAAACCAGCCAGGGGAAGCTCGATTTTGAAAGAATCCAACTGAATAAATCCCACCCCTCCCTTCAGGCCTCCCTCTAAAGCCACTCCCCCAAAACCCGTGACTAGCTCGCTAGCTTTAGCAGTAGCTCTGCCTAGCCTTGAGGAAGACTGGTCAGTCACAATGAAGGGAGGGATGGTTACTGGCCTTCCACAGCCACAGATGGCAGACCTTTGTCAGAACATTTCATTTATAGATTGCTGTCGTGATGTAATGAGAATTTCAAGAAATTGGACGACACACGCTTCTAAAGTAAATTCTACCTTAGCTTCAACAAAATTGAATATAACATACTCTTGATCAATATGTAAATAGATCCATTTTGACGGTATGGTTCTGTATTACTGAGTGCCACCTCCCTTTCCTCAGGCGTGAACCCTGCTGTGAACGAGAGCTACCGCGGAAAACTCAAAATACCCCCCCCCTTAAAAAAGACATCCAACAATCCAAACCCAATGAACGGTACTTCCTTGACAGCGTTGTCTTGTTCTCACTGTTTTCTAAGATAAGTTGCATAGCACAATCACTTTTTTTGTAGCTACTCTAGATTAGATTGTCGTCTTTTTAATAAATGTTTATAAAACCACGTACAATCTATTTTGTATTGTGATACACATGTAGCTAGGTTAGGTAGGTAACAGATCGATATGACAGACAGACAGACAGACAGACAGACAGACAGACAGACAGACAGACAGACAGACAGACAGACAGACAGACAGACAGACAGACAGACAGACAGACAGACAGACAGACAGACAGACAGACAGACAGACAGACAGACAGACAGACAGACAGACAGACAGACAGACAGACAGACAGACAGACAGACAGACAGACAGACAGACAGACAGATAGATAGGTTAGATTAGAGAGATAGATAGGTTAGGTTAGAGAGATAGGTTAGGTTAGAGAGATAGGTTAAGTTAGATTGATAGGTTAGGTTAGGTTAGGTTAGGTAGATAGGTCGTCATCAGTTTTGATCAAATGGGCTTTAGGCCGGAGTGGATCACATGACCAGTCGAGCCCATCCCACTTCCTGGAACCGCTTACATGTTGAGGGAATGAGTGGGTGGAGCTATCTGACTGCCCTCTGTCTCAACCAATCAGCGTCATGCAACACACTCTGTCCCGGCTCCTTTCGTGTGGTCTGTTCACCGTGACACAGCACCGCAAGGGAACCCCGCTCAAGGGGACCCCAGAGAGGGAACCCCGCTCAAGGGAACCCGGCTCAAGGGGACCCCAGAGAGGGGACCCCAGAGAGGGGACCCCAGAGAGGGAACCCCGCTCAAGGGAACCCGGCTCAAGGGGACCCCAGAGAGGGGACCCCAGAGAGGGAACCCCAGAGAGGGAACCCCAGAGAGGGAACCCCGCTCAAGGGAACCCCAGAGAGAGAGGAAGACGCCTGACAGCTTGTCTTGTTTGAGGCGTTCTGTCACAGTATTACCAGGCCAGAAGGACCAGGGCGAGGGTCAAAGGGTACACAGTGAAGGAAAGAGAGAGAGAGAGAGAGCATTGTGAATAGGACACATCACCCCAATCTGGGAGAGGCATGCAACATATCTCACGGATTGTGCGACACATCGCATTACAACGTTACACTATGCGCTTGCTTTGGCCTATCCACACACCTTGTAACCTCATTCATCTGTCCGTGTACCCCTGCATTGAGCACATCTCTGTGGCATCACCAAGATGCACACCTGAGGTTTCCGTGGCAACTTTGTCCATGAGGATTTGAACGTGTGATTGGCGGCAGATTATAAGGGGCAATCTAATTGGCTGCCGCACCGGGGCGAAGACTTGAAAGGAGTTGGGCCACACCCCCCCCCCCCCCCCCCAGCCGCCCACTCGCTCCACGAGTCCACTGGGACAACGGGACCAGTGAGTCACTGCTGCACACGTCCTGTACAGAGCAGGAAGCGTGGTCTCTCACACGCACGCACGTACACGCACGGACGTACACGCACGCACGCACACGCACAGACACACACGCACGCACACACACGCACGCACACACGCACACACACACATGCGCACACACGCATGCATGCACACACGCACACATGCACACATACACACACGCGTTTGTATCCAGTAAACACAGGGGGGGGGGGGGGGCTGGTGTGATGCAGCAGCAGCGGGCCACCTGTTGCCATGGTTACCGAGGTTCTCAAGGGAAAGGACAGAGGGGAGTAACAGAGGACAAGATCGATAGAGCAGGTGAGAAGGAAAAAGAGGAGAAAGGAAGCCTGACGCAAGAGCCCTCATCCGTGGCCCTTTGATGGTCCAACTGCTCTCACAACCCAATAAAGCACCCTGCACACCTGTCTCCCCCATGCTGCTGCAAGGGGGAGGGGCTGAGCAATGCGGGGGGGGGGGGGGGGGGGGGGGGGGTGCGGGCAGGAGGGGAAGGGGGATGACATCACCAGACTCACACTAGCCATGTGCTCTCACATTGGCCAAGGAGAGACACGCGGGGGAGGGGAGGAGAGACACGTGGGGGAGGGGAGGAGAGACACGCGGGGGAGGGGAGGAGAGACACGCGGGGGAGGGGAGGAGAGACACGCGGGGGAGGGGAGGAGAGACACGCGGGGGAGGGGAGGAGAGACACGCGGGGGAGGGGAGGAGAGACACGTGGGGGAGGGGAGGAGAGACACGCGGGGGAGGAGAGACACGCGGGGGAGGGGAGGAGAGAGATAGAGGACAAGGTTCACAAGATAAGAATCAGTAGGTGGGAATCATTCGACTGAGCATCTCTCTTATCTTAAAGGAGGCTTAATGGTGCATAGTGGTATGTGACATGAAGGCTGATGTTAACACTGGCACCTCCTATACCTTGAAGGGTTTGTCTCGTTTTAAACACCAGTTTGAGGGAGGAAACACACATGTCGATTCATGTTACGTATGATCTGCACCTACACATGCACTAATTAGTACGGCAGCTGTGACTGGACGAGATTTGCTGGGTGCTAAATGCATGTGAAGAGAGCTTGCAGGACCTTCATATAATGTTGCAGGAGCTATGTTCACCCAAGGTCTGTACATTCCACTCGGCACTAGCACTACTCAATTTATTTTGTGGCATTCAATTGCAAAAACTAAACTTACAGACACAATGTTCAAAGTCGTTTTCTGAAAACAACTTCTGAAATAACCTTTCAATGCTTTTTCCCCCCTCAAAAGCCTCATTCTCTTTGCAGTTCCTTAAAATCCATTTCAGTCTGGTCTCAATAGCCTTGAGCAACACAGTGGCACTTCACACAAACCCCCAAACATGCTTTCTGTTTCCTTATGACCAACCAGCGAACAAACTAACTACAGACTACTTCTCTGCCCTAGCAGAGTATTGACTATTCCATTTTTGCCCCTACCTGCTACAAAACCAAATAACAAAATCTGAACTTGATGAATCAGTGGCAAGAACATGCTGTTTATTACACATCATATCAACAAGGCTCCGATATATACTTTGTATATATGTATAGGTTCTGGTATATCTCACATCTGAAATCCAAGCAAACAAGTTGGAGTGGACAGACAGTCTGTCGGCAAACCAACAACCAAGTACACAAATCGAGGAGGTGATGACGGAGATGAAGAGGCCTTAACCTCTTCATCACTAGGCCTATTTCTGAGTTTTCTTCTGAAAATAACATACAAAGTAAATAGAGTATATCTCCACAACTGCAAGAGCTATAATATGTCAACTTGGTACCAAAAGAAAGATAACATCTGTGAGACTGTTGCACAAGTGACATAATCAATGTGGATCCTACTTGGTTAAAGTGAATAAAGCTAGAACACAGCATAGGTGGAAGATTTAATCTTAATATCTTAATATTCCAGATTTGAATCTGAAATAAATGTCATGTTTTAGAGTGCATTATAAGTTGGTAGCCCTATAGTACTATAGGGCCATAGCACAACATCTGATGAGTACCTGGGTCAATATTTGATAAAGTGAAGTACAGAAAAGATAGAGAGGTTTTAGTAAAGGTAGGTTTAGGCGAAATCTCCAAATAAAAACAAATCCAATGCAAAGTTTGCAAACCAATGCAAAATTGTCAATATAAACTTGCTGAGACACAAACAGGTGGGTATCTTGGGAACCCATTGAACACATTTGACCCCTCTATTGAAAGGTCTGGGTGAATATAATTAAATGACACCAAGCCGAACAATCGCAATTGCACCATACGGCCACCCGATGGCGATGAAGGGCATGTGTTCTGATTGAAGGCAATTTACCTATTTCATCTGAAACACTTTTAGCTACTAAAATTGGATTTGTAAACACCATGTTTGGGTGCAAGATGGTGTTACCCGTTGATGGTGGTTTTATGCGATCAAACACCTTTTTTATTTTTATGATAAAAACAACAAAGGTAAGACGTCATTGGTTGTAACTAGAATAAGTGAAGTTTATTCTTGATTGATTTAGTCACAGAGTGATATGGTTTGGACTGTTGGAATCAGTGGAATCTCAGCTTTCATATGATATATAGTTTGTGTAGATCAAGGGTTAGAAAAAAGATCGCTTTTGCTGTGCATAGTTATGAATGCGTACCTGTATGTAGCGCTGTAGCGCGGCGTACCTGTATGTAGCGCTGTAGCGCGGCATACCTGTATGTAGCGCAGCGTACCTGTATGTAGCGCTGTAGCGCGGCGTACCTGTATGTAGCGCGGCGTACCTGTATGTAGCGCTGTAGCGCGGCGTACCTGTATGTAGCGCTGTAGCGTGGCGTACCTGTATGTAGCGCGGCGTACCTGTATGTAGCGCGGCGTACCTGTATGTAGCGCGGCGTACCTGTATGTAGCGCGGCGTACCTGTATGTAGCGCTGTAGCGCAGCGTACCTGTATGTAGCGCTGTAGCGCAGCGTACCTGTATATAGCGCGGCGTACCTGTATGTAGCGCTGTAGCGCGGCATACCTGTATGTAGCGCAGCGTACCTGTATGTAGCGCTGTAGCGCGGCGTACCTGTATGTAGCGCGGCGTACCTGTATGTAGCGCGGCGTACCTGTATGTAGCGCTGTAGCGCGGCGTACCTGTATGTAGCGCTGTAGCGCGGCGTACCTGTATGTAGCGCTGTAGCGTGGCGTACCTGTATGTAGCGCGGCGTACCTGTATGTAGCGCGGCGTACCTGTATGTAGCGCGGCGTACCTGTATGTAGCGCGGCGTACCTGTATGTAGCGCGGCGTACCTGTATGTAGCGCGGCGTACCTGTATGTAGCGCGGCGTACCTGTATGTAGCGCGGCGTACCTGTATGTAGCGCAGCGCCCCGCGGAGGACGCTCAGGTTGGAGGTCTTCTTCTCGTCCACGTTGGGAACGTTCTTCTTCAGCATCTCAAAGCACTCCTTCAGGTGGGCCCGTCTGGAGGGGGAGACATGGGGAGACATGTGACTGGCACCTCCATCATGCATCCAGGAATAAACAGGTTAGGGTCTCATCTGATGAGCAGACACGAGCACATCTGCAAATGATCACGTTTCAAATGGATTTCAACGTCAATCAAATCTTCCCTTCCTCCTGACAACACAAAATGCTGAGGAGCCGTTCAGCCAGACAACCAATCCAACCCCCCACCCCAGTCTAACACTACTGTAGCCCCCACCAGTCTAACACTACTGTAGCCCCCACACCAGTCTAACAGTACTGTAGCCCCCCCAGTCTAACACTACTGTAGCCCCCCCAGTCTAACACTACTGTAGCCCCCCCCAGTCTAACACTACTGTAGCCCCCACACCAATCTAACACTACTGTAGCCCCACACCAGTCTAACACTACTGTAGCCCCCACCAGTCTAACACTACTGTAGCCCCCACCAGTCTAACACTACTGTAGCCCCCCCCAGTCTAACACTACTGTAGCCCCCACCAGTCTAACAGTACTGTAGCCCCCCCCAGTCTAACACTACTGTAGCCCCCACCAGTCTAACACTACTGTAGCCCCCACACCAGTCTAACAGTACTGTAGCCCCCACCAGCCTAACACTACTGTAGCCCCCACCATAAACACTACTGTAGCCCCCCCAGTCTAACAATGCTTCAGTGTAGCCCCCCCCTCCCCAGGGGGAAACCCACCTGTTTTTCTCCAGCTTGTTGTGCACCTCTCGAGTCCCCGCCCTGGAACAACAACAGGAAGTCATCATCATAACATATTCCACACACACACACACACACACACACACACACACACACACACACACACACACACACACACACACACACACACACACACACACACACACACACACACACACACACACACACACACACACACACACACACTAGGCGTAGAAACGTGTACTCGAGTAAACGAGTCAAGCAAATCAAAACGATTACAAAAATATCTCGAATCCGTTTTTTGATCATTTTCCCGGCATTTACAGATCCATTATATATTACGTATGTATTATGTATTTTGGCAATGATTTTGAGCAGGATATATTGTGAAAAGTCAGAACGATATTCCCGCTCTGTGTTAGCGCTGTGACACGGGGAACTAGAGACTTGATCCGCGGTCTGAGTCCTGTGTGTCTAGCGGTGTATACCTGCCCAGGAGACGGCCAGCAGCACTCCTCTCTGTAGAGCCAGCAGCACACCTCTCTGTAGAGCCAGCAGCACACCTCTCTATAGAGCCAGCAGCACTCCTCTCTGTAGAGCCAGCAGCACACCTCTCTGTAGAGCCAGCAGCACTCCTCTCTATAGAGCCAGCAGCACTCCTCTCTATAGAGCCAGCAGCACTCCTCTCTATAGAGCCAGCAGCACTCCTCTCTATAGAGCCAGCAGCACTCCTCTCTGTAGAGCCAGCAGCACACCTCTCTGTAGAGCCAGCAGCACTCCTCTCTATAGAGCCAGCAGCACTCCTCTCTATAGAGCCAGCAGCACTCCTCTCTGTAGAGCCAGCAGCACTCCTCTCTATAGAGCCAGCAGCACTCCTCTCTATAGAGCCAGCAGCACTCCTCTCTATAGAGCCAGCAGCACTCCTCTCTATAGAGCCAGCAGCACTCCTCTCTATAGAGCCAGCAGCACTCCTCTCTGTAGAGCCAGCAGCACACCTCTCTATAGAGCCAGCAGCACTCCTCTCTATAGAGCCAGCAGCACTCCTCTCTATAGAGCCAGCAGCACTCCTCTCTATAGAGCCAGCAGCACTCCTCTCTGTAGAGCCAGCAGCACTCCTCTCTATAGAGCCAGCAGCACTCCTCTCTGTAGAGCCAGCAGCACTCCTCTCTGTAGAGCCAGCAGCACTCCTCTCTATAGAGCCAGCAGCACTCCTCTCTATAGAGCCAGCAGCACTCCTCTCTGTAGAGCCAGCAGCACTCCTCTCTATAGAGCCAGCAGCACTCATCTCTGTAGAGCCAGCAGCACTCCTCTCTATAGAGCCAGCAGCACTCCTCTCTGTAGAGCCAGCAGCACTCCTCTCTATAGAGCCAGCAGCACTCCTCTCTGTAGAGCCAGCAGCACTCCTCTCTATAGAGCCAGCAGCACTCCTCTCTATAGAGCCAGCAGCACTCCTCTCTGTAGAGCCAGCAGCACTCCTCTCTATAGAGCCAGCAGCACTCCTCTCTATAGAGCCAGCAGCACTCCTCTCTGTAGAGCCAGCAGCACTCCTCTCTGTAGAGCCAGCGCTTGCTCAATACTTCTTATGGCCAATTACAAAGTACCCTTCCCTAAACAATGGCCTAGCTTAAACGCAATCCAACTGGATACATCCCCTTTCAAATGGAGTGGATACAACATTACAGCATCTGTTCAGCCGTGTACCCTGCTGGCCCCAGAGCAGTAACATGCTGCTCAAACCGGTGTGGGCGTCAACCCATCAACCCTAAAAACGCAGATGGAACTCACTCTGAACAGAGTAAATCTGTCGGAACTACTGCGCACAACTGGGTGCGCAGAGAAGTGATGGGCCTAAGTCCGTGTGTTGGGGTGTTTGTCCTGCATCGCTAACACACTCACCCCCCCGGGCGTCGTTTCCCGTCCGCCCCCCGCATGTCGTCCCCCATCAGCCCGTTGGTCCTGGTCTCAGGCGAGTGCTGGGGCATCAGGGCCTGCGGGGGCCCGCTGGAGGGGCCGAAGCACGCCTGGTACGGCACCTGGAGCAGGGGCGGCTGGGCGTGGACCGCGCCGTTCTGCTGGGGGGTGGGCTCCAACTTTATAGGTGGGGAAGAGAGCAGGGGGCGGGGGCCAGGGCTGGACTGCGGCAGAGGAAGTGGATGCTGCTGCTGCTGGAGATGATGAGAGGGGGAGCAGCCATTGAGCATGGGTGTCGCCACGGCGATGGTGGCGGCTGCAACAACGGCGGATGAGGCGGGATGCAGCGGCGAGGGCGTCGGCGTGACGACGGGGACCATGGGGATGACGGCGATGGGGACCTGGGCGGGCGGGAGGGAGGGGGAGGGGGGAGGAGGGGGGGCCACCACGGGAACATGGAATGTCTGCAGGTGCAGGGGGTCGTTGCCCCAGGCGAAGTGGTGGGGGTGGTGGTGGACTCCGCCCGTCTGGCCTGACAGGGTCACGACCTCGAAGCACCGCAGCTCCGCCTCCCTCTGCTTGAGCTGATCCTCTTCTGGGGGGGGGGATGTTACATGATTTATACATTTCCACATAGCAATGCTTTTTAACCCTTTCTCCTCATTTCCTTGCCCTGAAATGCACTCTAACCTTACCAAGGAACGCTGCAACGCACAATACCACAGTCAATCCATAAATATAAATTAAAAACATGTTCAGTCATGCTCACATGCAAGTGGTGTCCCCACGCACACACCCCCACCCACACACACACCCACAAGAACGCACACACCCACCCACACCCACCGCCACCCACCCACACCCCCACACACACACGCACACCCCCGCCCGCACACACACACACACACACACACACCCACCCACCCACCCGCACGCACACACACACACACCCCCGCCCGCACACACACACACACAACTATTGCATTGTTAGGTCCTCCAGGGATCTCAGTTGCTATGAAATCCAGCAACACCCAAACTCTGAGAATCCCATAGTATTTCATATAAAGGCCTATGCTACAATCAGGCTAGCTGCCCATTACTCTGAATCCCATAGTATTTCATATAGAGGCCTATGCTACAATCAGGCTAGCTGCCCATTACTCTGAATCCCATAGTATTTAAAGGCCTATGCTACAATCAGGCTAGCTGCCCATTACTCTGAATCCCATAGTATTTCATATAAAGGCCTATGCTACAACCAGGCTAGCTGCCCATTACTCTGAATCCCATAGTATTTCATATAAAGGCCTATGCTACAATCAGGCTAGCCGATTACTCTGAGCGTGGAATGGATATTATTGTGATGTCATAGTATTGTTCGCTGCTCAGTGCCAGTGGGGTACACTTCCTATTATGTGAGCTTTTAAAGACTAAAGATGTATTGGGCGCCTATCACACACTCGATTGCTTTGGTCGTGCACCCTGAAAATGCACACAAAACTAAATTACATAACTTCTGCATTAATGGAGGAAAGGAGGCGGATAACAGTGTGTGTGTGTGTGGGGGGGGGGGGGGGGGGGGGGGGTGCCCTACTTTCCTCATCCTCTATGACCCCGTGACTCCCTCCGCGAGCCGAATAGGGAGAGCAGTAGTGTGCACGTGGTAGTCGGGGGGCGGGTCCCATCCACTAAACACGCGGTATTCTGTGGGGGTGTAGATGGTCTGACACGTCACCAGAAGGGCGAGACAAAAAGCCCAACTACAGACGACCGATGGCCACATCGACGCTGCACTGTTGTAAACCGCGGCGGTTGCGTGTTTGCGCGCTCCCGTCACGACGTTAATGGTTTCTTGTGAAATGAAAGGGAAAGACGAGCGGTCCTACACACAAATGGCCCGCCACGGACCCGCCCCGGCGTGTGGCCATGTCAGGACGTTCTGTAGAGAAGCGCTTAACGCCACCGCCCTTCAGCCCTCGACGCAACATATTTCCCTGCTCGGCCCTCCCTCGAATATAAGACGCGGAGAACTTTTTCCTTCTCATCAATTCCGATGCAACGTTATTTGGTACTTATTGGCTATGTGTGTGTGCGCGCGGTTTTAATTTCCCGCAAATCAACAGCATCAGATTGAGACGTCTTGCGACAGAGCCGCCGCGGTGCTGTCGGAGCGCGTCCGTCTGCTACTTTGTAGCCGTCCGACACATTCCAGGCTCGCGTAACGCGCCGTCGCCTGTCACCGCTCGTTCACAGTACTGTCCCTGTCGTCCCACAAGCACTCACCTACACCAACACCCGTACGTTCACGAAACGCGGACCGGATACACACGCCGCGCTTACTCCACTAATCTCCTCAACTTAAAGGCATAGGATTGAAAGCGCGTGTTTCCGTTCTTTATGTGGGCATTAGTGTCGCCTGCGGGACTGCAGTCTGGAGGGGGGTGAGGGGGGGGGGGGGGTCGCAGTGCATCGGCTCCTTAACGTGCAGCCTTGTCATGTGTCAACTCCACGGCTCTCGGGTCAAAACTCACCACGTGCAATCTGTTGTTGCTGGGCTTCCCATTCCAGATACCTGGCTGCTTCCAAAAGAGTGTCGATGCTCATTGCGCGCGCTCCTCAGTGGGTTCCCCGGTTCCCCGGGACCGCGGAACAACGACTAGCAGTAGTCCCAGGAAGGCCTTGTGCACGGCTTGTCCGCGCGCGCCAATCGATCCCCCCCCCCCCCCCCCCCCCCCCTTTTTCCTTTAAAAAAGGGTAAAGTTTCAAAACGTATCAACCGAAGGCGAATCCTTGCATACGTAAAAGATGATCGCAACAAGATGGCGATGCGAGCACAGGAATACACACAACAAGGCGAATCGTACTCGAGGTAAAACCCGCCCTCATGGATTCCAAAACCGCCTTGTTACTACAGCCTCTGGCAAAACAAGGCACGGGATCCATCTAACGCGGAGTCAGCCGAGGAGACCAAGACCCTTCCCATAATTTGAAAACCCAACATACGAATCTGTTGTGAATGTTGAATACTTTATGGGCATGCTATATTCATTTGTGAATGCAATACTTTACTCCCTGGCATCAATAATAACTTCCATTCGACTGTGCAGATTTGTGTATTGCTCAAAAGGGAAATCCCGTTCATGAAATCCACCCACCGTGCTATTGGACCCTCCACTGGCCCGCAGCACATTAGAACATATCGATGCCAGTGGGCCAATGAGCGCTCAGAACAACAAGGCATGGTGCTTGTCCACATGGGCACCCGCCCGTCCTGAGCTCAGCTCATTTGCATGGCGAGAGCGTGACTAGCAGCCCCGCTGTCTCGAGACCACACCCGTCAGTCAAACTAAAAGGGCGTGGTATTATCAACTGCGAAGCGTGTGTAACTACGCATAACTTATGCAATACAATGCACACATCTACTAAAGCAACATATAATGCATATTTTCTTCTCTACACACTTTAATCGTACAGTGTTATGGGTGTTCACGTCCTTTTTTATTGTCTTGTGTATTTCGGAAGACGTACCATGTTTATTTTCACAGTGACGTCAATATCGAAACTAGAATGGCGCGACGTGTTGCCGTCAGACAACCAATTACACCCCCCCCCCCCCCCCCCCATACACACACACCCCCACCCCACCCCCCCCCCCCCCCCCCCCACACACACACACCCACCCACCCACCCACCCCCACCCCCCCCCCCACCCCCCCCCCCACACACACACACACACACACCACAGGCATTTTTCTTTTCAATTTCTACCAATGAAAAGGATCAATACTGATTACACTTCAACACATCATGTGAATATAGGTGCAGAGCATGGACCGCCTATTAATCACTAGTAGGCTAGGCATAATCATAACAAGAATATCTTCTTCTTGCATTCCCATGCGCAGAAAACAATAAGCAAAACGCAGGTTCAAGTATCCGTGAGTAGGCGTAGACAACTTACACTGAACCAAGGTAAGCCGTGGTACTCATATTGCTGTGTGAGACAGAAATAACTTCTTATTAAAAGGCTGTCTTTTTATCTTCCCTGCAAATGTTAAAGTTTACAGTACTGCGTTTCTAAAGTACCAGCATACTTAGTACTCATACTCTGGAAAATAGTGTTCAGTCGTAGAGATGAGGCGTTATATTACTGTATCGGTACTTTAGAGTTAGTATTGAACACTTTTGAGCTGCAGTCATCAGAAAGTGTGGTTTCAAAACGTGTCTTTCCCGTGTTTAGTTGACTAAGCTAAACAAACGATCAACTATTAACAAGATCATTACCGATTAGTGTCTATGATGCACCCAACATGCTTGCACAGGATAGTGTTTTTCACATCATACTGTCGTATTAGCTGTTCGTTTTACATAATATTATTCTTTCAAGTCTCGTTCTCTGTTAGTTTAGAAAGAAACAAAACATTTAAAATGATTGAGTTATCGTCCATGTGTTCATTCAACATAAAGTCCGAAATGGAACTAGTGCCCCCCTGTGGACATATATCCAAATTACACGGAATACGGAACTTCTCTAATGTCCTGCTATTGCCGGCCTGTAGATGGAGACAGTTTCTACATAAACATGCAGCTCACAAGGGGCAAAGTGTTGGATCTGCCAGTGACACACAAACCTACATTGGCACGGTCCTGTACTATAATTATTCAGGGAGCTGTTGGATTTAGTTTTACACTTACATTAAATGAGCTTCTCTCACACACAATTCCTCTCAGATGAATGGGCCAGAGACATGATGGTTGCAGTACAATCTGAGGTAGTATGTAGCCTACTGTCCACCCATCCCCATGTGCCCAGCTCTCTGGCAGGCAGGGGCTACATATGGGCGGAAATAAGGAAGGTGCATTTAACCTACAAGCATTTTCAGCAGAGTTTCTATCCTTCAAGCTCAACTTGATATATAGATCAATAGTTGTTTTAATAACCAACATAAAAAGAAAACACTGCTTGATGACAAACCGGTTTTTTGTTAGGTCTCAAATTCTTTAGTCCCTGCAGCCACCATGCTGGCCCTGAGCCCACCACACCTTGGCTTCCCGTCTCGTTTGGCAGCATCTGGGCTGGGTTACATGCAGTCAGTGCCATCGTAACTGCCGCCCTGGTGACCGTTGCCAGGATACAGAGGGGGACATTAAGAGACTAAAAGCCTTGGGGCCAGCGAGCAGGTGTGTGTGTGAGGCCTACATAATTGATAAGGTAGCTTCACTCTCCGTCTGCCTCTTGATCTCTCGCCTTTCTTCCACGGCTGCTCCTGACAGCCTGAGCTAGCGTTACAGCCAGCGTTACGGCCAGCGTTACAGCTAGCGCTACTGCTAGCCACCAGACCTCGCAGTATGAGGGGTGGCAGGTCAGCCGCAGCCTTCAGATGGGTTACTACACTCTTCAGTTTCACATTCCCCCCAACAATAATCTGTATGCAAGGTGCAACTCCAACCCCCTTTACGGTAACATGTCCTTAGACTAGTCCCTTAATGCTAACGTGTTGAAGTTTCCAGAGCACAGGATGTACAGCAGTCACCGTATCGCTTTTAAAGACGATGACAGAAACACGAAATGTTACATTTACAGATTTTTTTTATTTCATTATGTTGCAAACAATGACATCCAGATATATTGATACACAAAATGTATTGTATGTGCATTTCTGAGTGTATGCGTGTGTGTAAAGAGCAGTGGGATCACAGAAAGCATAACGTCATCCCTCGTGGGGGAGCCGCGACGGGCGTACAAGGCAGAAAGATAGCGAGCATGGGGGGGGGGGGGGGGGGGGGGGGGGGGGGTCTCTGGGTGGGGTGGGGGGGGGGGGGGGGCAAACACACTCACACATCGACAGCTCATAAAAAGGTGAGCAGACCTCTTCTGTGAAACACCTGTCTACTCAGCAGCATAGGGATATTTAAGGTCCGGTGAGTGTCTACTACACACGTTGTCATTATATAGAGTAAGGAACACAGCGGGCGAGAAGCTTTCCTTTCTCCCCCTTCTCTCTGTGCCATGTCTTATCCTGTCCAATCAGAGAAGAGCTGGCGGAAACCGTTATATACACACACACACAAATACACACACGCAGTCATACACACGCAGTTGGAGCGAAAGGCGCGTGTTGTACGGCGCTGAAGCGTGATCTATGTTCAATCCCACCTCATGTCCTACAGGCGTGGGACCCAAAGCATCTGTCTTCAGCCCACACACCGCTGCTGCAACAGACCCCACAACAGACCCCACGGGGAGGCTGGGACGTTTAAAAAAAAAACAAGTCAAAACTAACTCTTCAGCCACGCCTTGTCAAGATTGTATTTTTTTTTCGTGCTCACAGCTCAGTTACCCGGACACAGATACATTTAACCCTGGACCCCCTTTGAAGTCATGACGACGGTATGCAAATTAGGCAAATTCAACAGTATACAATTCTTTTTTTTTCTCTTCTTCCATTTGATTCACCATGCAAGGAATACTTCTTTTGCTTTGTGTGTGTGTTCTTGTGTCAAGAGGTTGCGTGACATTTATTAAGCGTACCCTACATCCAGAATAATTTACATAAAAAGGACAATAGTCATCTTGATAGAGCTGGAATAGTAGAGGGAGGGGGGGGGGGGGAGCAAGGTTAACTATGGTTTGGAGTGCAGGAGGCTGGACGGGGGCAGGGTTGGAGGGGGTTACTCTGGAAAGCGGGCGGGGTTTGGGCGGAGTAGGGCGGGGTTTATCATTTTCGGCCTCAGCGACACTCCCAGACTTTGACTGTCTGGTCGACGCTGCCGGTCACCACGTAGGGGGCGCTCTTGTGGAAATCTGCAGGACACACAGAGACGTTTACTCGACACAATCACAAACTGCATTCATCTCTACATGCTACAAAAGACACCGTGACTCACCCAGAGAGGTAACAAAGTGTTCATGGGCACACAGGGTCTTCATACAGCGCTTGTTCTTGTAGTCCCAGATTCGCAGGGTTTTGTCATCAGCGCAGCTCACGATGAACCTGCCTCCCGGATGCACCAGCACTCCCCGCACCCAGTTGTCATGGCCGACCTAGGACAGAGAGGAACACAGTGGGCAGTGTGTTTGAGAGCTCTGTCCAGAGGACCACAGTGGGCAGTGTGTTTGAGAGCTCTGTCCAGAGGACCACAGTGGGCAGTGTGTTTGAGAGCTCTGCCCAGAGGAACACAGTGGGCAGTGTGGTTGAGAGCTCTGTCCAGAGGAACACAGTGGGCAGTGTGTTTGAGAGCTCTGCACAGAGGAACACAGTGGGCAGTGTGTTTGAGAGCTCTGCACAGAGGAACACAGTGGGCAGTGTGGTTGAGAGCTCTGTCCAAAGGAACACAGTGGGCAGTGTGTTTGAGAGCTCTGTCCAAAGGAACACAGTGGGCAGTGTGTTTGAGAGCTCTGTCCAGAGGAACACAGTGGGCAGTGTGTTTGAGAGCTCTGTCCAGAGGACCACAGTGGGCAGTGTGTTTGAGAGCTCTGCACAGAGGAACACAGTGGGCAGGGTCCTTGTTTGTAAATGGTGGGTGTAAAGCAGGCTGATCAGAGCTCTTACCAGCGTCATGAGACACATGCCAGTGCTGACGTCCCACATCTTGATGGTCTTGTCTCTGGAGCCAGAGAGCAGGAACGGCCCAGGCTTGCCACTCTTCTTATTCTGGGAAAGGTAGAGGTACATTTGATGATGCATTTGGGGGGGTGCATGTGTGTGTTCAACACACAGAACCAGGAGACAATATAGAGTAAAGAACATCTTGATATTATACTTCCAATAAATAAAACCGTCCTATCAAGATCAGAAGGTGTCCTCTGAAAAAAGGCCACATTCAGATGCCTCCCGTATCGCAACCTTAGGTTGAACTATTGTGCCTGCAAAAAGCCTTGGGCCACTAACTGCCTTCAGAGAGCGTGCGAGGGCCCACCTCGGAGCCGGTGGCCTCCAGGATGGTGGGGTGGGCGGAGTCGGGGGCCCAGGCGATGCACTCCACCACGTGCTCGTGCTCGCGGAGCTCCGCCTTGCACTCCTTGGAGGACGCCACCCACACGCGCACCGTCTGGTCGTTGGAGCAGCTGGCCAGCAGGGAGCCGTCCTGGTTGGGCCGCACCATGCGCACCCACTCCCGGTGGCCCGTGAAGGTCTTCACGCAGTACCTGGGGGTGAGACACGCCGCACAACGTTCAGCAAGCTCTTCACTAGTGGTAAATAGGGGGGCTATGGAGGGTCTAGGCGATAATCGGAAGAACCTCCGATACGGAGTCAGACTTTAATCTATTGAATACATAAAGCTGGTTCACGATTTGAAGAAATCCAGAATTTGTCCATTCAAGTAAACAAACGGTGTGGCATGTCTGAGGTGGCTTCAGCCTGACTCACCCCGTGGCCACCTCCCACATCTTGATGGTCTTGTCTCTGGAGGCGGACACAATGTGGTCTCCGTTGGGCATGATGGCTACAGAGGACACATTGTGGTCGTGGCCTAGGAGAAAGCAAATGGAGCTGTAAGCTCAGGCTTCTGTTCATCAGACAGATCTGCCTTTTCCCCCAATCAGGACCTCACCCAGACTAGGAAGGATACAGCCGTGGCGTTCAGTTTCAACATGTCACTCATTTCTTGTCTGCTACTTACTAACAACACTACAGGTTGAAATGTGCATTATGTAATTGGGTTGCGATGGGCCAGCAGTTGGTTGCATAGCAATGGGTGTTATTCACCCAATGGCCATCTTGGTTCTAATCCCTACATGGTGAGGGGAACTGAATGTGAATAGCACATTCATGAGGCTAGCCAGCCTACTTTTATTTATTTATTTATTTATTTATTAATATGTATATATTTATTTATTATTTTATTATTTATTTTATAATCCATTACAGCTAGCTTGTGCAACAAAGATGGAACCAAGATGGCTGCCACGTGCCGTGGGGCGGTGAGGGCGTGGACGGGGGTCTCACCATGCATTGTCCGGATGCACTCGAAGCCCTGGAAGTCCCACAGCTTGATGCTCATGTCTGCTGAGCAGGAGGCCAGCAGCTTGCCCGTCTGGTCGAAGGAGATGTCCTGCACAGAGTCTGTGTGGCCCTTCAGGGTGCGCTCAAAGTCTCCTGCCTCATAGTCCCACACCTGGAGACACCAGACGATGAGGCGGCGCAACAACAACAACAACAACAACAACAACAACCACCCACTCCATTGCTCATCAACTCATTCATTGAAGGGGGCGGGCCTTCGGGACACAAACGATGACTTTGGAATTAAACGGCTCGCCTGAATCCTGGGTATCCTTTTAAAGTTACTCCGGCTAGATCCTCTACTTTAGGAAAACTTGATGGGTATTGCTTGGTCATACTTCTGACAACAGAACATTCAACTACAAACACTATCAAATGATGCAAGGATATGCCACAGCAGGCGTCATGGCGGGCTGAATAATGACACCCTGCGCTGAGGTGATCCTGATGGCTGAACTAGATTGTGTTCAGAGGTGAGAGGCCAAATGTCAACGGATTCTAAAGACACAGAGGCTGAATCGTTTGAAAGAGCAGGCCTCTAGGAGTGCAGTTCCAGCCTCAGAGCATTTACTGAGATCACATTATGCAAATGTTGCCTTAGCCTGACGTTAATGTGACATCATCTGGTTAGCTGCCATCTATTGACCTCTGAACTCGCAGGCAGGATGACACTGATGTGACAACACAAGAGATGGACAAGTGAACAGTGAAAGAGACTGACAAACACCTGTCTTCTAGATTGAAATAAATGGCGGTGATCAAACACGCCCCTCTCTGACAATAACAGTCTGTAGCTGTGAGAGGGGGAGAGATGAAAGAAATCCAGACATTTCCCAGGGTGCACTGCCCAAGGGCTGCCTCCGACAACAGCAGCAGCACTACGCCATCACATGAGCAGTGACAAGGCAGAATAATCAGAGAAAACAAAGAGGGGGGGGGATTGTTCTGCATATTCTCAGAGAGAGAGACTTTGATGAGAAGGGCCAGACCACAGAGGCCATAGAGCAGTGTGCTGCAGTTCTGTGTGGTACCTCGACCGTGCTTACTGAGACAGGAGAAGCACCCTTCATGTAGAGCTCCTCATTGGGCAACATGAAAGGAAACCCTATCTCTGCAATGGGTTTCAAGTTGGAATAACCGTCTCCTATTACCCAGTGCATTAACATCAAGATATTGAAGTGCCATCAAACAACTTCCCTGTAGCACAGCGTTTACATCCAAAAGGAGACAACGTTTCGGTGATAACCAAAGTGGAAGTGTAAACCCCCTCCCGGTGACATCGCACACAGTGGACGGTTGAGGTCCGCCCCCCCCCCCCCCCGTACCTTGATGGTGGCGTCCTCGGAGGCAGTGACCATGACGGAGAAGACGGGGTGGAAGATGACGCGCGTGACAGGCGCACGGTGCCCACTCAGGGCGTATCTCTCAGGCGGGCGGGGGATCCACTCCTTGGGGTCCCTCTTCTGGCCCACGGGGCCACCGTGGGTCATCTCCTCCTTGGCCTCGTTCAGCTTGGACTCCAGCTCCATCACCTGCTCGATACCAGGGGGTTCACATCCACTCATCCTTCAATACACGGGCTTCACAGCATCACTGGTCCACTCATCCTTCAATACATAGGGCAATTCAGGAGTATAGCCACACACACACACACACACACACACACACACACACACACACACACACACACACACACACACACACACACACACACACACACACACACACACACACACACACACACACACACACACACACACACACACACACACACACACACACACACACACACACACACTTTACCTTCTTCTGTAATCTGATGACTGATGTCCATTTTTTCTCCAGAAGGCCGGCATACTTTTTATCTACCTCTTCGTTCTGCGAGCAGAGAAAAAGAGAAGAGCTTGTGGTCAGGGGGGCACTAGTCCTCCTGGTCCAACATGAGAGGGCTCTACCTACCATGTCTATCTCCGCCTCTTTCTTGAAGGTGGAGTAGGCCTCCTCATATCCATTGGACCGCAGATAGTCTGCTATCGCTCGGTTTCTGGGGAAAAGAAACGAAAAGGGGTACACGAGAAAATAAAATCAAACATGACTATTGCTCACTGGATTATGTGAACAAAAACAATGATTTGTTCACTTGTAAATGCTGAATTTACATATGTAATTGACTGGGATTTTGGGGGGGTATGGGTGTGTTTTCTTAATTCAGTAGTTCCACCTTAAGCAAAGTGACCATTCTTCTTTAAGAGAAAGAGCCACACCCTTTCTGAGAACTGGCGCTAGCTCTCCAGCTCCACCTTAAATGTCTGCACCAGCACGCAGAGAAATGCTGCTCCTTCAGGGGGAATGAGATAGACTTCAAATCTCAGAGAAAGTAGTCATGGGAAACAGGAAAAACATCACCAAAAAATGTTTTGCTCTTGAAATTGCAGGGAATAGCCTCTGCACAGCAAAAGGCCACTGTAACAATATTCACACCCACAGAATGTGGACTGGAGTTCAATCAGAAGTCCAGTCGCTTGACCCTTGATTGGTGAATATTTTATGAGCGCCTGGGCTAAATTTAGCCTGTGGTTTACGGCTGCTTGACAGGGTGATATTGCACCCATGTGCAGTGTGACAACGTTCCATTGAGTCAAATTCTGGCAGGAGATGCCACAGAGGACAGCAGTGTACATGTACGCAGAGGCAAGTTCATCTGCTTCTCAGACCCACATCAGACCACGCCCCATAACCATCAGCCCATCGCAGTGGGAAAAGGAACAGGCCCTTGAGAAGGAACACATAGCTGGATCCTTCCTTCCAGGGATGGCTAGGGGGACAATAAGTGGCAATTGGGCAGACAATATGCAGAAGCAATAATAACAACCAGGATTAATAGTGGGATCAAACAAAAAGCATAGCATAAAAAGGACTAAAAACAAGCAACATGTCCCCCCCTATTAAAAACCCCTGCCAAAGACATACCCCATTACCCTTCCCCTCACCCATGTTCTCCACGCTGCTCGTGAGAGCCCTTACTGGTAAAGCTTTAACACTGGGATCTCCAACTAGCTGTCATTTGATGTGCACAGTGGCCTTCTGCAGCATTGTTGTACTGTAAGTGCCAAACAATCGGTTTGGCTCACTGATTATATGTTAACCACATCTAATTAACTTAAGTCTGTGGATTGTCTTTTTTTGCCAGTAATTCATTGAATCAACAAAGAACTACAGACAGCTGACCAACTAAACAGGTCAACATATCATCCATTACAAGCATCCGATGAATAGCCCAGTGTTCCCGCTGTGTCTATCGGCTAAGGCTTTCAAGCATGGCCTGGGGAAACACCAGAGGAGGCCAAGGAAATGTATACTTTGATTTCCTGGGTTGCTCCCATCCCCCGCTCTCCTCCTCTCCTGTCATGTGGGTTATGAAATATTCACTGACCCGTCCACGCGCCCTCAAAAGTCAGGTCACACTGGCACTAGGATTACACAGATAGGCAGAAACGCATCGGCCTTTATCGCAACACGCGTAACACGGAGCTGAATACCATGGATATTGATCAAACAGCTTTTAGGGTTGTGGTCGCAGAGATGGATGATTGACAGCAAGGCAACCTTTATCATGACAACCTTGTCTTGACACGTCTCAACTTGTGTGCATCTAGTGTGTGCGTGTCTAATGCCCACGGGTGTGAGGGCATCATTTACACTCAACACTTCTTCTGTCTAGACATGCCTTTGCTTGTTTGTGTGCAGGCCTGTACAGAGACGACTGCATGTTTGTATGCAGTGTACCGTGGTATGTGTACAGGGGGGGTGGGGGAGCGCTTACAGTTCATCTCGCTGCCTCTGTGACAGCACCATGGTGGCCGGGCTGCGGCTCTCTCCCCTGGGGAGGGAGGACGAGGAGGAAGGGGGGGGGGTGCTTGTGTCTAGGATGTGTGCAAGTCAGAAGTCCGCCTGGTCACTTCCAGTGCTGCAGGAGAGGAATGCTGGACAGACTGGGCTCTGCAGAGCTGGGCCAGACCGGTGGTCCACGGAGACGAGTCAGCAGTCCACCATCTGGTTAAAAAACAGACAAACCACAAGGAACTTTTACCCATTTGTTTTGTCAGGGGGTACGAAGATAGATCCATGCAATTGTTTGACATTCTAAAACAAATGATTGATAAATATTTCATTCATTGGTGGTTAGGGCAGCGGTATTGTGTTGTATACAAGTAAGCATTTTTGTTGTATTGAATCCTAACCCGCCTATATTATGATAGGAAGTGTTACACTATCCTTGCTTAGCATAAGCCAGACAGATATTCAAGCAAGCGTCAATAAATCAATCCTAGAGGGATTTCAGTCAAATGCCAGGCTAAGATTATAGAATATCCTCAATTCCCATATCTGATACCTGAAGACATGTTGATCATCAAATGTCAGACTAAAGAATGACTTCATTATACAACTCATGATAAACACCAGACTCTCTCTCAGAAGGTCAGATGGACATTCATTCTCAGTATCAGCAGATATTGAGTTGATAGTGCGGGCCTAGTCCTGGTGGACCAGCGTCAGAACAGCAAGAGAGCAAAGGTAAGCAGCATGAATGAACCAAGTGCTGATGCTGTACTCTGGGGATCTGCATAAAGGCAGCAGTACTGTAACTCAACAATGAAAAAGATCCAAACTCCCATCTCCATGTTGCCATAGCGATCAAGAGTTTAAGGTAAAACAGTGGCCAGCGTGATCATTATTCACATAACACGGGTTGTCTCCAGTAAACACTGCATGGTGGGGGTAGTGAGAGAGACCAGTTGTTTACTGGTTTACTAAATTAACAGGTTACTCTGTTCTGGGCTCCTGGATGCCGTCAGACCCCTGGTGTGCATGCTCAAAAGATGACTTATCAACGGAGGATCACAAGGGTCACATAATGGAGTGGATGAGGGGGTTAGTGAAAGGTGTAACATGGATGCTTTACTGCATCCATGTTCTGGAGATCTTCCTTTTTGAGGTCGTCTTTCTGTTCGATGACTAAAAGCAGGCTACAGAAAGTTGTATCCAAAACCAACTGTCATGTTATCAAAACCTTTAACAACAGCAATGCTATGGTCAGAACATGTGTGCATTTTTAGTCCATTAACTACTTGCATCCATTTTTTTAAACACTTATTCATAATATGGATATTATAGTCCTTGATCAGGCAAAAATAACGGTGTCTCAATATCTTACAAAACGCCACCTCTGTCTTACGATATTTCCTTTCTGATCCCCATGTCGATATATTGGCCAGCTACATTTGGTAGGACGACATTTGTGACGTATCAATTTAGGCTTATTTTTTCCATGTCCATTTTCAAAATGCTCCTTCCTCAGTTCCGTTCGACAGAATGAAGCTGGATGAAAACACTGGCCTTGAGGTAATCAAGAAGCCAACAACGCTAGCTCAGAAGGCGCTCTTAGCACCTGGCGCTAGCAGTAAGCAGCTTAGCCACCAGAGTTACCAGAAGACACGTGAGCGACAGGTCCCCTTGGCCGTCCATTCAGCGGGGCTAGGAAGAGACCAAAAGCTAAGAAGATTAACTCCACACACAGAAGACCTCAACAAGCTGCCAACAAGAGTGTGTGAGTGGGTCTGTGGATACACATCACACCATTGGTTAAATGTAATATTCTTATGCCATTCCGTTGATTGAATGAAATATTCTTATGCCATTCCATTGGTTGAATGTAATATTCTTATGCCATTCCATTGGTTGAATGTAATATTCTTATGCCATTCCATTTGCAGGACTCGTTTTTTATTCTCGCAAACTCATTTAATTAAAAGATGCATCAGAGTACCAAAAGAAAAACACGATGGCCACAGACGAGTGATCAGATTCTGCTCTTCGCAATATTATTGGTCAGTATTTTTCTACTTGTGCATTTTACCCCCATATTATATGCACGCAAACCATAGCACTCACTATCCATCCTGGCTAGGGGAAAGGGGGGGGGGGGGGGGTAAATTGGTCTATGCATTGCCTTTTCGAGGGCTCCCAGCTATAAAAAGGTGACATAATAGGATCATTTGAATGTTAGCCCCGGAAGCCTGCAGCTGATAAAGGGCTATGAAAATAAACTTGAGTTGACAGGCACAGCCTGTGATCCTAAACGGCACTGGAGCTGAGATATGCGGCTGACCACAGCTAAGCATGTTGTTGCCAGTTAGTCGTAAATCTCTGATCAAATGGAAATAGGAGTACTGGAGAAGGCGTTGAGTGAGCTAGCCTACATAATTGGATGAGCAATAGGGCATCTGGTGCCTGCCAAGCAAATATGGAATAATGCATCACCATAATGTCTGTGTACATTAGATAAGATCATCAATTCAAATGCACATGTTAAATAATGCTTTGTCATTTTATCTGGCCAAATTGTGTGGTAAAAGAATATCAACATGTAACATAAAATGAGTTTGTTCAATGGCAATGAATATGGCAATGAATGACATCACATTGAATTAGTCATTAACTGAAAGGAATTCCCAGGAGTCACGGTGACCCTGTCCTCATTGACTTTAGGAGAGAAACTAGAGTTGAACATTAAGAGTTGAAGTCTTTAGAGCATATCTACACAACAGAGTAATTTGATTGTGCTATATCAAATTTGACTTTAAATTAATTACATTTTCGGCAAATAGTGAAAGCACCGCCCACCAAGAACAGGCACACCTATTGCCTTGTGATAGCTTACATCTCCTGAATTACAACTGCTGACGCTAGAGCACAATAGTACACATAATGGATACATGTCATAAAACATAATGGTTCTCTTGATTTCCATTATTAAGTCACATCTTTCATAAAGAGTTCCTGGTGGCAATGGGCCCATGGCTCAAGGGGGTTCATGGTACATTTACACAGCCTGAGGTAGTGTGTGCCTGTTCAAAAGCCAGAGCAAGGTGCTTGAAATCCCCCTGGCATCTTGAGTGTAATGAGTGCATGGCATGAGCCCCCCTGTGCAGTCCTACTATAGCTACAACAAAATAAACGTGTGGAACCTGCAGAAACAGCAGCAAAGCATTTCACAAGCAGAGCACTTTGAAGATTAGAGTCTTGCCTCAGGACAACACACAACCCAGACAGACCAGGCACTGAAAAAACACATAACATGAAGACTATTAGAACTGGACAAGCTATTGGATTACACTCCCACCACATCGAGGCCTCATACTGCACACACCTATGCCCTACAAGCCCTGAATATGAATTGATGTAGGAGTCCGTCTTTAAGTAAAGCAAATAATAATCACATCACAAGACACCATCTCATAATGCTGCTTCCGTTTCAGAGCAATCAGTATTCAACATTCTGCATTTATTCAGCAGGATCAATTATAGACTTTGTGTGTGACCATGTCTGAGTATGTCCAACGCAGAGTATATGAGGAGGATCATATGGATTGTATAGCTTATCATATGCCACTTGGATCCATTCCAATACAACTCGCCTTGTTTTGGCCGGTGATCCATACTTGTCTGCTTCACAAGCTTGACATGCTTTGTTTTCTCTCAGCCAAAGCAACAGACGTGCCAAACAAAAGCAATGCATGAATTCATTTTGCTTTGGTCTGTTAATAGCCTGAGTAGGCTACAGCGTAAACAGTATATAAATCATATGATGCTGTTTTGATTACTAGCCTGGGGTTATGACAAAACTGTTGCTAGGAAACATTTTTTTAAACTGAATTAACAAGCACACTACTGATTGCAGTAGTGGAGTTTCTTGATACATGCGCCAAGCTTTAACAAGATCCAAGACAACTTGCATTAAAATGAATGCGAGGGAACACGTGTGTTTAGTATTAGTGGGTGAGGCTATGGATACTTGCACATATATAGTCTCAGAATACATTTCAATAGTTAAACTCTTTAAATACATTACGATGGTATTGTGATCTTTGCAAGACAACGGAGATCATTAAGATTTCTGCTAGTTAGTGGTCAATAATCGACTCCACCTTCCAGCCACTGGCCTTGTTAACATCCCATTATGTCCCCCAAAAAATCCATTAACAAACAATCATGTTGTACCTGATTAAACCCGTCTTTCTGACGTCTGAAATATGAAGCATGGCTTATTTGCAATTATAAAAGAAAAGAGCAGGCCTCAGTAAGGTCCGCCACCCGATCCCCACCCTGTTGGCGAAGAACGTCGTTTTTCCAAACCTCACACAGTGGACGATGAACGATTCAAATGAGCACAATACCCAGAGAACAACTCTGGGTATTGTGGGTAAAACGTGTGAATCCCAACGCTGTGCGGGCGGCGTCACGCCCGGCTCCGTTAGACACAAGGGCAAGGTTGCAGCAATGTCCCAGCAACGCCCTTTCTGCTCCCGGCGGCGTTAGCTTAGCATCGAAACGGACACGGCCACTGGGCTGTCAGTACCCCACACACCACCTGGGGTTAGATCACACGCAGCCCTAATAAAGCGACATTAGTCGCCTTCAAGTAACAGCCTAAGCATGGTGGAGATGGCGTGGTTGTCCACAAATACATTTGAGAAACGACTTACGATTGCATCAAAGTTCTCGGGATATAAACGGGTATAATTCCCTCGTTGCAGGATTCAAACTTAACGACCAAGTATATGTACAAACCAAAGATGGATTTGTTATTGGCGTTCACCTGTGATATGCGTTTCGGTGAACTGTGCCGGGCCACAGCGACTGTCAGCAGGCTAATGTTACCTCGCTAACTTCCCATGTTAGCCCGTCGCCACACAACTTCCAGAAATAGACCAAATATTCATGAAGGTTCAGACAACAAGTGTCGGGCTTACACGGTATGTCTTCATCCAACAGCAGCGAACTGGTTATTAGAATAAATGCACATTGAGAGCAGAACAATGCTATACTCTGTTAGCTAGATAACCGACGATCTGATCCAGAGCTTATTAGATGCTCGTGTTATTCCTACGCGGCTAGTTAGCTTAGCCGTCGGCCTCTCCGCCATTTTGAGATCGGCACGGCAGAGCTACAACTGCAGGCGAAACGTCGTCAAAAATAACTGTCTTCAAGTACCCACAAAAAACACTACACAAGTGGAAGACTTGCATACTCACTGTCCGACAAGTAGTGTGTATCATAGTCCTCTTCGCAAGCGAAACGTACGATGGGAAACCCAGTGTTTGATCTAGAAATGTGACTTTTCACATCACCTACCCGGCACTGACGGTCAGATTTTCTCCTCTTTGGTACCACCGCATTCGCCCCCTTCGGCCGCGGCGGGTACCGGATATGCGCAAGCTGGAGCCACGCGCACTGTCATAGGCTCCAATGACTTCAACTTTGTTGAAGCCGATGGCGCATCTATTTAAATAATAGCTGACGGTGATGTTTTAATCCCGGGAAGCAATGACTGTTTAATTGTATAGCCTATATAACCCATAATACAAATTCAAGTAAAACCCAAAAAGAAAGCAAATAACCACTCCTTCTTTATATTTTATTTAGGCCTACCTGGAAACAACCTATTCTTAAACCTGACTTACTGGTAAACCGTATAATCGGGATAAAATGGCCTCGGGTTGTATAAGCGCAGCAGTAATTGGAATTATTGTACAGGATTGGTAGGCTGTTTTCAAGTTGAAAGTGATTATCTGACTGTCCAAATGGTGTCCACAAGTGGGCTTCTGTGAAGTAATTTTGCTGCACCTGCCGTCGCGCTAGGCCAATGCTGCCATGCACGGGTTGCTATAGTGTTGATGCCTGTGTGCAAGTCTCACGCAACCAACATTCACAATATTGAGAGTTTCCAGCATGGACTCATCTTGCTATATACCTAGAGGCCAATGGGACACACACACACACACACACACACACACACACACACACACACACACACACACACACACACACACACACACACACACACACACACACACACACACACACACCAGTGCTATTCAATTTCATTTGGAATGTGGTAGAACCAGGTGTACACAGACCAGAACAATATGTAAAAGGTGCACACTATGCCTTTAATACAGATAATCAACATCATGAGCGTGCGGAAATTAATACAATTAATAAAATACAATCAGAAATGATTTGGTGCACAAACTGGAACTGTGCTGCCCTCGCCATCTCTCGTGCATCATGTCTCTCATACAAAAACACCTACAGGTCAAGTCACAGTTTGCCATCATTGCAAGTTGCTCCTGTCCCTCCCATCATCAGAGCTGAGGCATTCCCACCAAACCAATGGGAAGTAAAGTGGTAATCTCAGTAACACTGGACATTTTTCAATATAAGAGCCACAAATACATTAGTTTGTTCTTGCTATTAATCAGCAAGAGTGATCATCTGAAAGGAATAATGAGGAAAAATAGATTTAGTTAGAATTAGTATGTGAAAGCACACTGCCCACGGTAGACTGAGATCTTGTATAGTTCACGTCTCGGTGCTATTGGTCCAGTCTCTGCACATCCGTTTGCACTCCTTTCAGTTCAGTCTTCAGATCGGCAACTTGTTTCTCACTAGAAATACAAATACGGAGAGAGCCAAAACCAATGACACATTGAAGTCAACAGAGCAAGTGCAGAACTACTGTATGGTGTGGATCTATTAGCTATAATGTTCACCTAATGTCCCCATTGCATAGATTTAACCATTAGTGTAAACAACAGTATGGCACAATAGTTAGAAATAGTTCAATAATAATCATATCACCTCAATGGTATGAACAGAATGCCACACGTTATATTTAGCTGCTGAAGGATCATGGGGAGGCTGGGTGTAGAAAACTGGAGAGAGAGAGAGAGAGAGAGAGAGAGAGAGACAGAGAGAGAGAGAAATAAAGGGGAGAGAGAAGAGAGGGAGGGAGAGAGAAGAGAGAGAAAGAAAGACGGAGAGAGAGAGGAGAGAGGGAGAGAGATATTCAACAATAACATTCATGTCATTGATATTATGTTATTGTTAAATGAACATGTGTGAATGTTCAATAGGTCCAAACCTACTTCACACGCTCATATGTTTGTTTATTTTAAATCTAAACCAATAGCCTACCTTTGGCGGGGGAGTGCAGGCATTGGGTGTGTTGCTGTAGATATGGTTGAGAGCCCTCTGTAGAAACACAGCCTGCCTGGTCAGAGTCTGCAGGTACTCAGAGCTCTCCTTTGTGCTGTCATGGTCCTCACCTGCCTTGTTTTATTCAAAGGACCGGCAAAGAATTCATGTAATGCCAAGACGTGATAATGTCAAGTGGGATGAGGAGTCCAGCGCATACCTGGCTCTTATAGAGCGAGTACGCTTCCTTCTCGTGCTGCAATGCTAGACGGAAGTCTCCTTTGCTCTCCAACACCGTGGCGATCAGGTGGTGGCTGTGAGCAAAACGAGACATTTGTTGTTGTTTTTGTGAATGACGGATATTTCGGTCAGTTGGTTTTGTTCTTTTCTGTGTCTGCACATTCCTTAGTGATGGTGCTTTCAGACAAAGGAAATACGACTTGACTGACATCAAGGTTGTCTGAAAGGTAACCCCTGCTAATGAGGCTCACCTGTGTGCGCATTTGAGGGATGTGGCGCCGTTGTATTTCAGCGTTGTCTTCAAGGCGTTCTGGAGGAACTTCAGGGACTGGTCATAATTCATCACGCCATGAAGAACCAAGCCCAGCATACTCTAGACACAAAGACAGAACAGGAACATTCATATTTAAGTCCTCTAGACACAAAGATGGAACAGGAACATTCATATTTAGGTCCTCTAAACACAAAGATGGAACAGGAACATTCATATTTAGGTCCTCTAGACACAAAGACAGAACAGGAACATTCATATTTAGGTCCTCTAGACACAAAGATGGAGTAGGAACATTCATATTTAGGTCCTCTAGACACAAAGATGGAACAGGAACATTCATATTTAGGTCCTCTATACACAAAAATGGAACAGGAACATTCATATTTAGGTCCTCTATCAGTAGACAGGGGCAGATATCATATATCATTGAGCAAAATAATCTCTTCCCCCTAAGAACCAGTGCTGTGGTTTGTTGCATCTAGGCCAGATGTATACACACAGGTATCTTGTCTGCCTTGGGACTTCAGTATAGATTTAGGATAGCATTTGAGTTTTCACCCAAACTCACAGTTCCATGTATGCAGACGCACAAAACCAGGTCAGTCCATATATTAATGAATGTAGCGATTGCTGAATTCAGGGCTAACGGTACCAAGAAAAGCTATTTCACCAGTTGATTTACTGAAGAGAATGCCCGCTAATAGTTTCAAAAGATCTGCAAATGTTTCAGTCTCTCCCTTGCAGATATGGGAAGAGAATAAAAAATGATAAGAAGGCCATTGTTTTGTTTATATTGTTGTACTTCTACTTGTTTTAAGAAAGAAGTCTCAACCCTCCCTCTCTGATGTATTAAGTGACCCGGTTTGTGAGTGACAGGCCTGGCTCGACGAGAAAGCTGTTGTTGCTGGTTTATCGGGACATCAGGATGGGAATTCCTTGAGCAAATGGCGAGTGTCATGGTAATGCTTCGCGGTGCCTCTGCTGGTAGCCGCACGTTAACCGTGGGGCCTTGAAAGACTTCTCGGGGATGTCGTCCTCAGCCAGGGTCGTGTACTCACATCC
>JACYXH010000367.1:735000-777500 GCA_026745465.1 Lota lota
CCTGTCTTCGATCTGAACAACCAACCATATGCATTTAACTCATAAACTACTAGCATAACCAGAAATACCAACATTCAACTTGTTATTCATTCATTATACATGCAAGGAACATCGAGGAAACCTGAGGTCAATCTTTTTTTGCCAAAGTTTGTATGGAAAGTGTCATCCATGGGCACCAATGCGCGCCAATACAGGAATGTATTGTTCAATGCCTATGGTTTACCAGAAATGGTGGAGTCCATCTGATTTTAGTATGTTTTTCATATGTATCGTATGTACTACAAGTCTATTCCCACTAGTTTCACTAAAGTTGACTTGTCTCACCCATGTCTTCCATGGCAGTGCCACTATTTAGTTTTGTCAATGTCTTGATGAGATCTTCCCTGTGTTCATCTGCAGACGGCCTGACCCCTGTGGAGTCTGACCAGCTCTCCAAGCGGGGTTCATCTGCTGACGGCCTGACCCCTGTGGAGTCTGACCAGCTCTCCAAGCGGGGTTCATCTGCAGAAAGTTTCTCCAGGCCACTGGACACCATGTTCAGGAAGAGTGCGTACCTAACACAAAATGTCACACATGAGCCAAACCCTTTTTTCTTTTTTTTTACAATTACAACATTCTTTAAGACCCTGTTTAAAAATGTGCTGTCAATTCTTTAAGGGTTGTCGTCATTTCAACCCTAACAAATCGACCCATGTGATATCTCAGTGATTGACAGTGTCACAAATCAAAATGCGGCACCCCTCCAGCGGTCTGTGTAACCTCACTGTGATCCACTGTTGTCTGTTCAAATGTGGTCTGGTCCTCAACAGCAATCCTTTGAACAATGACATCTGGTAAAAGCCACTAGAGACTTGCCTACGTCACCAGATCACCATCTCATAGCCACACTTTCCATCTCTACTTATTCTGCCTTCCTACATCCCTCTAACAAGTTTGTTCATATCTTACTTGAGAGAAATGCAGAGGGATTACATTGAGTTTTGTTCAATGTCTATTTTTGTCCACTTTGAGGTATTATCTGTTGAACATATGCCAGAGGTTTCCTAACATCTGCTGCTTTACCTCTCACCGGTGCTGGACCAAGGCCTCTATGAGCTCTATGAACTCTATGAGCTCTATGAACTCTATGAGCTCTATGAGCTCTATGAACTCTATGAGCTCTCCGCTCACCGATGCTGGACGAAGGCCTCTATGAACTCTATGAGGTCTATGAGCTCTATGAGCTCTATGAGCTCTATGAGCTCTAAGAGCTTTATGAGCTCTAAGAACTATATGAGCTCTATGAGCTCTATGAACTCTATGAGCTCTCCGCTCACCGATGCTGGACGAAGGCCTCTATGAACTCTATGAGGTCTATGAGCTCTATGAGCTCTATGAGCTCTATGAGCTCTATGAACTCTATGAACTTTATGACCTCTATGACCTCTATGCGCTCTATGAACTCTATGAACTCTATGAGCTTTATGACCTCTATGACCTCTATGAGCTCTATGAACTCTATGAACTCTATGAACTCTATGAACTCTATGAACTCTATGAGCTCTCCGCTCACCGATGCTGGACGAAGGCCTCTATGAGCTCAGGTCTCAGGCTGGCCAGGCTGTGTCTGTGTTTCCGCGGGAAACCAAGCCTCTTGCATTCGTCAGGCACCCCCTCATCGCCGTCTGACAACAGGAAGTTCAGATCCGGCGGGAAGGTCCCCTGAAGGTCCAGGATGTAGGCTCGTCCGTCATTTCCCAGAATGCCCTTTGTCTCGACGCAGGAGCATAGTTCCACAGCAGTGCCCTGGTGGTCCAGGACTTTGTGCTGCTGGATTCTGAGTGGTCTGCATGTCTTCCCCAGCAGGTCCACAAACCTGGGGGGATAATTCACCGTGAGGGTGATGTTGAAGCTCATTCTGTTCATGTTGTTCATGTTGGATGTGTTCAACTAGCATTTATGGATATCTCGAATGAAACATGCACGTAAATAAAAACGGATTCCAATCACATTCAAAGAAGAGAAACAATTTAGAGCAGAGAAAATGGATTTCATTACAGTTTGGATTTCAACACCAATTTCATATCGTTAACGATGTGTGTATTTCTGCACTGAATAATTTTTGAACGTGTACTTCTGCATATTCTAAGTCTATCTGTTCGGGTGCGTTACTTGGTGTCCGAGACAACCGTGTGTCCGTGGTCACTGGAGCCATACTGCAGACCCTGGTCCTGGTGCTTCTCCAGTAAAACAGGAACATTGGCCTGGGCTATGACCCGGTGACCCTGGTCCTGGTGCTTCTCCAGTAAACCAGGAACAATGGCCTGGGCTATGACCCGGTGACCCTGGTCCTGGTGCTTCTCCAGTAAACCAGGAACATTGGCCTGGGCTATGACCCGGTGACCCTGGTCCTGGTGCTTCTCCAGTAAACCAGGAACATTGGCCTGGGCTATGACCCGGTGACCCTGGTCCTGGTGCTTCTCCAGTAAACCAGGAACAATGGCCTGGGCTATGACCCGGTGACCCTGGTCCTGGTGCTTCTCCAGTAAACCAGGAACATTGGCCTGGGCTATGACCCGGTGACCCTGGTCCTGGTGCTTCTCCAGTAAAGCAGGAACATTGGACTGGGCTATGACCCGGTGACCCTGGTCCTGGTGCTTCTCCAGTAAACCAGGAACAATAGCCTGGGCTATGACCCGGTGACCCTGGTAGTCCACCAGCGCCGTTCCCAGTGTGTGCAGGCCTTCGATGTCGATGGAAGCATAAGCCTGAACCAGAGAAAGCATCTTATAATAATGTCATAAACAGGGTGACAGCAGGCTTGCTGGGTTGATGATATTAAATTGCTGTCTAAACTAAATTGATTGAGGCGTTTAAATCATCTTTTTATACTTTAGTAAATGTGATTGCTTTCCATGACAGTTCTTTGGTGTTTCTTTGTGAATTGAGTTCATGTAAGATCGTATGCTGCTGCCCATGCTGCTGCCCACGATGCCCATGCTGCTGCCCACGATGCTGCCCAGTGCTGCCCATGCTGCTGCCCACGCTGCTGCCCATGATGCTGCCCACGCTGCTGCCCATGCTGCTGCCCATGATGCTGCCCACGATGCTGCCCACGATGCTGCCCATGCTGCCCACGATGCTGCCCACGATGCCCATGATGCTGCCCATGATGCTGCCCACGATGCCCATGATGCTGCCCATGATGCTGCCCACGCTGCTGCCCACGATGCTGCCCACGATGCTGCCCACGATGCTGCCCACGATGCCCATGATGCTGCCCACGATGCTGCCCATGCTGCCCACGATGCTGCCCACGATGCCCATGATGCTGCCCATGATGCTGCCCACGCTGCTGCCCATGATGCTGCCCACGATGCCCATGTCTCCTAAAGCACACTGAGACGACGCAGATGGCTATCCATAACAGCATGCTACTATGATGAAATACAGTCATGGGAAAAGGTTCGGACACCCCATGAAATACGTAGTTGTTTTTTAAGAAATATGGACATATCAATATTTGATCTTCTTTCAGACAATATATATAGATAAAGATGATGCAATGGAACAAAAAACAATGATAATGTTACTAAAATGAACAAAAATGCCAATTTCTGCTGAGGAAAAGGTTATGACACCCAAATAGCTGGTACTGCATCCTTTGGCTGAAATGACCTCAATCAGAAGTTTCCTGTAACTGTCTACCAGTCTCTGACATCGGTTGGGAGAAAGTTTATCCCACTCCTCCATGCAGACTTCTTTCAGGTGTGTGATGTTTGAAGGGTGCCTTGCATGCACAGCCCGTTTAAAATCACCCCACACCATCTCAACAGGATTAAGATCCGGGCTTTGACTTGGCCGTTCCAGAACTCTCTGGAACGGCCAAGGTGAGCCGGCCAGGCCCTGCTGCAGCAAGACAGCCCCAACCATGACATCCCCCCCACCCCCCCATGCCTCACAGTTGGTATGAGGTTCTTGTGCTCAAATGCTGTCTTTGGTTTGCACCAAACATGCCTTCTGTCACTGTGCCCAAATTATTCTATTTTAGCAATACATGTGGGGGTGTCTTAACTTTTTCCTCAGAAGAAAAATGCATTTCTATTAATTACACCTTCCAAATAATTTAAATATATATTTTTTTTCAGTTCTATTTATTTATTTACATTACATCCATCTCTAAAAAGTGTTAAAATGAAGGTTGAATGTCCATATGTTGAAATATGTTGAAAAATACAAGTTTTCATGGGGTGTCCTAACTTTTCACATGACTGTATGGAAGGGACTCACAAAGTCACTGGAACCATTGTACTTTCCCTCTCAGTGCTTGTGTCATGATCAAGAGGGCACATTTCAATCCTCCCACCCATCGTCCTACTGTGGCTGGCTACCATGCAACACCCATTTCAACCCTCCCACCCATCGTCCTACTGTGGCTGGCTACCATGCAACACCCATTTCAACCCTCCCACCCATCGTCCTACTGTGGCTACCATGCAACACCCCATCCACCCCATGCACCAACAACACCAGACACGGGCTGATTCCTCTAACCGTTGACTTCTAATGCATCTAACCGTCCATTGGCTCTGCTGTTGCCGGGCAGGACCGTACCTGCACGCCTCTCAGGTCGCAGATGGCCGCAGCGTGGGCCGCAGCGTCGCCCCCTAGAGGACGGTAGGAGTCTGCTATGTCCGAACCCAAGCTGAAGAAGAGGTTGTTCCAGATAAACGTCTGCTTACGGGGCTCCTCCCCGGGGTTTATCGCCATGACGTTGCCGTCGACAACCGCAATGGCCCCTTGTGTCGCAGCGTAGACAAAGTCACTGTTGGTCTGGACAGACAAATATATATATGTACACATATTTATACACACACGTGTCCGTGTCTGTGTGTGTATAGACACGGTCACCGTGCTTACGTGTGCCACTCTGTGTTTCATAAGGAAAGTAGAAACAAAGGATTCAAAAGGATTTGAGATATGGGAGGTGTTTGACCTTGAAGATGTTCCTCTCTCGGTGAAGCCGCTCCTGAAGGCTGTTCCGAGGAAGTTCTCTGCACCCCTGCAGCTCCTCGTTCCAGTCCCGGCTCTGGGGAACCAAACACACCAGATATGACCTCATGACCCTTGCCTGACAAACAACAGCATGAGTCACCAGCTGGTCGGGTGACCTCTGAGCGACCAGGGTCGAACCAACGCACCAGTTAAGCACTGCAACACCACCTTTATACATGTTATTTCATGCCTCTTTAGAGGGAGACACAGACTTTTTGAGAAATAATGTTAGTCTCCACGTACCAATACTCAAATGAAAAGCACCGTTCCACTTCAATCAAATCAGGTGAGTTTGTCGAAAGCAATGAAGCCAATGAGATTGACTAGCTGTGGCAGTGAAGTGAGGGTAAAATACACCAAACCGGGATTCCCAAAAGGTTAGAGTATTCCTCTAATAGCTGCCATTATCCCCACTAAGCATTGTGTTGTGTTTGTCCTGGGACATTTACAAAGTAGACTGATAGAGAGCATGAAGAAGAAGATGGAGCTCCACCTGTCCGACCGTGTGCTCGTCCTGGCCCACCCGGGTTGCAGGGGTCTCCTCCGCCCTCACACAGTCCAGGGCGTGGTCGGCGTGTGGTGCTACCCAGGTGTACACCTGGTAAGGTGTGGCTATCCGCTCGTAAGGATGCTGCAACACCCTGGAGGACCAATCAACAGTGTTAGAAGTGATGGCGGTGGCACCACCTTTCACCTAACCTTTTGAGTTGGGTCCTTTGTTGCTAAGAAGACACTGTTTTTCCCTGTTTGTGAGACCTATGTCATCGGAACGCGTGTTTGGTTTAGTTAACAGCTTTATCAATAGCCTTCTGACTGAAGAGTCAATTTGGTCCTGTTTCCTTCATACAGTGGACCATCAATCTTAAAGATGAAATGCAATGAGTTCCATGAGAGTGATGGAGGTGTGTGTGTGTGTGTGTGTGTGTGTGTGTGTGTGTGTGAGTGTAGTTGGGTGTGTGTGTGTGTGTGTGTGTGTGTGTAGCTGGGTGTATGTGTGTGTGTGTGTGTGTGTGTGTGAGTGTAGCTGGGTGTGTGTGTGTGTGTGTGAGTGTAGGTGTGTGTGTGTGTGAGTGTAGCTGGGTGTGTGTGTGTGTGTGTGTGTGTAGCTGGGTGTGTGTGTGTGAGTGTAGCTGTGTGTGTGTGTGTAGCTGGGTGTGTGTGTGTGTGTGTGTGTGTGTGTGTGTGTGTGTGTGTGTGTGTGTAGAGGGTATTGATTGGTCTGGTTTAATCTGCAATAGTGGAAGGGAGGAGAGAGGTAATTTGTGGTTGGGCTGTTACACATGGCCTGCACTACTTGGTCATCAGAAATGATGTGTCAAGGAAAAAAGTATCCTTCTGTATTTGGTTTATTGGCTATAAAGAGAAACCAATCGTTTTTTTGACCATCTATGGGGAATCACATGTTATTTAAACTGCCTTCTGATTGGTTGTCGTGCGGCGATGTCGCTGTGAGGAATCAGGGGAAGCACCATCACCTCTTCTTCTGCAGAGCGCTGAAGTTCTTCCTGAAGCTGGGGCTGACCTGGCTCAACAGCTCCACCAGGGAGTGGCACACCGTCTTGGGGAGCGCAGGCTTGGGGTTAAAGGTGAAGGCAGTCGACCTGCAATTGGATTAAGGATGACCGAATGAATGAATGAATGAATGAATGATGGATGGATGAAGGGAATAAAACCAATAAGATAATAAACACTATCTTATTGGTTCACTATTTTCTTCATCCATTCAGCCATGTCACACACACACACACACACACACACACACACAGTGATTGAGACTTGGTGTGAGACGTGACCAGACGACTGACTGGTTGAGGTAGAAGCCGCGTGTGGAGGAGGTGATGTTCAGGTCCCTGCCCTCCACCGTCACCACGCTGAGGTACATCAGGTCCCCGTGCATCTTCCTGTTCCCTGGGGGGGGGTTCCAGCTGTTCACCGTCAGCACGCGCAGGCACTGCAGTGGCTGCACCCCCAGAGCCCCACAGAACAACACACGTCATGTAATGCTACATCACATGCAACCTGTTACACACCAGAGCCCCACAGAACAACACACGTCATGTAATGCTACACATCACATGTAACCTGTTACACACCAGAGCCCCACAGAACAACACACGTCATGTAATGCTACACATCGCATGTAACCTGTTACACACCAGAGCCCCACAGAACAACACAACACACGTCATGTAATGCTACACATCACATGTAACCTGTTACACACCAGAGCCTCACAGAACAACACAACACACGTCATGTAATGCTACATCACATGTAACCTGTTACACACCAGAGCCCCACAGAACAACACAACACACGTCATGTAATGCTACATCACATGTAACCTGTTACACACCAGAGCCTCACAGAACAACACAACACACGTCATGTAATGCTACACATCACATGTAACCTGTTACACACCAGAGCCTCACAGAACAACACAACACACGTCATGTAATGCTACACATCACATGTAACCTGTTACACACCAGAGCCTCACAGAACAACACAACACACGTCATGTAATGCTACACATCACATGTAACCTGTTACACACCAGAGCCTCACAGAACAACACAACACACGTCATGTAATGCTACACATCACATGTAACCTGTTACACACCAGAGCCCCACAGAACAACACAACACACGTCATGTAATGCTACACATCACATGTAACCTGTTACACACCAGAGCCCCACGGAACAACACAACACACATCATGTAATGCTACATCACATGTAACCTGTTACACACCAGAGCCCCACAGAACAACACAACACACGTCATGTAATGCTACATCAGATGTAACCTGTTACACACCAGAGCCTCACAGAACAACACAACACACGTCATGTAATGCTACACATCACATGTAACCTGTTACACACCAGAGCCCCACAGAACAACACACGTCATGTAATGCTACACATCACATGTAACCTGTTACACACCAGAGCCTCACAGAACAACACAACACACGTCATGTAATGCTACACATCACATGTAACCTGTTACACACCAGAGCCCCACAGAACAACACACGTCATGTAATGCTACATCACATGTAACCTGTTACACACCAGAGCCTCACAGAACAACACAACACACGTCATGTAATGCTACATCACATGTAACCTGTTACACACCAGAGCCCCACAGAACAAAACAACACACGTCATGTAATGCTACATCACATGTAACCTGTTACACACCAGAGCCTCACAGAACAACACACGTCATGTAATGCTACACATCACATGTAACCTGTTACACACCAGAGCCTCACAGAACAACACAACACACGTCATGTAATGCTACACATCACATGTAACCTGTTACACACCAGAGCCTCACAGAACACAACACACATGTCATGTAATGCTACACATCACATGTAACCTGTTACACACCAGAGCCTCACAGAACAACACAACACACGTCATGTAATGCTACACATCACATGTAACCTGTTACACACCAGAGCCCCACGGAACAACACAACACACATCATGTAATGCTACATCACATGTAACCTGTTACACACCAGAGCCCCACGGAACAACACAACACACATGTCATGTAATGCTACACATCACATGTAACCTGTTACACACCAGAGCCCCACGGAACAACACAACACACGTCATGTAATGCTACATCAGATGTAACCTGTTACACACCAGACCCTCACAGAACAACACAACACACGTCATGTAATGCTACACATCACATGTAACCTGTTACACACCAGAGCCTCACAGAACAACACAACACACGTCATGTAATGCTGCACATCACATGTAACCTGTTACACACCAGAGCCTCACAGAACAACACAACACACATGTCATGTAATGCTACACATCACATGTAACCTGTTACACACCAGAGCCCCACAGAACAACACAACAAACGTCATGTAATGCTACACATCACATGTAACCTGTTACACACCAGAGCCTCACAGAACAACACAACACACGTCATGTAATGCTACACATCACATGTAACCTGTTACACACCAGAGCCCCACGGAACAACACAACACACGTCATGTAATGCTACATCACATGTAACCTGTTACACACCAGAGCCCCACAGAACAACACAACACACGTCATGTAATGCTACACATCACATGGAACCTGTTACACACCAGAGCCCCAAAGAACAACACAACACACGTCATGTAATGCTACATCAGATGTAACCTGTTACACACTAGAGCCCCACAAAACAACACAACACACGTCATGTAATGCTACACATCACATGTAACCTGTTACACACCAGAGCCCCAAAGAACAACACAACACACGTCATGTAATGCTACATCACATGTAACCTATTACACACCAGAGCCTCACAGAACAACACAACACACATGTCATGTAATGCTACATCACATGTAACCTATTACACACCAGAGCCTCACAGAACAACACACATGTCATGTAATGCTACACATCACATGTAACCTGTTACACACTAGAGCGCCACAGAACAACACAACACACACGTCATGTAATGCTACATCACATGTAACCTGTTACACACCAGAGCCCCACAGAACAACACAACACACGTCATGTAATGCTACATCACATGTAACCTGTTACACACCAGAGCCTCACAGAACAACACAACACACGTCATGTAATGCTACACATCACATGTAACCTGTTACACACCAGAGCCCCACAGAACAACACAACACACGTCATGTAATGCTACACATCACATGTAACCTGTTACACACCAGAGCCCCACGGAACAACACAACACACATCATGTAATGCTACATCACATGTAACCTGTTACACACCAGAGCCCCACAGAACAACACAACACACGTCATGTAATGCTACATCAGATGTAACCTGTTACACACCAGAGCCTCACAGAACAACACAACACACGTCATGTAATGCTACACATCACATGTAACCTGTTACACACCAGAGCCCCACAGAACAACACACGTCATGTAATGCTACACATCACATGTAACCTGTTACACACCAGAGCCTCACAGAACAACACAACACACGTCATGTAATGCTACACATCACATGTAACCTGTTACACACCAGAGCCCCACAGAACAACACACGTCATGTAATGCTACATCACATGTAACCTGTTACACACCAGAGCCTCACAGAACAACACAACACACGTCATGTAATGCTACATCACATGTAACCTGTTACACACCAGAGCCCCACAGAACAAAACAACACACGTCATGTAATGCTACATCACATGTAACCTGTTACACACCAGAGCCTCACAGAACAACACACGTCATGTAATGCTACACATCACATGTAACCTGTTACACACCAGAGCCTCACAGAACAACACAACACACGTCATGTAATGCTACACATCACATGTAACCTGTTACACACCAGAGCCTCACAGAACACAACACACATGTCATGTAATGCTACACATCACATGTAACCTGTTACACACCAGAGCCTCACAGAACAACACAACACACGTCATGTAATGCTACACATCACATGTAACCTGTTACACACCAGAGCCCCACGGACAACACAACACACATCATGTAATGCTACATCACATGTAACCTGTTACACACCAGAGCCCCACGGAACAACACAACACACATGTCATGTAATGCTACACATCACATGTAACCTGTTACACACCAGAGCCTCACAGAACAACACAACACACGTCATGTAATGCTACACATCACATGTAACCTGTTACACACCAGAGCCCCACGGAACAACACAACACACGTCATGTAATGCTACATCACATGTAACCTGTTACACACCAGAGCCCCACAGAACAACACAACACACGTCATGTAATGCTACACATCACATGTAACCTGTTACACACCAGAGCCCCAAAGAACAACACAACACACGTCATGTAATGCTACATCAGATGTAACCTGTTACACACTAGAGCCCCACAAAACAACACAACACACGTCATGTAATGCTACACATCACATGTAACCTGTTACACACCAGAGCCCCAAAGAACAACACAACACACGTCATGTAATGCTACATCACATGTAACCTATTACACACCAGAGCCTCACAGAACAACACAACACACATGTCATGTAATGCTACATCACATGTAACCTATTACACACCAGAGCCTCACAGAACAACACACATGTCATGTAATGCTACACATCACATGTAACCTGTTACACACTAGAGCGCCACAGAACAACACAACACACACGTCATGTAATGCTACATCACATGTAACCTGTTACACACCAGAGCCCCACAGAACAACACAACACACGTCATGTAATGCTACATCACATGTAACCTGTTACACACCAGAGCCTCACAGAACAACACAACACACGTCATGTAATGCTACACATCACATGTAACCTGTTACACACCAGAGCCTCACAGAACAACCCAACAACCCAAACGCATTATAATGTAATGCTACACATCACATGTGACCCTTTACACAGAGGCTCAGAGTAGGACTCACACAGGAGTCGCTCAGAACACTGATTATGGGTCTGGTTCTTGTGTGTGCCTGGGCGCGGGGAGTAGACCCACAACGTGTGTTATCAGCGACACCTGATGTGTCCTACGAGTGGGATGTCTCCATACCTCCATATCATCATTTACCTGACTGTATACATTATTTATCACGTGACATTATACTGTGTTTCATTCTATAAATATCACCTATCAACACACTCACAAGATTCCTCTGTTTGCTAATCATTTACACATTAGTGTAAATGATATACACATAGTGGCATAACATATGTAGAAAACAAGTGATCAATCACAACAAATGAACCCCTGACCTTCCAGTCCTCTCTGATTGGCTGTAGTGGGATCAGGGGGAGTTCCTTGCACCCAGGCATGATGTATTCTGGGAGGTTGCAGTCCATGGTCTCTGCGTCTCGGCTCTTACTCCCGTTTACAGAATCTGCAGAGACGTCAGTGATAGGAGAGGTTCACATCAACCACGTAGACATATTTTAATACCCATAGAATCAAACAGACACCCCCAGGAGATTGTTTTTTGAATTGTTGTGTAAAAGCCCAATTTTAAGATTGATTTCAGGATCTAAATGTAAATGTTACACATTTCTCCTATGATGACCAGACCATTTAAGTCTTAGATGGGGCAGTTCCTTTTGGACTTTAAAGTATATATGCTATATAGAATATTTAACATTTCTTAGGGGGACAATTCACGGCCATCTCAACAGAGGGAGCAGGGGGCATGTCCCCCTGTCGCCCCCCTTAATCTACACCTATGTCCAACCATTTCCTGGCGCGAGAGGTCAGGTCACCTGGCGGGCCCCTGGTGTACAGGTAACCTGGTGTACAGGTCACCTGGCGGGGCCCTGGTGTACAGGTCACCTGGTGTACAGGTCACCTGGCGGGGCCCTGGTGTACAGGTAACCTGGTGTACAGGTCACCTGGTGTACAGGTCACCTGGTGGGGCCCTGGTGTACAGGTCACCTGGCGGGGCCCTGGTGTACAGGTAACCTGGCGAGCCCCTGGTGTACAGGTCACCTGGTGGGCCCCTGGTGTACAGGTCACCTGGTGGGCCCCTGGTGTACAGGTCACCTGGCGGGCCCCTGGTGTACAGGTCACCTGGTGGGCCCCTGGTGTACAGGTCACCTGGCGGGCCCCTGGTGTACAGGTCACCTGGTGGGCCCCTGGTGTACAGGTCACCTGGTGGGCCCCTGGTGTACAGGTCACCTGGTGGGCCCCTGGTGTACAGGTCACCTGGTGGGCCCCTGGTGTACAGGTCACCTGGCGAGCCCCTGGTGTACAGGCTCAGGTAGGACAGCGAGCAGCCGTTGGCCCCGTTGTGGGCGTCGGCCACGTCCAGGCTCCGCAGGAGGTCGCGGACGTGCCTGAGATGCAGCCGGGTGTCACGCACCGTGTACGGATCTGACCAATCACACACGTTCAATCACACACACAGGTTAAATCACACACACAGGTTCAATCACACACACAGGTTCAATCACACAGGTTCAATCACACACACACGTTCAGGGGGAGGAGGAGGACCATGATGATCAAGAGGGGCCTGAAGATCTGACAAGATGAGTCAAATGAAAGAAAGTGCACACAAAGGGCCACATTAGTTTTACCCTCTACCACTCTGATGAGGGCTCCTTCCCGGAGGCCCGGGACCTGACGGAGCTCCGTGAGGGCGTCCAGGACAGCGCCGCCTAGCTGTAGGGAGAAGCAGGTGCGCAGGCAGGTTATCTCGTGGTCCATCAGCACCTGATGCAGCTCAGCCACGAGCATCTGGCCCGACACCTGGGGGGAGAGAGAGAGACGGGGGGAGAGAGGGAGAGAGAATGAGAGGGAGGGGGAGAGAGGGGGAGAGGATGAGAGGGAGGAGAGAGAGGGAGAGAGGATGAGAGGGGGGGAGAGAGAGAGGGAGAGGAGAGAGGGAGAGGAGAGAGGGAGAGAGGATGAGGGGGAGAGAGAGAGGGAGAGATGATGAGAGGGGGGAGAGAGAGAAAGAGAGGGGGGAGAGAGAGGGGGGAGAGAGAGAGAGACAAGGGGGGCGAGAGGGAGAGAGAGAGAGAGAGAGAGAGAGAGAGAGAGAGAGAGAGAGAGAGAGAGAGAGAGAGAGAGAGAGATGGGGAGGAGAGAGAGAGAGGTGGGTGAGAGAGGGGGAGCAGAGCGAGAGTGAGTGAGGTGTAGAGGGGTACAGTGGGATATAGGGGGGTTATGACACCAAAGGAGTCTATATGAAACGATCGTGGGACGACGCCACACAAATAGGAATGATGACACATGAAATATTATCTTGCTCTGGAATACTCTGATACCCGGGTTCATGGACTACAATGCTCTTCTGTGGCGGCGTACCTGCAGCTCAAACGTGTCCGTAGCAGGAGCCTGGATTCGGACCGCAAACCCTGCCTCGTGGAGGCTGACCACTTCCTGGATGCTGGCCTGGTCCTGATTCTGCTGATCGGCACGAGACTGCTCCGAAGCGTCCAACACCCAGCCTTCCTCATATCCCGGGAGTGCTTCTTTTGACGTGAAGAGGGAGAGGTCAAAGGTCAGATGGATACACACCAAGAGATCTTAAATGTATATCAAGGTGGGGTTTCTCACACACCTTTTACATGGGGGGCTGTGAGAAAGAGCCTGTCTACCAGGAACAGCTTCACCCCCTCTCTCTCCCCCTGAGGCCCTGCTGGTAGGCCTCCAGCCTTCAGCCCCTCTCTCTCCCCCTGAGGCCCTGCTGGTAGGCCTCCATCCTTCAGCCCCTCTCTTTCCCCCTGAGGCCCTGCTGGTAGGCCTCCATCCTTCAGCCCCTCTCTCTCCCCCTGAGGCCCTGCTGGTAGGCCTCCAGCCTTCAGCCCCTCTCTCTCCCCCTGAGGCCCTGCTGGTAGGCCTCCAGCCTTCAGCCCCTCTCTCTCCCCCTGAGGCCCTGCTGGTAGGCCTCCATCCTTCTGCCCGGGCCACGCTCCCGGGACGGCCTGTGGTTCTAGCAGGACGCACGCGGTTGTTTTTTGGATTTGGTTCTCTTTGCAAACATGCCCAATGATGTCCTCTGGGATGGTGGTGGGCAAGCCCCTCCATGTCAGCATGTCCGTCTGAGTCTGTACCCCCATGACCTCCTGTCTCTGCTGTGTCTGTGTCATGACCTCCTGTCTCTGCTGTGTCTGTACCCCCATGACCTCCTGTCTCTGCAGGGTCTGTGTCTGTACCCCTATGACCTCCTGTCTCTGCTGGGTCTGAGTCTGTACCCCCATGACCTCCTGTCTCTGCTGGGTCTGAGTCTGTACCCCCATGACCTCCTGTCTCTGCTGGGTCTGTGTCATGACCTCCTGTCTCTGCTGGGTCTGTGTCTGTACCCCCATGACCTCCTGTCTCTGCAGGGTCTGTGTCTGTACCCCCATGACCTCCTGTCTCTGCTGGGTCTGTGTCTGTACCCCCATGACCTCCTGTCTCTGCTGGGTCTGTGTCTGTACCCCCATGACCTCCTGTCTCTGCTGGGTCTGTGTCTGTACCCCCATGACCTCCTGTCTCTGCAGGGTCTGCGTCTGAGTCTCCACCTCGGCCCAGAGTCTTTGCTCTTCGGCCCCGTCCGCCCTCTCAAACACTCCTCCTCCTCCGTCTTCGTCTTCCTCGCACACCAGGAGACACACCATGGGCTCCACCGGCACGCCGCTGCTCAGGATGATGTCGGGGAACAGGAAGTGCTCCCGCTCCAGCGCCACCCGATTGGACGGGCTGGTGACGGTGAGCAGCTCATCTTCCTGGTCTTCCGGCAGGGTCAGCCAATCACAGTCGCTGCCGTCCGGGGACAGCAGAGGGGAGTGCTCTGCTGTCCCCGTCGCCGGGGCGACTCGACGCCACAGGTACTTTGTGATGGTGTGACAACACTGCAGACCATTACCCATGGTGCCTCTGGGGGTCGGGGACATGAAACAAGGACTTTGACAGAGTTTAATACACGCTTACAAAACATGCATGTTATGTCAGTATGTGTGTGTGTTTGTGTGGTGTGTATGCGTGCATGCATGTGTAAGTGTGTGTGTGTGTGTGTGTGTGTGTGTGTGTGTGTGCGTGCATGCATGTGTAAGTGTGTGTGTGTGTGGTGTGTATGCGTGCATGCATGTGTAAGTGTGAATGTGTGTGTGTATGCGTGCATGCATGTGTAAGTGTGTGTGTGGTGTGTATGCGTGCATGCATGTGTAAGTGTGTGTGTTTGTGTGGTGTGTATGCGTGTATGCATGTGTAAGTGTGTGTGTGTGTGTGTGTATGCGTGCATGCATGTGTAAGTGTGTGTGTGTGTGTGTATGCGTGCATGCATGTGTAAGTGTGTGTGTGTGTGTGTATGCGTGCATGCATGTGTAAGTGTGTCTGTGTGTGTGTGTGTGTGTGGTGTGTATGCATGCATGCATGCATGTGTAAGTGTTTGTGTGGTGTGTATGTGTGCATGCATGTGTAAGTGTGTGTGTGTGTGTGTGTGTGTGTGTGTGTGTGTGTATGCGTGCATGCATGTGTAAGTGCGTGTGTGTGTGTGTATGCGTGCATGCATGTGTAAGTGTGTGTGTTTGTGTGGTGTGTATGCGTGTATGCATGTGTAAGTGTGTGTGTGTGTGTGTGTGTATGCGTGCATGCATGTGTAAGTGTGTGTGTGTGTGTGTATGCGTGCATGCATGTGTAAGTGTGTGTGTGTGTGTGTATGCGTGCATGCATGTGTAAGTGTGTCTGTGTGTGTGTGTGTGTGTGGTGTGTATGCATGCATGCATGCATGTGTAAGTGTTTGTGTGGTGTGTATGTGTGCATGCATGTGTAAGTGTGTGTGTGTGTGTGTGTGTGTGTGTGTGTGTGTGTATGCGTGCATGCATGTGTAAGTGCGTGTGTGTGTGTGTATGCGTGCATGCATGTGTAAGTGTGTGTGTGTGTGTGTGTGTGTGTATCTGGGCATACTTTGTCTGCATGTGTCTTGAGGAGACAGCTGCTGACAGGGGGGGGGGGGGGGGTCACCTTACAGAATTGCGTGGAGATCTCAGAGCAGAACACGGAGATGGACTGGCTAGAGATGGCTTCAGCAGCACTGGATGGACACAGGTGAGAGACGCCCTGAGAATACATGGGGACATTTGTTTTTTTACTTTTATTTTTCAATTTAAGTTTGCTTTTAATTCGTTTTTTCAAGCCGGTTTGCAAGTTTAGTTTAGTTTTTAGTTTTTACAATGTTTACTTTCAAAGGTCAGAAAAAGCATTGTGTGATAAAAACATCATGCCATTTAAATTCACTTAGGAAAGATGAACAAGTAACCACCCATAAACGGATAATCCAGTGTCTGGGTACTATTTTGCAACTGAACTTTACATTCAATGTCTAAGAGAGGTTTCAGAGGAAATGGGTAAATTCCCTTCAATCAGAACACACTATTGTCGCCGTCTGGTGGCCGTATGGTACAATTGCGATTCTTTGGTTTGGTGTCATTCAATTATATTCGTCCTGACCTTTCAATAGAGGGGTCAAATGTCAACATTGTACATTGGGTTCTCAAGACACCTACCTGTTTGTGTTTCATCAAGTCTATATTGTCAAATTTGCATTGGTTTGCATTGGATTTATTGATTTATTTGGAGATTTCGCCTAAACCTACCTCTGCTAAAACCTCTATCTTTGGTCTACATTACTTCATCGGCATCAAATATTGACCCAGGTACTCATCAGATGTTGTGCTATGGTCCTGTAGTACTATAGGGCTACCAACTGATAATTCACTAGGTGGTATTCAATCTAAAATATGACATTTATTTCAATGGAATATGAAATCTTGTGACACTGATCATTTCACAACAAAATGTTTGTTCATTTGAGTTAGTTTTGTAAACCCTGTAAGGTGGCCTCAAAACAAAAACAACAACACCACATGCAACGTCTCTAAGTCAGAAACTGATAAGAGTCGGTCACCCAGATGACAGATTATGGAAGCGATTCGGTAGATAGGCAGCAGCTAATAGCATTGTATTCCTCCTCCATGAGCAGAGCATAAGGAGACACATTACATATTCCAAACAGAAAAGATAGAAAGCCAACAGTACCGGCAGCCTCTTCACATGCTGCTGTGGTCCGTCCTCTCTTAGGCCCCTTCACTTCATCTTCAGGCTGGGAGAAGAAAAGACTCTGCTGCCCTCCTCACTCTTCCTCACCACAGAGTCTCTGGTCTCTGCTGTCCACAAGCCCCGCTGTGTGTGTGTCCTTCACATGATCTCTCTGTACGTGTGCGCTGTCGTCTCGCAGCCCTTCACCAGCGTGTGTGTCCTTCCTTCCCTGACACACGCTTCACTACCTGAACCAGTCCAGAAGAGGGCCACCTCTCTGGTTCCGTCGTTTTTTTTTTTTTATGACTATGACGTAACTTCCTGTCCATGGGTTGTGTGATCCGTGCGCTCTCACTCTACCTCGAGCGTGGACGTTGGGAAGGAGCCGGAGTAGAAGGCTGCCACGGTGTGTCTGACACCTCAGGCCCGCGCCACGCGTCCCCGTGTTCAGCAGCAGAACACCCGGCCGTGTTCAGCAGCAGAACACCCGGCCGTGTGCCGTGGTGCTGCGGAAACACACACGGTCTGGGTTCACTTGTTATGCATCACAGCATGCGCTGGAGCTGCTGCTGGTTGCCATGGCAGCACTGCAGAGCTCCACGACGATGCAGTGGCTGCTTAAAAGACAGTGTGGGAACAGTGTGGACGCAGAGGCAGTCCTCCACAAGACAATGAACACATTCCTGTCTGACGCCTGGACGAGTTGGTCAACTCTAGGCCAGCAGCACCAATCCGTTGAATGGGGATTTAGGATTTACATTGTTTTAAGTAAAACAGCACAAACATACATGTTATGGTGAATAGTTCTCATTTGAAATAGGATTCTGCTTCTCCCAAGAGATCTGGAGGAAGAAAATGTAATATACATTTCTGTGTTTGACTCCTTACAGCAAATGTGATACATTTATTGTAACAAGGTCCATGCTACACGCCACCTAGGTGACTTTTACTGGGCTCCTCCAGACAAGGACGCAGGGTGGTGGGGTTGGAAACTGTTTACTGTAAGGTGTGCATATAGCGATACATGGCCTGGTGCTCCATGCTGCCATGTAGGAGAGCTCTCCCTGAGTGTGTGTGGTGATGGTTGGTTTAACACTGATTACTCACTGTGCAACCGGTGTGCAGCCTCACCCAGCCCCAGAGTCCAATCAGACTCTGCCAGGTGAGGCTGCTTAAACCAGCCATCATCCACACACACTCCCACATTTATAGAAGAAAATGGAAAGACTACTATAGTTAAACACAGAAAAACAGACAATAGTTGTTATTTTGCCAGGAGCGGCTCATAGCGTTAGTTTAATAAAGTGCAAATCATGTAAAATATTATACTCTCATTCATCAACCTTGAATTGTCACCGGTCCCTTAATAAGCGTTATGCAGGATATTGGAGTAGCAATATGCTACTTTAGACCCAGAATCAAGGCTACTTAAAGACAAAGGAACGGCATGTTCAAAACATTTCTCCATCCTTTATGATAAAATGATAACGTTATGACATTCTATGCTATCTTTCAGCTAATGAGTTCAGAAGCACATCTCTAGTTATACCATCAAACGATCTAACCTGGACTTTACTGAGAAGAAGGTGTTCACAACCAGGGGTGGGCAGTTTCACTCTCCCTACATAGTGAACACTATGTAGTACACTGTGTAGTACACTATGTACTACATAGTGTACTACAGTGTTCACTATGTAGTACACAGTGTACTACATAGTGAACACTATGTAGTACACTGTGTAGTACACTATGTAGTACAATGTGTAGTACACTGTGTAGTACACTATGTAGTACACTATGTAGTACATAGTGTACTACATAGTGTACTACATAGTGAACACTATGTAGTACACTGTGTAGTACACTGTGTAGTACACTATGTAGTACAATGTGTAGTACACTGTGTAGTACACTATGTAGTACACTGTGTAGTACACTGTGTAGTACACTATGTAGGGAATGTATCTGAGGGTTTCAGAATGGGCCTGAACCCCTCAGACTACATAGTGTAGTACACTATGTAGTCTGAGGGGTTCAGGCCCATTCTGAACCCCTCAGATACATAGTGTAGTACACTATGTATCTGAGGGGTTCAGAATGGGCCTGAACCCCTCAGAGTGACGCCTTGGTCGCATAAACAAGCAGCCAGGTGTGAGCATCGAGAACCGGTCCGATCCGGACCAGCCCCCCTGGATCCGGACCAGCCCCCCTGGATCCGGACCAGCCCCCCTGGATCCGGACCAGCCCCCCTGGATCCGGACCAGCCCCCCTGGATCCGGACCAGCCCCCCTGGATCCGGACCAGCTCCCCTGGATCCGGACCAGCTCCCCTGGATCCAGTGAGAACCGCTGTGCATCATGGGATCCGGAGCCAAGTAAGAGTGCATCAGCTGTGCACGTGTTTTACCGGGCTTTCTGGGTATTTAGTGCACTATGTGGGGGACACTCACATTTCCGACAACACTACAAAATGACACCCTAAGTACTGCACTGTACAGGCGGACCAATGGGAACACAGCTCATGTCTCACAGAGCGGTCTCCCCCTCCGCCGCTCCCATGTCCACCCTGCGCCTCACGCCCCCCTCCTCCCCCACATCCTCCCACTCCTCGGGGAGCCCCCCCCCCCGGCCGCCCCGAGCCCTCGCTGGCCGCTTCCAGCGCAGGAGCCTGTATCTGAGCGGCGCCAGGAAGAGGGCGGGGTCGGGCATGGGGTGTGGCCTCTGCGGGCAAGTCACTCTCTCGCACGGTACGCACGCCCGCACCCTCTGCTCCCGCAGGCCGACGTGCCTCGCACAGAGCTCGTCCGATTGGCCGGGGGAGGCCGGCGGCCGGAGCCAGTCGGAGCCCTCCCCGCCGTCGTCCTCTTCGTCACACTCCCCTTCCTCTTCGTCACACTCCTCTTCCTCTATCTCGTCCGGTACTTCCCCCCGGCCCGGAGCCTCTAGCCGTGCTCCCCCTGAGCACTGATCCTCCTCCTCCTCCTCCTCCTCCTCCTCCTCCTCCTCCTCCTCCTCCTCCCCCTCCTCCCACCCCCCCCCTGCGACGAGGCGTCGCCGCTGCAGCTGGCGGCCCAGCGCGGTGGCGGTGAGGGTCTGGCGGTACAGCTCGCGGCCCAGCGCCGTGATCCTGTGGCTGCGGCGCTTGAGCTCCTCCAGGAAGCGGCGCTCGTCGCCCTTCAGGGCGCGGCTCAGGGCCCACGCCCGCACCTGCCGCGCCCGCAGCTCCGCGCGCACGCTCGCCCCCGCGCACGCCTGCTCCTCCAGGAGGCGCTCCGACGCGCGGCGCCGGGACCCCAGCTCACACTCCTCTGTGACGCACACATCACACACACACACACACACACACACATCACACACAGACATACAGACACACACACACTCTCACACATCACACACATATGCACAGACACACAGACACACACACATACACACACACACACACGTACACATACACAGACACACGCACACACACATGTACACACACACACACATACACACATGCACACACACACGCGTACACACATATGCACAGACACACACACATCACACACAGACACACTCACACACGCGTACACACTCACACACGCGTACACACACACACATGCACACACACACGCACATACATATGCACAGACACACACACACACGTGCACACACACACGCACACACGTGCACACACACATGCACACACGCGTACATACATATGCACAGACACACACACACGTGCACACGTGCACACACACACAGACACACACACACACACACACGTTAGGAATAACATTTAACGGCTTGGCTTTTGACCTGCTCATGGGACATGATGAATGACCTTTACATACCTCTTCATCACTTTGTTATGGCGTGAGGACACACACAAGTGTACGCACAATTCTGACTGAAACATACACAAGGTGCCTTGACAGCCCTGAGCTGCAGGGCTGTCTACCTCTTCTGTTTAGTGAATAAGCACCTTAGAATGGAATAACGTTCCTTTGCTATTATGTGCAAAATTCTACAACAATATATGAATATTTTGGGGGCATCAGATCTGATGCAGTAAATATTGAGTATTATATCAACGTAAAAAGGCTCATGTCCACTGCCACTGGCGAAGCATTACATTTCACATTCGTCCTTCAGCTATGATAGCGATATTGTGCTGTGTATCATAGTTCCTGCTACCATGAAAGGCTCCCACAACATGCGCCACCGTACGGCAGGGGATTGAATATCACCCAGGCTCGGTGGGTTATGGCATCATTATGTCTCTTTCAGAGTTGCTTGCTTCTTTTAAAATCTATTTAAAAACATGTCAACTCATCTACAATTTCCCTCTCACGTGACCACGGATTTTTTGCTCGCCTACATCTTACCTGCAGCGGTCCTCTGGGGAAACCGAGCGTCCAACTCGCAGTTGAGTTCTGCAGACAGGTAGAAGGACAGACAGGCTTACGAGCAGTAGGACTTCATCTCTGCGCATAAACATCGGCTGTAGCCTAGATATTGGGGCGTGTAGACGACATTACACTGACCGTTGCATCGCCTCTTGAGGCGGGTGATCTCCAACTGTAGTCCGGTGAGCATGGCCAGGTGCTCCCGCTTCAGCAAGGCCATGTCCCGCTCCACGCTGGCGACCTGCTGCTCGAGCTTCTCCGTCTCCATGGCTCTGCAGCTGCTGCTCACACAACCGCTGGATCCGCTGTGCTAAGGAAGAGCGCAGCAGTACGCGCTGCGTTGTGGTGATGCAGGCGGTACAAACACAAATGAACAGGAACGTGTTAGCCTGCTACAACCAGTAGGCGCAGCGTAACCTATCTCATGCAAATGTATCACTATATTGAGAAAGCCCACTTATCAACTAACATTCTTGTTGCTTGTCGTGGTTGCTCATTCGTATCCAATAGGAAGTCGGTCAACAATGTTCCAGATGGTCTCGATTCGGGGCCAATCGTAATCGACGACTGGCCTGCTATTCACGAGTGTTTGGGTCCAAACTGTTTTCCTTGGATCTGCGCTCTCGGTTTGCAATCTCCCTCTCTGTCCTTCATCGGGCAGATGCGACCGTTAGACAAAAGAACCGCAGTATCCACACACCGCAAACGGACTGAGTAACGGACCGCTCCTTCCGTTATTTCAATCGGTCCATTGTTTTTGCAGGTGATTGTGTTGCTGCAGGGTCCGTCTCCGCCTTGGGTGCTGTGGGGGGAAAGCACTGCGACCTGCGAATAGAAATAACCTATTCATAATCTCAAACGTCCTTTCCGTTAACGCAGGGTTGGCGCCAAAGAACTGCTTTTGTCGCGGCATAAAATGAGTGCTTATCTTTACTGCTTTCCATCAGCAGAACTTTCACGTCAGAGGAGAGCAGCTGGTTTCAGCGATCAGCGGAAGGAAGCTGCCGGCGGCAGGCTACCAGGTAGCACGGGGCTTCAGCGTCATCAATCATCCCCGTGTCATTGGGGGAATTCTTTTTAAAATGCTGCCTATTAATTAGCTCTTGAAGAGTGGATTCATTTCATATTGTGAAACGTGAAAAGGGTGATTTCTGTTTTATTTGAACGATAATTGCATAGCCTAAATTAAAATATTAGAAAAATATTGGAAAATATTAAATGCATATAACCTATTTGAAAAATACGATTCGGTTATAGAAGTAGGTCTATCGAAATTAAATACGCATCTCTTTCACAAGATCATTTATTTATTCCTCACATATGAACTCATAAGTAGCATGGACAGGGTCACATCGGGTCCAGCTGAAGACTGAGGTGTAGAACAAGCTACATAGGCACTAATGTAAATAATGCTGTAGGTGTATACAAACAAACTAGAGACACAACCAAACATGTAAAGGTGCTGTAGGTGTATGCAAACAAACTAGAGACACAACCAAACACGTAAAGCTGCTGTAGGTGTATGCAAACAAACTAGAGACACAACCAAACATGTAAAGCTGCTGTAGGTGTATACAAACAAACTAGAGACACAACCAAACATGTAAAGCTGCTGTAGGTGTATGCAAAGAAACTAGAGACACAACCAAACATGTAAAGCTGCTGTAGGTGTATACAAACAAACTAGAGACACAACCAAACATGTAAAGGTGCTGTAGGTGTATACAAACAAACTAGAGACACAATCAAACATGTAAAGCTGCTGTAGGTGTATGCAAAGAAACTAGAGACACAACCAAACATGTAAAGCTGCTGTAGGTGTATACAAACAAACTAGAGACACAACCAAACATGTAAAGGTGCTGTAGGTGTATACAAACAAACTAGAGACACAACCAAACATGTAAAGGTGCTGTAGGTGTATACAAACAAACTAGAGACACAACCAAACATGTAAAGCTGCTGTAGGTGTATACAAACAAATTAGAGACACAACCAAACATGTAAAGGTAAGATTGAAGAGCCATCATTTCAGTCTAATCTGTTAGAAATGGCATGGCTATGGAAGCAAATCACTGCCATAATGGTTTGGATTTTAAAAGCTATTGAATTTTGTATATCGAAATGTAAGCACAATTGAATTCATAACATTGAAATGTTATACTTTGAAAACAAGGTCATCTGAATTTATTTATTATAAATTCACCTCTATTAAATTCAAACAAGGCATTTCCAGTTGAACCATTTAAAAAACACGATTTCCCAAAATAAAATTAAACGCTCACTAATTCTGAAACAAATATTAAAGTTGCAGATATTCGAAATACGATATTCATTACTCATATTCAAGTGGTCAAAATATAGACCAGAAAATTCAATTTCAATTCAATTCAAGATTCAGAATTCAACTTTTGTATCTGAATTAGTGAACATTGAAAAATTTTTTATTTGAAGTCTTGTTTTTGAAATGGTTCAACTGGAAATGCCATGTTTGAATTTCAAAGAGGTGAATTTAAAACGAATAAATTCAGATTACCTTGTTTTCAAAGTATAATATTTCAGTGTTATGAATTCAATTGTGTTTACATTTCAATATACAGAATTCAGTAGCTTTTAAAATTTAAAATATGGCAGTGATTTGCTTCCATACATAACTATCCATCAGCTTATCAGTGTGTGAAACGCAATGTGAGAATATCTGTTCTGACTGCAACTGCTTCTGCATGTCTTTAGATTTGAGGCCACTCCATGCACCAATCAGGGCATCTCTTTCCTGATTGGTTTCGTTAATCCAGCTTGCCTGTCAATCACACGTGGGCACACCCCCCGCTAGCTCCACCCCACGTGCATGGATGCAACCCTTCTCAGACGCAATAAACGTAAGGAACAGAGAGGGAGGGACGGCTGATTACTTTCAAAATATGGTTCTCTTCTGCTCTGTTTCTCTTTACAACACGTCTTACCTACAGCAACTGTATCTCATGCGTGACAACCAGAAACTCTCCTTGTCTCAAATCAAAGGTGCAGTCTGTTTCCCATGAACTGGTGGACCAGGGTCTGCCTCTCCGAGGGGCTGCCCTGCCTCTCCTTCATGCCGGCCAGGGCAACGGGCTTGTGGCTGAGAGAAGGTGTGTAGTAGGGGCAGACTTTGAGATGAGCCGATATGGGCGGGAGGTCAGCGAAGCGCCAAGAATCCACCGGGGAGAAAAGATGGCTGAATTCCCACACCTGCACCCAGCGATGGGTTGAGCGAAGGACAGGAGAAGGACAGGTGGATAGGGTGAGGAGAAACAGAGGACACACTCAGGGTACAGGAGGAATGGGGAGAAAATAAATGGATATCATAGTTTGAAAGCTAAAATTGAAAGATGTAACTGCAGCTCAAATGAGCCTAATTTGAGTTTAATTATAGGAGCATTGTGAACTTTCATCATCCAAATGATCAGCAGTCAATGAATAATCAATTAGTAGCTATATCCTGTATTTCAAACCATCAGTATATATGCATTCTGCATGTTAGTGCAGAACTAGACAGCTCACAGGTCTGGCCCTCCACTTGGCCCCTCCATGGGAGTAGGTCTTCTTCTGCCAGCGCAGCGTGACCATGCCCCTGTCCCGCAGCAGGGAGGCGCACACGTCCCTCAGCAGACGGGACACCAGGGCCAGCTGGGACAGAGACAGGCTGTCCAGGAAGCTGGCCACGTGGCAGAGCACCTCGTAGGGCAGCCCGCTCAGAGAGTCCCCCCCTCGTGGTCTTCCTCCCTGGCCCCTCCCCGGGGCCCCGGGTGGGGGGGGGCCGTCCCCTGGACACAGGTTGAAGCAGCTCAGCTCCTGGCTGAATGAACAGAATATAGATCAAAGTGTATCACCTGCCACCACAAGTCCACACACACACACACACACACACACACACAGTGTGCGTTCACAAACGAGAACATAGATCCACCTTCATCTCCTGTACATTGTCTTCATGGAATGGTCTATTGGTGATATTATTACATATTATATACTTTATATTATTCCAATGCCAGAGAGTCCAGAGAACTGAGTGTTGTTCTGCATCGCGTTATGTCTGTCACTCAAGGAGGCTCCACCCATTGCCTCCATGCTGGTTCTCCTGAGGGACAACCATTCATACATATTTATCTAATGAGTCATTTTACCAAAGCGTAGGCACATTATCTCTGAATACAGTCTTCATTTTCAAAAGACGATCATTCAAGGTGAATTTGTGAGTCTTCATAGAAAAGTTTAACTTGTAGGTGGCTGTAGCTTGAATTACTCAGGTTAATCTCCACTAAAGAGGACATTCCTACTTACTTGTAGGTGACGGAGGCTTTATGGGTGGAGGGCTGGAACCTTCTCTGGCTGTAGGTGCAGCCCAGGTAGGCGAGGGGACATCTCTGCTCAAACCAGCCGCTCACACACGTCTGGATGTCAGCGTGGACGTTCCTGAAGACGGGGCAGTGGAATGTGTCATGTGACACCTGTGCCATTTTGCAATGTGCATTTTTCAATTTGGCTGCAAAGTCTAATTTAAGTCCACAGTTGACATTCAGAGTCAGAATGCAAAGCAGTGGCCAATCAGAACAGTGGTTCACTCATGAAGCAGCACTCATGATACCCACAGAACCCCACATCATCCCGGCCATGGTCCCGCTGACCACAGCAAGCGGGACGGGTTCAGGGGAGAGAGACCTGAAGTGGCGGGGGAACTCGGAGCGCAGGAAGCTGTGGCCGCAGGTGAAGGTGAAGGCGGAGCTGGCCTTGTTGTGTCTGCTGCTGACGCTGCCCCCCTCCAGCTGGAGGCGGAGCTTGGCGGGGGCCCCCGCCGTCACCTCCGCCAGGGTGGTGGTCCTCCTGAACGGAGCCGTGCGGAACCAGTGCGTCTGGGTTCCCACGTCCACGTAGTGGCCCTCCGTCCCCTTCGACTCGCTGATCTGGAGACAGAGGTCATTCATGACGTCCTGGTACGGGGCCCTGGTGGTTTGTGAGTGACAGGAGTGTCCTGGTACGGGCCCCTGGTGGGTTGTGAGTGACAGGAGTGTCCTGGTACGGGCCCCTGGTGGTTTGTGAGTGACAGGAGTGTCCTGGTACGGACCCCTGGTGGGTTGTGAGTGACAGGAGTGTCCTGGTACGGGCCCCTGGTGGGTTGTGAGTGACAGGAGTGTCCTGGTACGGGCCCCTGGTGGGTTGTGAGTGACAGGTACGGACCCCTGGTGGTTTGTGAGTGGCAGGAGTGTCCTGGTACGGGCCCCTGGTGGTTTGTGAGTGTGTGGTCACTTGGTGGTTTGTGAGTGTGTGGTCACTTGTCCACTCGGCACTTTAAGCAACAGACATAATTGCAACAAATCAGTGCTGCATCTCCATTTTGTGTGGAAGATGGTTTTTGTTCTGGTAAAAGCCTTTCCACCACCGAGAAGGAATACAGAAAGACTCAAATGAAAATTTCTTACTTTTCTCGCACTATTACTGACCTTGTGACCCATGACCTCTAGCTCTGCATAGCCTAGCAGGGTGGTCTCAGCCTCGTCGTTGTGCCAGTCGTCTTCTCTGGCGTCCAGGTCAGCCGTGTCCACGGAGCGCTCTGAGCTCTGGACGCGCATGGCCGCGTCGTACGCCTTCTGGACGCGCTGCTTGTAGTGGAAGCCGTGAGGGACCTGGAGCAGACAGAACGGGTCACGTGCTACCAGCTCCACCTAGCTGCTCCACCTAGCAGCTCCACCTACCAACTCCACCTAGCTGCTCCACCTAGCAGCTCCACCTAGCAGCTCCACCTAGCTGCTCCACCTAGCTGCTCCACCTAGCTGCTCCACCTAGCTGCTCCTCCTAGTAGCTCCACATAGCAGCACCACCTAGCAGCTCCACCTAGCTGCTCCACCTAGCAGCTCCACCTACCAGCTCCACCTAGCTGCTCCACCTAGCAGCTCCACCTACCAGCTCTACCTAGCAGCTCTACCTAGCAGCACCACCTAGCAACTCCACCTAGCAGCACCACCTCTACACAGAGGACCATTTGCTGCTGTTGAGTTTCATGCACCTCAGGATAAAGCATGGAAAATGGACATAAACTTTGCTCACGTTATTGTGTACAATACAGAGATCAGTGTTTCAGAAATATAATATAGATTAACACATTTTTCAGTCTACAAAAATGAGTTTTCTTCACCCATATAAAAGGCAAAATATAAATAACCATTATATTATATATAAATATATATATATATAGATAGATAGATAGATAGATAGATATCATCTATAACCTATAGATGGCAGCAAACTGCAGCATGTAGTGTCGTGTTTGGAACTGAGCCTTGCCGTGAAGGACTGCAGGCTCCGAAGGGGAATGGGCTCCAGGCTTCCGTAGACGAAGTCCCTCTCGCGCGGCGTGCAGGCCTGGATCTTCCCGAAGGTCAGCAGCATGCGCCCGTGGTGCACCATGTACATGCTGTACTCCTGTGGGCTGAGCTCCTGGCCCAGACGCTCCAGCACCCCGTCCTGCCACGGAGCGTGGCCCGTCCTGCTGGTGTCCTGCTGGGGACAGCCCTCCACCACCCCGTCGCTACTCTTGGCTTCCTGTTTAGAAGCACCCTGGTTGCTCTCGGCAACGGCGCACCCACCCTTCTCCATGCTGAACATCATGTCACACAGGTTGTGCTTCTCCTTGTCGATGCCGGTGCACGACCTTTGACCTGCATCTTCTGAAGCCTCTTCTCCCTCAGCGCCTACATCGCTCTCCCCAGAGAATCAGGAAATGCCAAGAGAGACAAGGGATGGAGTGGACATGCCAGTTAACAGTGGGCATGTCACAATGTATAAATATTCATAACTTTATGTAACGGTTTATAACAACCACCATTTAATAACTCTGACAGTCATTTCAATTCTGATCTCCCCTTGTTACGCCAATCAGCCAATCAGGTGTTGTTACGACTACCTGTAACAGGATAGGTCACCAGAGGAGTTCCCCCTCTGGTTTGTGGAGGCGGCTCACCTCCGACGGCAGGCTGGTTTCCATTCTTGACCATCACCGGCTGCACTCCCGGCTCCTTGTTTCCTCCTCCCTGCTCCTCCTCCTGCTCCTCCTCCTCCTCCATCAGCTCTGGGTAGAGGGGCTTCATCTTCAGCCGTCCGTAGAGCACGCGCTGGTCGGCCAGCGCCATGGCCAGGTCCAGGGCCCCCCCCCGGCCCTCCTCCTGCTTCAGCACCTCCTCCTGCAGGGCCCCGAGGTGGTGCGGGTGGGTGTCGTCGGCCGGCCAGCGGAGCCACTCCATGGAGCAGCACACCACGCTGGCGGGGCAGGAGCGCAGGTGGGCGGCGCGCGCGGCGCGGGGCATGGCGAGGGGGCAGCCGTACGCGGCGTTGAGGCAGGGCAGCCTCCGCCGGGGGCAGAGCAGCAGGTGCTCCTCCTGCTTGCACAGGTGGAAGAGGGCTCCGCAGAGCAGGGGGCACGGGGCCAGGGCGCAGCTCACGGAGCCCTCCGGAAGGGCCCTGCAGCGCCGGCTGTAGCAGGACTCACAGTGGGGGTGCAGCCGCTGGGCCGCGGGGGGGCGGGGCCGCTGACTCTGTCGGGGGGGGGGGGGGGGGGGGGGGGGTTAAAGTATGTAACTTTCATACTGTACAGATCATGTCAAGTTACGGATATACAGAGACTCACACACAGGTCACTGACAGACAGGCAGACAGACAGACTAGTGGCAGACAGACAGACAGACAGACAGACAGACAGACAGAGACAGACAGACAGACAGACAGACTAGTGGCGGACAGAAAGACTGACATGAGGATAGACTGACTGGCCGGCAGTGAGAGGGACTAGTTGCAGACAGACAGACAGGCAGACAGACAGACAGGCAGGCAGGCAGGCAGGCAGACAGACAGACAGGCAGGCTGACAGACAGACAGACAGACAGACAGACAGACAGACAGACAGACAGACAGGCAGACAGGCAGACACACAGACAGACAGACAGGCAGGCAGGCAGACAGACAGACAGACAGGCAGACAGACAGGAGACGAGTAGATGCACGAACATGTGCTAGGTCTACTACGTGTTAATATTAATTGATGACAATATACTAGAAACAGAAATGTAATGCACGTTTTTCTATAAATTAATTTGGTTAAATTGATTGAATTCATGCATTTATTCAAGGGGAGTCTAATAACCCACAAACAGGGAATAATACGCAACATGACACATATAAAATAAATGCCAGCCTACATACCATATTTTAGATCCTCAGAAAGTTATCTGAAATGAAAAGTAATAACTCCTGTTCCTATTTTTGTAAAATAACTCAAACTAAATTACCGTGTAAGAAAATAAAGGACAACGTTTCAAACAAGAATAGAAACTGGAAAAGTAGGCCTGTGTTCCTTGCAATGTCACAGGCCTGTGCTTGAGATCCAGTGAGTGTTTGTGTGTGCGTGTCTGTGTTAAAAATAGACTATTTGTGCCGACCGTGCCATGCTACGTAGCACAGTCCGGGTTTGGTTTACAGGCTACTCCTCGAAGCTAAGGCGTGAGCATGGGACTCTCACTTAAATTCACATTTTAGATGCAGGCGAAGGATTAAGCCGGTGCAGTGACAGGGCTCATCTGTTGAGAAAGGTAGAGAGACTGGTGCATTCCTACAGTCAGGCATCCATGGACATCTGCATGGGCACCGAAACAAAGCAGCAAAGTGCTGCTTTGTTTGCAGTCACTTCTTTGGTAAAGTGGAGAGTTCTTTATTTCTTGGACAAACAATACTTGGAAAACGATCGTTCTTGAGGGGTACATGCATTTTATGGACAGAGGGGAGCGCCATTTTACAAAGTCTTTTTAGTAATTTAGTAATTTGAGTCCACTGCTAGAGAGGTCAGTATGTGAACCTCCGTGCTGCCTGGCTAATTTTAACCTCACTGCTTATTCTCCTGCAAATTCATAGTCCTGAACTTGTAAAGCCAGAAAGAGTACACATCCACGAGGTAAGACTTTTCACAACAGACAGATCTTTCTCTTCAGATCTTTATTAGTCTTATTTTGTTTTCAATTCATGCATTTAATAACGCATGGATGTCTTTAGTGCTGTTTAAAGACTTTGTTTTGTTTTTCAGACATCCATATATTGGGTAATTGATCAAATTACAATTCAAAACAAATATGGTGAGTCCTTGCCTCTGTCCATTTGTCTTGCCTCTGTCCGTTTGTCTGTCTACCTTTTACATCAACACATAACAGAGCAGTGCGCACCATGTGTCTCTCGTACAGAGGTTCCCGACCTTTGACTTGAGGTGTACCACTTAATTGACCTCATGACCTTTCGTACACTCCCTCATATGCAAACCGTAACAAATAGCTACATAAGCATACAATGGCTGAGTAAAGAGTGCCATCTCCCTCTACACACACATTCATTACTGCAAAGAGTGCCATCTCCCTCTACACACACATTCATTTTCAATTATCTATATAATTTGTTCTAATATTGAAGTCCCACCTGCCGTACTCTCACATGCCCCTAGTGGTACGCAAGGGTTCTGCAAATAATACCACAGGTTGAAAAACTCTCCTATGTATCCCCTGACATGACCCCCCCCCACACACACACACAGAGTCAGCGGCCCCGCCCCCCCGCGGCCCAGCGGCTGCACCCCCACTGTGAGTCCTGCTACAGCCGGCGCTGCAGGGCCCTTCCGGAGGGCTCCGTGAGCTGCGCCCTGGCCCCGTGCCCCCTGCTCTGCGGAGCCCTCTTCCACCTGTGCAAGCAGGAGGAGCACCTGCTGCTCTGCCCCCGGCGGAGGCTGCCCTGCCTCAACGCCGCGTACGGCTGCCCCCTCGCCATGCCCCGCGCCGCGCGCGCCGCCCACCTGCGCTCCTGCCCCGCCAGCGTGGTGTGCTGCTCCATGGAGTGGCTCCGCTGGCCGGCCGACGACGCCCACGCCCACCCCCTCAGGGAGCTGCACGCCAACCTGCTGCGGGAGCACGGTGGGGGGGGCCCGTCCCGGGGCCTGGACCTGGACCTGGCCCTGCGAGACCAGAACCACCTGTTCCGCTCGCTCAAGATGAAGAACCTGTTCCCCGAGCTCTGCACGGAGGAGAAGGAGGAGGAGGAGGAGGAGGAGGAGGAGGAGGAGGAGGAGATGAGGAAGAAGAAGGACAACGTGGCGGAGAAGGGACGGAGGGAGGCGGCCATGAGGGCGGGCGGGGCGGATTGCAGGGACACCTCGGACCACATGAGCTGGATCAACATCCGGCTGCCGGAGGACAGCGGGGGGAGGGCGGAGGAGGAGGAGGAGGAGGAGGAGGAGGAGGAGGAGGAGGAGGAGGAGGAGGAGGAGCCTAGCCAGGAGGAGAGGGAGGCCCTGGCCAGGAGGTCAGGGCTGGCCCCTGAGGTGCTGCAGAGCTACGCGGCGTGGGAGCGCATGTTCAGCATGGAGATGGGCGGCTGCAGGGAGGCGGGCGGGGGGCCGGCCCCAGCAGCCCGTCGCAGCCGTGGCCCGGAGAGGGGGGCGGGGCTGGGCGCCCTGAGGGAGGAGGAGCCAGAGGCGGCGGCGGCCGGCGGTGCCCAGCAGGGGGGCAGGTTTGTGTACGGCCATGTGGAGCCCATGAAGATCATCAACGTGCGTACCTTCCAGGTGCCCACCAGCTTCATGGCCAGGCAGGGCCGCATCCGCAACCCGGGCTTCTACAAGAGGGAGAGCCGCGGCGTGGACACCAGCGACCTGGGCGTGGGGCTGCAGGACATGCCCGTGTGGGAGGAGGTTCAGGTGGGTGACCCACCCCCCCCCCCCCCCCCCCCCCCCCCAGCCTCTTCTCCATTCCCTTGGAGTCAGTCTAGAACAGATGTTAGATCAGCCATGGAAATGGGTAGTCAGGGTTAAGGTCACTAATCAGGCTTTAGATTCACATCTAAGGTCTGATGGCAGAGGAGCTCCAACTTGACTGAACGGATACTGGGAAACACAATGTTGGCCAGCAGTAGTAAACTGTTACCAGTTTCGACAAAGGTTTCCAATCAATACCATGTAGATGGGCCACTGTAGAGATACTTATTTAAACCCTCTTCTTCTTGAAAGCTTCCTCCACTCCACGCAATAATGGAATAATGGTTACAGAATACCAATAATGACATAATGACCACTCTGTATCTCAGCTGTGCATATAAGCTTGAGTTCTCTGTTCAGCTGAATGAGTTGGGACCTCCAGTCCAACAGGCACACTGCACTCACACTGCACTCTGTAGAACAAACACAGCCTGGTCTAATGTTGCACACATATACTTTATAAATGATTCAAAAGATATCTAGATATAATCATTTGGCTGCAAACAATCCTTGGCAGCCTCAATGACAGTCATTTGTCATTATTAGTCATCAGAACTTACTTTAAATATCATAACCAATAACAAATAGCAAAAGAAAAGTATATGCAATGTTCTGCTTATGATTGGTTCAAACTGGTGATGGGGTCACCTGCAGGGGTCATGGCGTCCTTGCTGTGGGGTGTTTGGTGTTTTGGGGTCATGGCGTCCTTGCTGTGGGGTGTTTGGTGTTTTGGGGTCATGGCGTCCTTGCTGTGGGGTGTTTGGTGTTTTGGGGTCATGGCGTCCTTGCTGTGGGGTGTTTGGTGTTTTGGGGTCATGGCGTCCTTGCTGTGGGGTGTTTGGTGTTTTGGGGTCATGGCGTCCTTGCTGTGGGGTGTTTGGTGTTTTGGGGTCATGGCGTCCTTGCTGTGGGGTGTTTGGTGTTTTGGGGTCACGCTCAGGCGTCCTTGCTGTGCTCGCTGGAGAAGGAGCAGCGAGGTCACCTGATCGCTGAGGGCGCGTGCATCGACACGCTGCTGCAGGACGAGGGCACCCAGACCTACCACTTCCTGTCGGTGCCGTTCCGGAGCGACGCGTGTCTGGCGGAGCTGACGGAGGGCCGGCGGGCGGAGCTGCACCTCCAGCTGCAGATGGAGAGCGTGACCAGCCGCCACCACAAGGCCAGCTCCGCCTTCTCCTTCCTCTGCGGACACAGCTTCCCGCGCAGGGAGTACGCACAGCACTTCCGGTGGGTGTTCTATTGTACTGCGCTTGTGAGACTCCCTGTCCATGGAGGAATGGACCCTTTTTACGGAGGATGGGTCAGACACAGGCCTCGCTCATGACACTAACTATGGGCTACTTTCTGAAACAGGGCACAGGTAGTCGGCTCAATTAGTGAAGATAAGTTCTGTCTGCCTGGAGATTAGTCTACTAGCTGTCGAAGTCTACCACTATAAAGCTTAGTCAGGAATGTGTGCACCACACAGTGGTCAGGACGAGTATTACAACAACAAACCAAGCACTCAGTGCTGCTTCTACTCTTCCATTCACACGCTTCCAACATTTCAATTATATTCTGTGTTGTATCAATGTCTCAATCAATATCTTGTTTTCTTCACAATTCCTCCATTTAGTTTCTAATAAGCCTCCTCTGTCTTCAGGAACGTCCACGCTGACATCCAGACGTGTGTGAGCGGCTGGTTTGAGCAGAGATGTCCCCTCGCCTACCTGGGCTGCACCTACAGCCAGAGAAGGTTCCAGCCCTCCACCCATAAAGCCTCCGTCACCTACAAGTAAGTAGGAATGTCCTCTTTAGTGGAGATTAACCTGAGTAATTCAAGCTACAGCCACCTACAACACACACACACACACACACACACACGTGTTGACTCTTCAGCCAGGACATGAGCTGCTTCAGCCTGCGCCCCGCCCTGCCTGGCTCTCTGCCGGAGGACACCAACCCTCCCGGGACCCCCCCGGCCCCGCCCGGGGCCCCGGGGAGAGGCCAGGGAGGAAGACCACGAGGGGGGGACTCTCTGAGCGGGCTGCCCTACGAGGTGCTCTGCCACGTGGCCAGCTTCCTGGACAGCCTGTCTCTGTCCCAGCTGGCCCTGGTGTCCCGTCTGCTGAGGGATGTGTGCGCCTCCCTGCTGCGGGACAGGGGCATGGTCACGCTGCGCTGGCAGAAGAAGACCTACTCCCATGGAGGGGCCAAGTGGAGGGTCGTGCAGAAGGTACGTGCAGTGCTCAGTGATGATTGGACGGTGTATCCTGAGGTGTCGGCTGGAGCGTTGTGTCTGTGAGCCTTTGGTCTTCCACTACGTCCAGAGTCACGCTTAAGAGACCCTCAGTTGACCGCTGACCTGTCGAATGTATTTACAACATTAACAACACGAACACACCTCCGAGATGTGCCGTCTTTCGGCGCGGCTTTGGTTGGAGGAGCTTATCCAACTCGGTAGAATCGAGTTAAATCCCAGTCGATCCAGGTCGTTTGCTTGCTTCCATGGCTGCAGCACGCTGTGTTTGTGTGCCAATTTGTATCATATCTGGCAACCCGGGGCCACTCAGAGAACAGTGGCTCATAACTCAAAACAACAACAAACGTTCCGGCCTGGAACTCAAAAGAGAACTTGCTGGTTGTAGCGTCTGGTGGAGGAGCCAGTATTTTGACTTGGCGTGTTTCCTTAATCTGATGCCATATCATGGTCTTTTTATGATTTAGTACAGTACATTTGTTACACATAACTCCTTTAACCTGCAAGTGCACTAAACATTGTAGACGAAAAACACTTTGCAGCTAATCTGGGTTAGACTCAGACCTGCGAGCTATTTAGTCCCTTCTGCTCTTTAACCCACTTCCTGTCTCTTCCCTGGCCTGTCCATAATGAGTTATTAAATAATTTAAATGTTTTATTATTCTCTCTCTCTCTCTCAGGTGTGGGAGTTCAGCACCCTGTTCTCCCCCGTCAGCGAGTGGTGCTTCCAGGACGTCCCCCACATGTCGGGGCACCTTAAGGTGTGCCCCTTCTACCAGAGAGAGCTCAGAAGCCAACGGGTTTGTCTGCCCTGCGCCGGGAAGGACTTCCAAGCCAGGACACTCCACAAGAACCCCACTCTGGTGACTGCATTTGCCAAGAAGATCATAATGTAACATCTGATTGAATTAGATCTAAACATTTGATTGAATGTTTTTCTTTCTCCTTTTGTAAAAAAAAGTTTTAGTTGGTTGATTTTCATGATATGAATGTTTTGGAAACATCCCATGATGGGTATGTTGCTCTGATAAATAAATAGCTATTTCCCAGAAGACTGCTGCAGTTTAATTGTAAATATTGTGAAGTAAGTATCTAATTGCATCGTTAATCACTGACTAGAGACCGGAAGCAAGAGTCCTTTGCTGGTCGAACGTGACCAATAAGCGTGTCAATGAGAGGAATGAGTGAAAATAGGCTCCCTCTAGCGGTCCTTTCCGGAGGTGCGCGTGTCGGTCAGCACGTCTGCGCGGAGCAACCGACAGAGAAGAACCGCGTTCATGGTGGTGATGCCACCCAAGCCCACTGTTCCCAGCGTGTGGGCGAACCGTGGAATTTGCTCCGCGTGTGCTGCTAGCCACCGAGTCATCCAGCCCAGCGTACACAACCGGAACACCACGAACCTTCAGGACAAGAGACAGAGCAGAGATCAGATAGACATCGGAAAGATTGGGCGCATTTCCAGTATCTACGATGACAGACCGTGGTGGTCCCAGTAAACCCCGTACTTGGCCAGTGAGCTGTGCTATACTGTCTATATTACCGTAACTGACCTGCCCCTCAGAGCACAGAATCTCTTGTGTATCCCGTCTCGAGGTTTTCCTTGACAATCGAGGGATTTAGAGTTCGCCAGGTATTGTTGCGTCACATTTTAATTATAATTGGCATGGGGGATTCGCATGCCACACTATGGTTTTTATTGTAAGCAGTCCAAGAGTCATTACAATTGTACATGGTAATTATTGCTTCAAACGTGTGGGCCTGTGAAGTCAAGAATTCATTGGGAACTAAAGAGGAACCGGACCTTTAAAAAAGGCTTTAACCTTGAGAGGAAGTCGTCTAATAAGATCTAATCAGGTGTTTGGGTTTTCAAAACTACTGTGATGGCTACCCACGTCGCCAGGTTGAGGAGGCTGGTCAGACGGTAAGCGGCGGTGGGTTGGGGGGGGGGGTGGGGGGGGGGGGGGGGGGGGGGGGGGGGGGGGGGGGGGGGGGGGGGGGGGGGGGGGGGGGGGACCTGGTTCCTCCGGTCAGACAGGAGCAGCAGCTGCCTGGTGTGGAGGAACATGGTGTTGATCTCCACCAGCAGCAGCGTATATTATTGTGTTACATATTATCTTCTCTGTATATTATCTATCAGGATGAAGAGATAATATAACACAATCATTTTACGTTATAATATAACGAAGAGAAACATTGAGCAACAAACAACCTTTTTAAACTGTACCTGTGATGCCACTATTAAGATCGATTTTTAAATGGTTAATCAACCTCACACCTGGTAATATTCTATACAATGTATAAATTAAACTGGCGTGCAGATAGAATGGCATACTTTATATTGCTTAATCGTTTTTTATTTTGAAACAATAACAAAATAAACGCATGACTTTGTCAATGTGAAACAGGCCTCACCATCCCATAAGGTGTAGCACAGTTAAGCTGCATAAAGAGGCTGCAAGCCTGTTCTTAAACATAAGTACTAAACATCAGTTAGTACGCACACATTAATCTACTGCCTAGCTTATACGTGTAATCATTTTGGGTTTTAACCACAATCCCGTTTTCCGATAGATCAGATCTTTTTCATATTCAGCTCCACAGATACTTTGACCCCATTGAAGCTTTATGACGGGAGGAGAATGAGGCATGCTGGGTGTTTATCGGCTAGAACCAAGAAGCAACAGATATGAAGGCCGTGACCACAAAGCAAGGGAAGGTTATACAATCATTCACTAACGTCGATACGAGGACAGCTCAGTCCACACAAACCACGCATGTACAACATAACTATAGATGGTTACACACACACACACAATCACTTAACACAAACTAATTCAAAGCACCACGTGATAACAGACACACACTATCTCTTACCACTGAGTGGTGGAGGAGTACCTCCCACGACCGCTCAAACGACTGATTGAGGAGCAAATCCGTGGCGTCATAGATGAAATAACCTACACACACACACACACACACACGCAGAGAAGTCAAGTCATAAAGTTATGGTGAACTTCCACACACATAGAAGTCTGTCCCTTTGGAGATGTCTTCTGACTCTTGTCCACCCTTTGCCTTTTCACCATGTTTACATGTGTAAGTGTTCGTTTTGATGTCAACAGATACACCTAATGTTCAGTTTGGCTTTTCAATAAAGATTACAAGCACATTGAGCGTAAATGTGCATCGTTTATTTAATTCTACTCCAGATGATAAGTGTGTATGTGTCACCTGTAGACGTGGTGACCAGGCTGAAGGAGAACCAGGTGTGAGTGGAGATCAGGTCTTCTGCCATCTGAGGATGGCACCAGAAACTGTTTGGTAGACAAAGCCATTATTTTAACCTGACGTTATTGCTTATTAGAGAGCAGTGGACAGATAGATATTTAGAAACATCAATAGACAGACATACAAAAAAAGACAGACAGATATATATATATATATATACTGTGTATATGTATATATATATATATACAGACAGATATACAGACAGACATATATATATACATATATATACAGTATATATATATACAGACAGATACACAGACGGACAGACGGACGTTCCTACGCACCACAACACTGCCCATGCTCCTGACACGGCCCTGTGAACCAACGACGTGGCAATGTTGCGTCTCTTCCCCCCCACCCACCCCCCACAGTGTGATAAGTTATGACAGTTGAAACACATGATTGGGAGTTTATGGACTACAGGGACTTCAGCTATATGTTCCTCTGCATCACTAAAGTCCAGCGTTTATGAACTGGGACACGAGGAGACTTTGCGAGTAGTGATTTCTGACGGAGCGTGGATCAGTAGTGCGGTTGGGGTTTCTACATGATCTGAGAGGGTTTGGGAAGTGCCGTGGGCGTGATTTATCAACATCCATCCCCGATTAGGATTGCGTTCACCTGTGTGGACGCCGCTCTCAGGATTAAAGCGCGCCCATGAGAACGTGCCTCCGTGCGCCTCAGAGCTCGTTAAGAACCTTTCCACACTGGTTGTCGGGGATACTCATTTGGTGGGTGTAGAATAGTTATTGTACTATGTCCTAATGCATTCATAAGAAATATTTTCTATTATTCTTGACCATTGATTAGTGTTTGGTGACTGTTTTGAGTAACTTATGGAGACATGATCCAGGCTTTTTCCAAAGAGTACAAAGACTTGGATCAGAAAGGCTCGGATCACATTCTATTGTCAGAAGTGCAACTCATGCCGACGTCGTCTGTTGGGTTGGAATACAATAATTTAGCAAGATGGCTCATTTGCAACCAATGATCCTTATACAATTTAAATCCAGTTACAAATACTCAATTGTATGAGTTATGTATGTATATTTTTTGTATGTATATTTAGAGAAGCCAGTCTGATTCATAAGGCTGAACATTCCACTTTTATTGTCTTAAGTTATGCATATATCTGCTTTAATTTATATTTATGCTGAATTTCAAGTAACTTCAATAAAAAGCCTGAATACGTAAACACACTTTAGAGATCTTCTAGCCTTGTTTCATATGAATGTCTTCAGTTAAATACATACCTATGATGTTCTCTTTTGAAAGCCAAAAGATGGTACTGAAACATGACATGAATCATCATCTGCTTCCACTCACAAACGATATGAATGGTCAAATGTTCTGCTTCAGTGGACCCTTTCACAGGTGTCAATCATAACAATCACAACACTAATTATGGGTCTGCTCCTTTTATGTACCAGGGCATGGGTATAGACTGAAATAGTGAAGATAACTCTGCTATATGCCCTGGTACATGATAGCATCAGTCCCATAGTAAGTGTCCATAATTCACCCTTGTGCTGCATAACTCAAAAGCACCAGCCAAACTGGGTACATGCTCTCAGTTAGGTTTTAAAGAGGCCCATTCAGCAGCAGTAACTGTAGCAGCACCTGTATTCATGGCCATGTCATCATTTAATTTGTGGAAGGTGTGGCCAGTGGACTCTGTAGCCCGGTAGTACTCACCTAAAGAGTCTAAAGGGGAGAACTCATAAGGATTCGTTGGACAGATGGCATGCCACCAGGAATTATGATTCCTCCCACAACAGGTCTCTAAAGGATGCTGTGTTTACTGCATATAAACGAAACATTTTGCTAACAGGATAAGTCTTTATTTATCCTGTTAGCATTGGTGGGGGACTCCATCTTCTTCATGCCTGGTGGGGGCCTCCATCTTCCTCAGGCCTGGTGGGGGCCTCCATCTTCCTCAGGCCCGGCCTCAGGGCCAGGTAGCGCTGCCTCCGCCGGGCCTTGTAGAGCTCCAGCCTCTCCCCCTCGGCCAGGGGGTCGTCCAGCATGCCCTCCCACCTCAAGCTCTGCCTCGCCTGGGCCGTCAGGTCAGCAACTGATGAAGGTAGCGGGGGGGGGTTGGTGCTCCAGTGGGGGGCTGCAGCCCCCTCTGTATCCCCACCCTTGATGACCTGGGGCTGCCCGGGCTCGTGGAGGGGTGGCAGAGGGAGGGACAGGGTGCTGGGTGGTGACAGGCTGCCAGGATTGTCTACAGAAAATAATACGTTATAAGTAGGTTATATAAGGTAAAACTAACAGGAAGCAGACGCACACACGTTCTCTCTCTCTCTCTCTCTCTCTCTCTCTCTCTCTCTCTCTCTCTCTCTCTCTCTCCCACACACACACACACACATCCAAGCACACACAGACACACACACACACATACACGCATATACAAACACACATACAAACACAAACAAACACACACACACGGAGACACACACATTCTCTCATACACACACACATACATACATAAAAAACACACACAGACATACACATTATCTCTCTCACACACGCACAGACACATAAAAACACACACAGACACACACATTATCTCTCTAACACACACAGACACGCGCACACACACACATTCTCTCTCTCACACATACAAAAACGGAAGCACAAATACATGTGCGTACGCACACACATATACACACACACACACACACACATTCTCTCTCACACGTATACAAACACACACAAACATTCTTATCTCGCTCTGTAACACACACACAGCCAAACACACACGCGCACACACACACACACACACACACACACACACACACACACATTCTCTGTCACACGCATGCAAGCACAAATACATGTGCGTATAGACACGCACACGACCACACATGCACAGGTCTTGTGCTGAGAGGCAGTCATGTATTTGTAGCTTATAAAATAAAGGTATGGTTATGGTTATGGTTATGGTTATGGTTATGGTTATGGTTATGGTTCTTAGTTTTCTAACGGGCCAGTATTTGGTCTGGGAAGATTTGAGTAAATATATGCCGATCAATTACCTTTATCATCCTCATGATAGCTGATTGAATGGCTACTCTTTTTAGGACCATTTGTCTTTCTTTTCCTTCTTTTCCTCGTCTTCTTCCTCTCTCTCGGTTGTGTGGTCCTCGTTAGCAGGGGGAGTTTGCTGTTGCCCTCCGTTGGTGAAGCAGCTTCTAGCATCATCAAACCAGTGTGTCGGCGTCGTCCGCCTTGTTCCTACAACACGCTGTGCTGGATCATTCAGAAGTCGTTTCGCTGTAGCCTAAACTGGAGAAGTCATGTCCCATCGCTGTGTTTCCGCTAGCACGGAAGGCTAAGAGACGCGTCTCCATAGCAACCGCTGACTGGACTCCTCCTCCACGTGGTTGGGAGGGTGCCAACACTGCACTACTCATGTATAGATAAAGGTGGGAATACAAGCCGGGCTATTGTAGATTATAGTATTTTATCATGCAACATCATAAATATATGGTTGACCCCGACGTGATTTGAACACGCAACCTTCTGATCTGGAGTCAGACGCGCTACCGTTGCGCCACGAGGTCACTTGGAGAGATTTAGGAAAGGAGAGAAAAGGTACAATGAGTCCTATTCATTACGAGACGTAGGCATTCCTCTCAACACCCATGCTGCCTGAAACGATCGTTCAACTGTCTCTCTGTCTAAACAATGTCAGCTACACTAGCACATAATTGGCATTCTGAGGAATTCCTGCAACCGTTTGAGCTATTTCTGAAAATATTTGAAATATGAGAATGTAATAGGACTCCTATATTATACCTGTTCGACCTGCATGGTGTTAAAGTTCGTTTTGTACAGTGCTGAAGAGACCAGCAGAGAGCGGAAGTGAGAAGGGGAGCAGGACGCGAGACCGCTGATTTGTCCCGTGGGGATATGTGCGCGTGTTCCTTCCATCAGCTGACGATGACAAGGCATTCTCGTGACGCAGCAACCTTAAAGCGCGCAAAGATGGATATTAAAAACGGCAAAGAGAGAAGCAGGGGTGGCAGCACGGAGAGGAAGGCACCAGATTATTGCAGGCGACCCCTTGATCGTCCCTGGTTTTGTCTGGTTCTTAAACAAACCGTAAATATAATAT
>JACYXH010000367.1:780000-795000 GCA_026745465.1 Lota lota
AGAAGTAGAAATAATGCATTGTGTTGTCTTGGTTTCCAATGAGTCTATAAGTACTCCCCAGCCAGCCATCCAATGAGGCGGCTAGCAGGTGAATAAGGGGTGCATAAGGGGTGCATAAGGGGTGAATAAGGGGTGCATAAGGGGTGAATAAGGGGTGCATAATGAAGAAAAGACGATGCTCCAGGAGACGGTTCATCAGACGGTACATCCTGTCCCTCCCAGGGCTGAGTGGCAGGAGGCCACCATGATCTCTCATGATGTCTCGCAGATCACTAGAGTGCCGTGTACTTTGGACCAGTATGCGTCTCTCACTCCATCGTTGGACGCATTTGTCACACTCATGAGACACACTGTGTGTCTCATCAAAACGTGCTATAGACTCCATTTAAGGGAGGGGAATAGTTGTTTGTAATAAATTGACAACCAAGCTGCTGCTGTGATGTCCAGAGGCAGGCTGGGTAAGACAAAATGGAGGCAGAAGCCATCCCAGTTAGTGGATTTGTTTTGACGTATGGATCGTGTGCAGCTAGACAGTGTGGTAGTTGAAAGTTATTTTCATGTTAGTTAAGTGTGGTCAGTGGGTTAGTGGTAGAGGTTAAGAGTCAGGGAAGGTTAAGAGTTTAACCTTAGAGGTTAAGAGTCAGGGAAGAGCTGCAGTCTGTCCTAGCAGAGTATGCAGATGTACAGCTACAAAGAAAAAGTACCGGCTCTGAGCAGAGAGTAGCAAGGAAAAATCAATCTGGCTTATCTACGGTGAAACCAGGTCATGGCAATTACTCTTTTCTGATTGGCTCAAATTAGTGCTTTCCCCTTGAACAAGTCCTCAATAGAAGTTCTGCGTCACACAGCTCCCCCTTCTGACTTCATCCCAGTATGACATTAGCCATGCATATTGGATTGATTCATTAGCGGTTTTTATCGTGCTTTGCACTCGGTAAGTAGTTACTGCTTCGTGTGTTTTCTATTTATTCACGTACATCGTCCTGTCAAACACATTTAAAAACACCAGTTCCTTCTGTTGGGCAGACAACAGCCAACAATCCTGTGGTACAGAACGCATGTCTCCGCTCCAAGATAAGCCGGCCTTTGTGTGTGTTTGTGTTTGTGTGTGTGTGTGTGTGTGTGGGGGGGGGGGGGGGGGGGGGGGGGGGGGGGGGGGGGGGGGGGGGGGGGGGGGGGGGGGGGGGGGGGAGTAATGGTATATCATTGCTGTGTGAATTCAGTTTGTTTGAGCTCCCAGGAAGCCTCTGTCTGTTGGTTGCTTTGCAGAGACGAGGAGGAAGATACAAACAGCTGGAGGAGGAAGAGGAGGACTGTGAAGATGTAACATCCTTGTTGGGTTGTAATGACCTAAAACTCCAAACTCAGCCCTAAAAGGCTATGGTGTAGGCTATGATGTTTAGTATGTAAGTTCCTAATAGGCTTGGAGGTTGACGTTAGGTCATAAATGGTTAATTATGATAGAAAAATAATAGACTCTGAGATATTACGTAGCCTTTATCCAGATCTGTCTGGAAAGGGGTGCTTCACGTGTGGGTTATTAGCGAAAGAAGGGGCGGGACATCCGACCATGCTTCAAAGGGAGCCATTTCCGTTTCAGTTTCATCGGTTTAGTGGTGAGAAAGGGGGCGGGACTTTCGATAGGGGGATATTCGTTTCAGTTACATGGGTTTAGTGGTGTGAGAGGGGGCGGGACTTCCGATAGGGGGATATCCCTTTACGTGACATGTTTCGGATATTGCTTTGTCAAATTATTTGTCACAAACGTCTTTGTTGTTGTTCATCTTGTCGTGTTGTAATTCTTCTTGCTCTGGGTGCTGTTTACCGGCGTACAGCTCTTAGGAATAAGCTAACGTTGCGGTAGACCGGGATAACGCTACGACCCACGACCCTCTCAGCCTAGGGATGGGGTGTGCCTCATGAGCGAGGGCGGAGCATGCGTGGTCATGCACCGCCCCATGCATAGCTGGAGAACACGGTGCATTAGTGGACATCTTGCACATAGTACAGTCTCTGCACATCAGTGTTCACCTGGTGAACTCTGTAGAGGGTAGTGGAAGTGTATGAGGGCAGCCATTGTTCAGAGTTAGGGGTCAGAGGTGATGTCAACGCAGGGCCAACAGAAGGATGGAGAGGAAGAGAAAGGCAACCGCAGGAGTAAATGAAGAAGTGCTGTTGGAGGCCAGAGCAGCAGACGGGAATTTCTCACACATGCAGCTGGAATGCCAGGAATTCACGAGCATTTGATCTGAGAGAGAGAGAGAGAGAGAGAGAGAGAGAGAGAGAGAGAGAGAGAGAAAGAAAGAAAGAAAGAAAGAAAGAAAGAAAGAAAGAAAGAAAGAAAGAAAGAAAGAAAGAAAGAAAGAAAGAAAGAGAGAGAGAGAGAGAGAGGGGGAGAGACAGAGAGAGAGAGAGAGAGAGAGAGAGAGAGGGGGAGAGAGAGAGAGAGAGAGAGAGAGAGAGAGAGAGAGAGAGAGAGAGAGAAGAATAAAAGATGTGACAGAAGATATGGGTGGTTAAAATAACATGAATGGAGTTTGCAAAGTCTTGGACATTTCAGTATTGTCATGTGAACTTCAGGCTGATAAAGTTAGCTATATTTGAAGTATAGCCGTTGTATCCTGTGACCTCATTCTGGCACAGTAACAAGTTGATGTCATTATCAGATGGACAGAACCATCTGAAGTAAAAAATCACAGTATCACTTATCACTGCGTTACGAATGACATCTGACATGGCTCCTTGCATGAGCGTCCTTTTTGTTACAACGTGTCTCTCACTGCCTCACACACACACCTCATGCCCCCGCTATGGCAACACAGGGCGGACACACCTCACCGTCTCTAGGCTTTCCTTCTCTCTCTCTCATTCCCTTCCCATGTCACCCTCTCACTCTTCCTCTGGCTCACTCCTTCTGATTGCTGCTCTTTCTCGTTCTACAGGAGGTCTGTAGGCCGCCATGGATTCCGCCCCTATTCTAACCAACCAGAGGATCCTCCAGTCTTCTCCTCTTCTAATGGCTGACTCCACGCGGCGTGGCATACGCCCTGGTCTGCCCACTGCTGGCGTGTGGCAGTTCTTCACTGGCAAGCTTTACGTTCCTGTTGTACCTGCTAAAGCTGCCAGCTGAAGAACTGCCACGGCCTGCACTGCACCCCCCCCCGCCCCCCCCCCCCCCCCCCCCCCCCCCCCAGGATCACCAAGACGACAGGAATGAATGACGATGAAGTACCAAATAACTCACATCTCTGTGACCACTGAACTCCTTTACGTAGTATATGTTGTGTACTAGTACTATGTAGAGGACCTTTATGTATATGTTGTGTACTAGTACTATGTGGAGGACCTTTATGTATATGTTGTGTACTAGTACTATGTGGAGGCCCTTGATGTATATGTTGTGTACTAGTACTATGTAGAGGACCTTTATGTATATGTTGTGTACTAGTACTATGTGGAGGCCCTTGATGTATATGTTGTGTACTAGTACTATGTGGAGGACCTTTATGTATATGTTGTGTACTAGTACTATGTGGAGGCCCTTGATGTATATGTTGTGTACTAGTACTATGTGGAGGACCTTTATGTACTTGCGTTTAATAAATAATACAAGATGAAAAGTTGTTGGTTGTGGATGGTGTTTGGGCCACAGTGCATTCGTTAAAGTAAATCAGTCTCCACTATTAAACAATTACGCAATATATGATCTGAACGTGCTTAGTATCCATTGGTAAAGGTGGATAATCACCTACAACCTGCTGATAATATGATCATGATAAATTATTTCAGTTTAAAAAAATCGAATATAGCAACAGAAAGGTATTTTGCAAGTCCACCTCAACCCTTTAGGGTTGCAAATGACAAACTATGAATTTAAACCTTGCTTCTCAAATGTTGCCTTAGGATAACAATAATTCTTGCTATATGGCTATTATACATTTACAAGTGAAAATTATGATGCTGCATTTAAGCCAGTTCCCTGCTTGGTCATGAAATCCAACGCAGGACTTCCTCTCCACCGCTAGAGGGCAGCAACACGAGGGGAATCAACCTGTAACAGTAATACCGTCGGGTCAAAAAGGAGTCCAGATTTGTGTCGTAGTTTTCATAAACAAACGCTATGAGGATATTGGACACACTAAATGACGCTAGTCGTCGTTATGCACAGTGTGGATGAAGACATGAAGACATGATGCTTCTTATCGTCACGCCACTCGGCGCCTCCGTCCTTGTTCATGCCAACTGTTCGATCAAGTCCTCGCTGGATCAATATATTTTCTGAAGGGGTGGATTTGTGGTGGTGTGGCAAGGGGGCGGGGCGCCTGACTGTATTGAAGAAAATAAAACGTATTTTCTAATCCATTATATCCATGCATATCATAGATGGACAGGATTTGCACGGCACACACATTGTGTTGAGATTGGGTTACACAGGATATGAGACCGTAATCTCTCACTCTCCCTTTCTCACGCACGGTAACATTCCCCTCACCCCCCTCCCTCTATGTCACGCACGCACGCTGGCACACACACACACCCTAGAGTAGTTGCTGAGCCAGCCGATGCCACCGCGCGCAAATGTAATGCTTTTACGCACCGCGCCGGTGCGGTTTCACTCCGAGAGAGGTTTTGCCCTTGGTTTTAGCACCATGCATGCATCACGACTCGCTAGAGTTGATCAGAAGGAACACACGCCTTGCATCCGACGACATCATGCCATGCTGGGCATAAGAAGGTCTAGCTAATAACAAGCGGGAGACACAGCAGGGTGGGAGGTGGTTAGAGGGAGGGCGTGCGCGCGCGGATGTTCGATACAAACTGAATGCAGGGGAACGTGGAGCATCCATAACACTTCGCATTTGTCTAAGAAGCTTTTGATTGAGTTATAGTGTTTAATTAAATAGGCTGCCCAATGACCGTCCAATGGAGAACATCTAAAAATAACACTTTTTTAGCGCCTATCCACCCTAAAGGGAAGTCGGTTTAATTGAACATAAAGACGCGCTTTGGAGACGTCGGTAGCTGTTGGACTTCCTCTCCATCATGGCTATCAACACGGACGCCACGTTCGGGAAATGCGAGCTAGGGGAAAGGGAGGTTTCGCATCCCACCGACTTCCAGGACACGGAAAAACTGTTGAGCACGACGACGACCGAACCAACCGGGGAAAGTAACCTCAAACCGTCCGACACGATCTCGCTCAACGTACGGGGGAGCGTGCGATCGCTGGACGCCGAACAGAATGGACACAGGTCGCCTCTCAGATCGGGCTCCGTGGGGCAACTACCTGCCCCACCCAGATCCACATCCCGGCTTAGTTTAGGCCCGGGGCCGTCTCCATTGCCTTCCGGGGCCGGACCTCCGAGTTATCTTTGGCTCGCAATCTTGACCTGCTTCTGTCCCGCTCCTCCTTTGAACATTTGTGCCCTGTGGTACGCGCACGTGGTAAGTAGTGATATTATCATGTCAAATATTGTTATTATAAGATGGGGTACCAGGGATGTGCGAGGGGTGACGTGAATAAGTTGTATTCACTGTTAAAAGACCACATTCCCTTAACGCCGTATTCCACTATCTCTCTCTCTTTCTTTCTTTCGCTCTCTCACTTTCCCTCTCTCTCACACACACACTCTCCCTCCCTCTCTCTTTCTCTCTCTCTCTGATTTTAGTCGAGGTCTGTTCTGCATGCAGGGGATGTCGCGGGGGCGAGGAAATACGGGCGTCTCTCGATGCTGCTCAGTTGTCTCTCCATACTGTTGGGTGTGGCCGTCATCGTCTTCATTGTGTCCACTATAGGTAGGAAGCATTGTCCCAGCGGGCCAACAAACAAACAGACAAGTAAATAATCTGTTCATGACTTGTGTACTCCATATTCTCTCCTTCTCTACCAGAGGGCAAGCAATAGCATCGCTGACGTCAGTGGATTCAAAGTTGCACCGCAAAAAAGGAAAAGAAACAAAGAATTCATGTCATTTTGAAAATGAAAAAGCACAAAAACCTCTAAAAATGTATATTTGTTTTGAAGCAACCTCACAGGACTTCTAACGTGTTCCAAGGTCTTTTTGTGGATGAAGTCTTCCGCCTTCCCGGTCGTCTCAGGAGGAAGGGAAGGGAGATAGAAGAAAAGAAACAGCATATGAACTGTGAGGGACTAATGTGAAGTTACCTCCAGTTCATCATTGACACCTGCCTTCTACCACAATGCTGGTCAACTCAAAGCAAATTGGTTGACTGGTCACAGGACAACAATTTGATGAGTTACATTTGGATTTATTTTATCGAATGAAGTTGCATGGCCAACTTTGTATTTGCACACACACAAACGCACACATACACACACACATTCTCTCTCTCCCCCTCTCTCTTTTTCTCTCTCTTGCTCTCTCTCTCTATTACGTGGTATCAATGAACACACTTGCACTTGTATTGAACCGATGTACTTCCGAAGCTACCAGTTTGCGAACCTTTGGGTGCCTGCCTGTTTTTTCTAAATTTCTGTGACCACCTCTCCTCGTGGTAGAGATATCCATAGTGTTCACATGCTCTTTGTGCAGAATGATCTCATGTATGTAGAGGTTAGCCTGTTAGCATTTGTAGCGTGATTGCCCGCTTTGCACAGTGGATTGATTTGGAACTGTCTGACTTCCTGATGACGGATTTGATCTGTGGTGAACGGCCTTCGGAGCCTAAACCCTTCCCAAAGTATTCCAAACATGACATGTTTGTAATGTATATGCACTACTCTTGGCACTGGGTTATTATTTATATGGTTGTATTGTATGACCTGTATACTGTGCCATAGTTCTTAACACTGTGCATGTCTGAAATAAACTTGAAAAAAGCATGAGAAATCTGAATGACAGCTTAAGTGTTCTTGTCTTAGAGTCACATCATGGCTCACCAAACCATAACCATGTCTACCCAAACCATAACCATGTCTACCCAAACCATAACCATGTCTACCCAAACCAAACACGCATTAGGAGAGAGCAGACGGTTACTATAAAGATGTAGGGATCAGAATAAATAAGCCTGTAGCCCTTCAACAGACAAGATGGCTTCATGATATGATTGTCTTGGGTCAAACATGGGATATCTGGATATGGGATTGTATAAAACTATACATTATTGTAATTGGCATACTTGTTGACCAAACTCTAAAGTTTATTGCAATTGCTATATTTGATTGGCCCAAATAAGGGCACGGTGATTTAAATTGATCTCACAATTTTGATTGGCTGATGAATACATTGCATTTAATACTTAACAATGAGCCAACCACATACGTAATCAGAGATGTTGCAGTCTGATTAAGCCATTTGGTTACTCTTTAATACAAAGGATTTCACAGAAATAAACCAGATAGAAAAATGTGTCAAATTGAATCATATCAAAAATACATTTGTTGGCGGGGACATGTACGTCGGTTTTAGGGATACTGTCAAGAGGTACAGCGAAAGATAGACCATAAAGGTAGGTGCAAACCTGGATCACACCAAGAGTCCCACCTTTGACCTACCGTCATAGGCCAAACACACTGTCACTCATGGTGCTAATTATGGGACTGCTCCTTTGATGTACCAGGGCACCGACAGCAGACTTATCTTCACTAGTTTAGTCTACTACCCTGGTGTCCTGGTACATCAGAGGAGCAGACACATAATTAGTCCTACGATCACACCTCTGAAAAGCATTTTCCTGTTCCTGTAATTTGAACATTGGGTTGGTTTTATCAATGTCTGTCGCAGCACCTGCATGATCAATGTATGTTTACTTGACTAGTTATGTCTGTACTGGTGTACTGCCATGCCTAAATGGAACAGAGCCATAACTAATGGATGCATTACCGCTGTGTCCTCCTGTAGTGAACTGGCTGCTGGTGTACATGGAGGACCAGTGGAGGGAATACCGCTAAGACTTAACCTAGGAAGCCAACCATGTTTGATCTGCTCTGGCGCCCTCCTGTCAGACAGATCTCCAGCCCTGGCCCAGGTCGGGCCAATCACAGCTGTTTATCTGATAGGGGGCGGACCGATACGATGACTGTACAGAGGAGCGCCCAATGGGAGCGCGGGTGAGGCATTTTCATAAACAATCAAGATGGCTGCCGAAGATGGGTCACATGTTTCGTTGCTCTGATTGGTTGTAGGTCTATCCCATTGCGTCCAGAGGCAATTTGGTCAACGCCCCATGGAAATCAAAAATGAAGTGAGAGATTCGAGACCTAAATGCATTCACCAATTGGACTGGCTATAAGTAACAATGGGAAAAAATATATATAGTTCTTTATATCCATACAACGTTATGTTAAGACAAATAGCGTATGGTGTCACGCAGCTTGTTGTAACCATGCAGACGGAATGAGGGATGGAAGGGTGGAAGGAGGAGAGACAGAACCAAGGAAGGAAGGATCAATTGACGGAAGAAAATAAATAAGAAAGGAACAGTCAGAGAACAATGAGAAGGAAGGAATGAAGTGAGGGAAGGAAAGAAGTGAGGGAAGGAAGACAACATCCCCATGACTAGTAGCAGCCTGCCAAAGGGTCCTGGCTAGGGTTGTTACCCTGCTCTGGATGAACCTCAGCATCCCACACTGGAAAGTAATGGTCCCTTTGGTAGCCATGGTGATACTGGAGGAGATAAAACGCATGGGACCAGTGCCAACAAAGGCTTCATATAACATCACAGCGAGAGCTAAGTGAGCTATTATGTTTCAACTGAACAGCCAAAAAGTATTAAGATGTGATTGTCTTTGTAAACAGAGATCTCCGTGTACTGGTTGCCTGGTGTGCACGCACGTGTGTGTGTGTGTGTGTGTGTGTGTGTGTATGTGTGCGCGTGTGTGTGTGTATGTGTGTGCATGTGTGTGTGTGTGTGTGTGTGTATGCGTGCGTGTGTGTGTGTGGGGGGGGGGGGGGGCGTGTATGTGTGCACGTGTGTGTGTGTGTGTGTGTGTGGGGGGGGCGTGTGTGTGTATGTGTGCGCGTGTGTGTGTGTGTGGGGGGGGCGTGTGTGTGTGTATGTGTGCGTGTGCGTGTGTGTGTGTGTGTGTGTGGCGTGCGCTTATGTATGCATCTGTGTGTATGCGTTGAGTGGGTGTGTCTAATAAAGAGCGAACGAAAGAGAGAGAATAAAAGAACAGAGCACTAAAGCTCACCTAATGGCATTGTCAATAAGTCCATGAGAGCTGATCAAGGCGAAGGCCGTCACCAGCAGAACCTACGCTAAGTAACATGTTACCACTGAATCACCAGCAGAACCTACGCTAAGTAACATGTTACCACTGAATCACCAGCAGAACCTACGCTAACACGTTACCACTGAATCACCAGCAGAACCTACGTTAACATGTTACCACTGAATCACCAGCAGAACCTACGCTAAGTAACATGTTACCACTGAATCACCAGCAGAACCTACGCTAACATGTTACCACTGAATCACCAGCAGAACCTACGCTAACATGTTACCACTGAATCACCAGCAGAACCTACGCTAAGTAACATGTTACCACTGAATCACCAGCAGAACCTACGCTAACATGTTACCACTGAATCACCAGCAGAACCTACGCTAACATGTTACCACTGAATCACCAGCAGAACCTACGCTAAGTAACATGTTACCACTGAATCACCAGCAGAACCTACGCTAACATGTTACCACTGAATCACCAGCAGAACCTATGCTAACATGTTACCACTGAATCACCAGCAGAACCTTCGCTAACATGTTACCACTGAATCACCAGCAGAACCTACGCTAACATGTTACCACTGAATCACCAGCAGAACCTACGTTAACATGTTACCACTGAATCACCGCTCAGTAGGAACATCTCTGAAAAGTTCGCTCTGTGAAACTCTTTTGGATTAAAAGAGATCACAGCATGTTGAAAGAATGTAAGTCTTTTCACATTTCACAATTTCAATGATGTTTTATATAGTACATCAATAATTATATATAGTAACAATAATTATATATATATATATATATATATATATATATATGTGCCTCTCAGTTATGTCATTCACCTCTGATATAATAAACTGTATTAATCATACCCTAAATGGTCCACGTTTATGAAAAGATCTTCTGATGAAGTGCCAGAAACAGACGAATCAGTCCTTAGATGAGCATGGAGATGAGTGTATGAGAGGGGCCCTCTGGTTGGCCCACAGTGAGCTTAAGAGATGCATTAGCTGTGGAAGTAAGACGCAGAAAGCATCTCTCCCTCCCTGGGCTGCGTGCACCCTGACCAACCAGATCAATACTCTGCTCTACCCCATCCTCATTTCTTACAATCATCTGTAATCTATCACACACACAAGCACACAAAAACACACGTCCTCAGCAGAGACTGGAAGAGCAAATGTCATGCTCAGCCATCAAGCCATTTATTATGCATGCGACTTGATTACAATATCGTTTGTTTCAAACACTGCTATTGCATGACGTACATGTCTTGTTAGCCATAGGTAAGTATTGACCACACTATATTACTTCATGACTATGTATAAAGGTATTAAGTATTGACCACACTATATTACTTCATGACTATGCGTAAAGGTATGAAGTATTGACTACACTATATTACTTCATGACTATGTGTAAACGTATGAAGTATAGACTTCACTATATTACTTCATGACTATGTGTAAAGGTATGAAGTATTGACTACACGCTATTACTTCATGACTATGTGTAAAGGTATGAAGTATTGACTACACTATATTACTTCATGACTATGTGTAAACGAATGAAGTATTGACTAAACTATATTACTTACTATGTGTAAACAGATGAAGGCGCCATTTCACCACCAGGTGTGGTGTTGATCAGACATTAGTGTCCAGCTGGGTGTATGGAGGATGGATCACACAACCATCATGGGTCAGTAGTGTGTTTGTTTCCGTGAACGGCCGAATGTTTTCGTTTTAAATGTCGCAAGGAATTGTGGGACGGCATTATCTCCTTTCCTTTTGTGAAGGATGCTCCAGTGTACCCTATGCTAAAGGAGATAAGAAAGGAAGCCTTGAAGCACCTTTCCTTCGAGAATTGGAACATGTCTCTCCTGACTTCACCAAAGCGTCAGTACAATGATGTTGGTAAGGCATGTTTCAGCATGTGTTCCATTAAGCCTCCATTATGCTGCTGGTTCACTGCAGCCACAGCTTTTGTTCTAAAGAACAAAACCCATCCAGGAGCCACAGCTCAGACAAAAGTACTCTGAGGAGAGAACGAAGATTCCCTCTGTGTGTGTGTGTGTGTGTGGGGGGGGGGGGGGGGTTACAGTTGAGGGGTTGAAAAGTAAAACACCAGCTAAATGTTGCCGATGAATATCTTTGATATAAATAAACCACGGACAGTCCTGTTTGAGTTCCTTCTGTCTGTATTACTCCTGAGTCCTTTTTAAATAGGAGAGAGAGAGAGAGAGAGAGAGAGAGAGAGAGATTGATTGATTGATTACCTAGAGGGAAAGTGTGAGAGCATGAAATGGGAGCAATGACACATCAAAGTGAAGAAGAGGAAGAAGATGAAAGAGCATAACGTGAGAAAATAAAGAAAAACAAAGAACAATGTTTCGTGCGGGATGAGCAGGTTATCATGATACTTCCCCAGATGAAAGTGGCCTACTGCCAGGCTGATTGATGTGGAGCAGATCTGTGTAGCTGCATTAACGAGATGAATAGCAGTGAGTGTTTAACACACCGGTTGAAGTTTCACTTCTAATGGTGTCAATCATTCTGGAGTCGGTCTCCTCCACACACACGCGCGCGCGCGCACACACACACACAGCTTTTATATAGCAACTCTATGGTACTTATTGGACTTCCTGCATCAAGGCTTTTAGGAGATGAGCCCCCCCCCCCCCCTATCAGCCACCACCACCACCACCACCACGCTCCACCTCTGACATCCATCCTCCCTGTCTCCTCCAGCTTCATCCACCCCTTCTTCACACTCCCCCCCCACCCCCCGTTCGCCTCGACAACCTTTTCAACACCGATCACACCTCCCTGCTTCGTCGTATCTACTAGAAGCACACACACACACACACACACACACACACACACACACACACACACACACACACACACACACACACACACACACACACACACACACACACACACCTCACCACCATCCATCCCTCAGCTGTCCTTGAATGAAAGCCCTGTGGCTTGATTTACAGTAAAAGGCACTTAGGCAATATCTCCGGAGAAGAGAGAGAACCCAGAAGGGAAGAAAGAAAGAAATAAAGGAAAGAAAGAGAAAGAAAGAGAGAGAGAACCCAGAAGGGAAGAAAGAAATAACTAAAGAAAGACAGAAAGACGGATAAGTGCGAAGATTCAGAAGCTAATAACACTTCTGCCCCCTGCTGGCAGAGTAAGGTATTCCAAGAAACCAGAGGAGCGACGGTTCACGTTGGCCTACCGAGGAACGAAAGTAACTTCGGCGTTTTGGACCTCCTTGATGTAGTCCTACATAGATAATCTCAAATGAGTATCAACCATACATTAACATGACTGTAGCAATGACCATTACTACACACTACCTAGGTGACTTTCCTCGGACTCCTCCAAACCAATGGACACAGGGTGGTGATGTTGAACCGGTTTATTGTAAAGGTTTGTTACCGATGCCACAACCAGCTGGTGCTCCATACTGCCATGTAGGAGATCTCTCCCCGAGTGTGTGCGGTGATGGCTGGTTTAACCTGTGCACACTGATTGCTTAATGGGCAACAGGTGTGCAGCCTCACCCAGCTCCAGACTCCAATCAGTCTGACTCGGGCCAGGTGAGGCTGCTTCAACCAGCCATCATCCACACACACTCCCACAATGACAAATATTCTGAAAAAGTTCGGATGTTGTGACACTTTGGTACTAAGTCCATGGCTAAATCAAAATAAAGAAACAACTGAGAACCTGACTGTCCAGGTTTTTCCGTCTTATTGATTGGCGTTGGTGCTGACTCAGTAAACCAGTAATTAAACAAACCAGAGCAAAAAGACAAGCTTCTGGTTCCTGCTGCAGCACTGCTCATTATCACAACATTTGTTTAACCCGTGCTGCAGAAGACTTTACTACTATTTAAAACTATCCAAAAACAACTCTGATTCTGATTCTATTTTAACCCAGCTCTTATTTTAATGACATGAATCATGTGTTAAAGTACCAAATGAAAGTCTGGTATTGTGACCACTTGTTTTCATGGATGGAAGACCATGGGGTTGTGGTTGATGTTTTTACCGCCACGATATTACGCTGAGGAAGACAAAGACATCACATGTGGAGGACATAGTATCAAAAGAGCCATGACAGACATAAATCCCCTTTCATTAGAGCCATGAATCCCCTTACATTAGAGCCATGACTCCCCTTTCATTAGAGCCATGAATCCCCTTACATTAGAGCCATGAATCCCCTTACATTAGAGCCATGAATCCCCTTACATTAGAGCCATGAATGCCCTTACATTAGAGCCATGAATCCCCTTACATTAGAGCCATGAATCCCCTTACATTAGAGCCATGACTCCCCTTACATTAGAGCCATGAATCCCCTTACATTAGAGCCATGACTCCCCTTACATTAGAGCCATGAATGCCCTTACATTAGAGCCATGAATCCCCTTACATTAGAGCCATGAATGCCCTTACATTAGAGCCATGAATGCCCTTACATTAGGGCCATGAATGCCCTTACATTAGAGCCATGAATGCCCTTACATTAGAGCCATGGCTCCCCTTACATTAGAGCCATGACAGACTCCCCTTACATTAGAGCCATGACTCCCCTTACATTAGAGCCATGACTCCCCTTACATTAGAGCCATGAATCCCCTTACATTAGAGCCATGAATGCCCTTACATTAGAGCCATGAATCCCCTTACATTAGAGCCATGAATCCCCTTACATTAGAGCCATGACTCCCCTTACATTAGAGCCATGAATCCCCTTACATTAGAGCCATGAATGCCCTTACATTAGAGCCATGAATCCCCTTACATTAGAGCCATGAATCCCCTTACATTAGAGCCATGACAGACTCCCCTTACATTAGAGCCATGACTCCCCTTACATTAGAGCCATGACAGACATGAATCCCCTTACATTAGAGCCATGAATCCCCTTACATTAGAGCCATGACAGACATGAATCCCCTTACATTAGAGCCATGACATACATAAATCCCCTTACATTAGAGCCAGGCTATGGTTCATTGCCGTGGTCATGGCAACCAAGAAGCATATCGTCTTGAGAAGAGGTCATGGAACTTGACCTTTAGGGAATAAAGGTGGTTAGGAAAGTCTTGAAAGGTTCAAAAGGTCAGGGGGAGCTCATTGGTTGACTACAACAAACTACAAACAAATGAACAATTACAACACTTTTTTTTCACAATTACAATTTTTTTTATTCACTGAGCAGTGAAAAGTGCACACCTCATTTTAACAAGCAGGCCTACTGTTCTAGCAAATGTTAAAAACATACATTTCTGGGATTAAATATTGTGGCAATTGATCTGCTTTAGAAAACATAACATGTAATGACAAGGGCCACAACAATCCCAGAATGTTAGACCTATTCTCTGATTAAACATCGCTTACTCTATTCCCGAATAAGGTTAGCCATTTCATTATGAGGAATGAAAGGAGACAGTGGTCATTGGCAGTCTCAGTGGTCATCACTGCCAACACTAAGTACGCCTCGTCGGTTCATGCAGAGTTGGTGTAATTTACTAAAAGGCCACTACTACACAAGTTTACGGTTAGGGTCTGTAGCAAAGTCCAATACTACACAAATTTACGGTTAGGGTCTGTAGCAAAGTCCAATACTGCACAAGTTTACGGTTAGGGTCTGTAGCAAAGTCCAATACTACACGCCACCTAGGTGGCTTTTCCCACTCCACCTAGGTGACTTTCCTCAGGCTCCTACAAAACAATGGACACAGGGTGGTGATGTTGAAAGACCGGTTTATTGTAAAGGTTTGTTA
>JACYXH010000367.1:800000-900000 GCA_026745465.1 Lota lota
GGGTCAGGTGACCCAGTCAGAGCATACGGTCACACCTCTCATAAAGGGGACAACCCCTTACAGGAAGAAAATACAAATAGATGGATCCTCTGTTTCTAGAACAGTGACATAAAAAGTAACTGGAAAAACAAGGCCAGAAGCCACATTGAAAGCCAATCAAAGTCCTAAACGCTTGAGGTTGTAAACATCTACTTCCCGGACCTTCTATATCCTCCTCTGGGCGACATTGTGTGTTGTGTTGTATAACCGGTGGGATAATTCACTCATTTACAACCAGGGAATGAAACAGTGTTGGGCTGCTGTTAGGGCAGCTGGTAAATGCACAGGGTCTCCAAGCTCACCTTCCAGGGGCCCATGGGCATGGGGTTCATGGGGTTGATCTGAGCCATGGCTTCCTTGTTTTCTCAACAGTAGCTGTAGCGAGGGAGGGAATTCAACCAACAGTTAACGCAATGCTCATCACACACACGTCATTAGAACAAGGCCTTTCTTATGACGAATCACTGGGAATATGAATGACTGGGAATGGGATCATTCTGCTATCCAGTTGTGGCATTGTAGCGGCTGAAGCCTTTGAGCTGTTACAACCCTGCTCCTCCGTCTGCTCATTTCTCATGTTGTTTAGTCAAAGTGAGGTTCCTCCTGCAACATCTGACTCGTCAGGGCGGGTGTACAGGCTGTCCCCACCCATCTAGACGCCACACACACACACACACACACACACACACACACATGCCATATGCACACACACACACCACATGTATACACACATACACACATGCCACATGTATACACAAACACACACACATACACACACACACATACATGCCATAAGCACACACACACCACATGTATACACACACACACGCCACACGTATACACACACACACACACACACACATACATGCCACATGCACACACACCACATGTATACAGACACACACACACATGCCACACGCACACACACTAACTCTACATACACACACACACACACCCACACACATACACATACACATTCACATACACATACACATACTCACACTCTTCTCAATAATCAATACTAAGAAGGGGTAAACTAGACCTACCAAAAATTAGTAACGCTGGTGTGTGTGCGGCAGGGGTCCCACTGTTCACTGTGTGTGATGGTGGTGTGTGTGGGGGTATATATACCCCCTGGGGAGCAGGGGCCGGAGGGGCCGGAGGGGCCAGCATGTCTGCTGTCAGCACTTTGCTTTGGACTCCATTGTGTTGTTTGTCGACCAACCAGAGGGGTTAACACATACACACACACACACAGACACACATATACACACACACACACACACACACACACATATATATACACACACACACACACACACAGGCACTCTTTACCTTTCACAGTCTTCACTAAGGCCTAGGGGTGTTCTCTTGTGTTGGGCCTGAAACTGAAGAAAAAGAGGGAATTGTTACATGAAGTTCAGAGCCTCAAGTTCAATTTGGACTGTTTTACATTTAGGTCAGATAATTTGTTTTTGAGTAACACGGTAAGAAGAGACACAAATGAATTATAAAAAGTCACTTCCAGTTATCGTCCATGTGAGCTGTAACCAGGGTTTGTCTCACTTTAAGAACAGCACATCTGTACACCTATCATATATATGTTGTACATATGTTATATATAACCTATCTGTTACACCTATCATATATGTTATATATATGTTATATATAACCTATCTGTTACACCTATCATATATATGTTATATACATGTTATATATAACCTATCTGTTACACCTATCATATATATGTTATATATATGTTAAATATGTTATATATATAACCTATCTGTTACACCTATCATATATATGTTATATATGTGTTATATATAACCTATCTGTTACACCTATCATTTATATGTTATATATATGTTATATATAACCTATCTGTTACACCTATCACATATATGTTATATACATGTTATATGTATCATGTTGTGGTGTGATGTGTGTGTGTGTTTGTGTGTGTGTGTGGGGGGGGTGTGTGTGTGGTTGTGTGTATGTGTTTGGTGATGTGTGTGTGTGTGTTTGTTTGTGTGTGTGTGTGTGTGTGTGTGTGTGTGTGTGTGTGTGTGTGTGTGTGTGTGTGTGAGTGTGGTTGTGTGGTTGTGTGTGTGTGTGTGTGTGTGATTGTTTCCTCCTGTACTGTGAAGTGTAATGACTCTGTTCGACGCATATGATTGCTACATTACAGGTGGAGATTGACATACTAAAGTGTCTGCCCTAATTGGCTAGCTTATTCCTCCTCTATTAAATGTTTTACTAATTGTAGTATTTTTTTGTTTTGTTATTCAGAACAATGGACATGCAAATCAGGGAGCTACGGTCAGCACATAACCCTGATCTGTATGGAGGCTTGGTGAACACGAGTGTGTGATTCATTCTGCTGATGACAGCAGCTGACCTGAAGCGACAAAGCGACCCGCGAACTCAGCAGAGTGGAGCAGCGAGGGCGGCGTTCAACACCACCATATGCATGTTGTGTAACCTTCCTCACTTTAAAACCCATAAACAATCATTATCGTTAATGCACATATTTGAGCTTATTCGATTTTTTTTCATCTTATTGTCCGTAGTAAGAGACGAGTGGCCGTAGTAGGCAGAGTCTAACAAGTATAAAGTCGCTTTTGCAGTAACTGCTGATTGCCTCTAGGGGGCCACACTTCAACAGAAAACAAGCGAAGCAGGCTACACAGGAATATCCAGGCGCACAGCAACATGTCTGAAGTATGCTTATGTGATCGGCCGTTATTGTCTTTTTATACAAATTCACTATGTTTTTGTCATCTGACATCTTCCCACCGACTGACTGACTGACTGACTGACTGACTGACTGATTGTATCACCGAAGATGATACAATCAATTAACAATATTACATGCATTTGCAAAAATGAGTTATTGTGATTCGCTTTGTTCTACTAATTCAACCAGCCAAACACTATAGAATAATCGTGATATTTCTTCAGCCATGTCGACAGTCTACTGTAGATGCAGCAACAGCGCCATCATTGGAACAAATATGGTCGTTTGATTGAGATGCCCTGTATGCACCATGTACCATGTAAATGACGGCATCATTGGTTGCTTCCCGGCTTGTCTCCGGTCCTCTTCACTGTAGGGAGCCTAATGCACTGCCCTCGATACACCTCCATCCTTCACCGAAGAGCCACTGGTTACTGAACGGATTAGGACATTTGACTTGAAAGACGGCGATGACATACTATTCTAAAAAGCCTAATATTGTGGCAGCTACCTATTGCGTATGGGTGGGGTGGTGGTGGGATACTTGGGTGGGGGGTCGATTATTTTGAATCCCAACGATAAGGATGACGTCACCACCTGATTGACACAGGAGCGCAGGCTCGGGGCGCCACGCGTGTCGTCAGAACAGCACGTTGCTTGGCGGACCACGCAGGGGCGGTAATGTGACGAGCTCCTCCACCCCACCCCTGACGGAACAGCCATCTGCTGCCCCCTTTTCCCTTGCAATAGATTCATTTACACTGCATTTCAACCCTTCCGTCTCCCGCGACCGAACACTACGTTGGAGGGGCCAGCAGCGCGTGCTGTCATCGCGTCCACAAGCCGCCTGCAGACCGGCGGAGGTCTGCTGGAGACGAGCGGATTTGACTTTAAGCGCCAGATAATAGACAAGCAAGCAAGCCAGCATCCTTCAGCGAGGGGGTGGGGGGTGGGGGGGGGGAGTACAACTGGTTAGGGTTTTGTGAGCTTGGGGTTAGGAGGGGGAGGAGGGACGGAGAATGAGCTATTCTTGTACCAGCAGAGGCAACAGCCAGGACCCGTCCAGCGCTAAGAAGAAGCCCGCCGGTAATAATCCAAGCAGAGACGCTGGAGGCGGGATTCAAACCAACAGCAGCGCCACTACCGTAACCGGAGGAGGCAGCCAGGGGAACAAGGAGCCGAACCCAACACCAGCGATGAAGGTGAAGAAAGGCTGCAACTCGGCCGACGTGGGTGTACCTGTCACCTCGGAGGAAGAGCTGCACGCCAACACAACCATCACTCCGGTGGATGTCCTGGGTTTACAGAAGATCACGAAGAGTAAGTTGGCGGGCTGTGAAGCTATGTCGGTGTTTTTCATTTTGCGAGGACTATTGCACAAGGGTGCTGCATGCAAACTCACAGCGTGAACGACTTCAAACGTTTGTAATGCGCCTTTCTTTATTCAAATCCAACTACAATTAAACACGCCAGTTGTCCTTGTTTAGACACAACCAGCTCGCTGTTGCCAGCTATCGTCCTGCCAACACACGGGCAGGCTGGTTCAGAGGTGTGTTGTGACTCGTTCAGAGGGCAGACTGGTTCAGATGTGTGGGGGGACTGGTTCAGAGGTGTGTGTGGACTGGTTCAGAGGGCCAGACTGGTTCAGAGGTGTGTGGGGAGACTGGTTCAGAGGTGTGTGTGGACTGGTTTAGAGGTGTGTGTAGGGGGACTGGTTCAGAGGTGTGTGTGGACTGGTTCAGAGGTGTGTGTGGGGGGACTGGTTCAGAGGTGTGTGTGGACTGGTTCAGATGTGTGTGTGGGGGGACTGGTTCAGAGGTGTGTGTAGGGGGACTGGTTCAGAGGTGTGTGTGGACTGGTTCAGAGGTGTGTGTGGGGGGACTGGTTCAGAGGTGTGTGTGGACTGGTTCAGAGGGCCAGACTGGTTCAGAGGTGTGTGGTGACTGGTTCAGAGGTGTGTGTGGGGGGACTGGTTCAGAGGTGTGTGGGGGGACTGGTTCAGAGGTGTGTGTGGGGGGACTGGTTCAGATGTGTGGGGGGACTGGAGTGTTTACATCTATTGCACAATGAGCTGCTGTTCTGTTTCCAGGTGACTTTCTGACCAATAAGGGCGTCTCTTCCCTGATTGGTCCATCTTTCCTGTCAATCCCATTCACGCACACAGCGAAGGGAAGGGAACGTTTTTTGTGGTTGTGGCTGTCTTGTGCTCTGTCCTGCTGTCTTTACGACACTCTTGGCTGTTTAAACGCCCTGGTGGAAAGAGGCTGATCCCCGTGAGCTGGGAGCGCTGAAGGAGAAGGGAATGTGAATCACCACAGCAACTTGGACGCATGCTTGTGTCACTACGGCAACGCCAAGCATCCCCGCATTGTTCCAGGCGGTGGAGCGTGCGTCTCCTCCTACGTACTTCCTCCTCTCTCTACCTTTCACCCTGCACACGCTGCTGTCTCTTTATCTGCTGCACACACAAACCACTTTGGTCTATTTCCAGATCTGATTACAAAGTCTCAAAACCTTTTCTGGGACGAAAGAACTCGCACACGTACACACGTACACACGTACACACGCACACATGCACACGCACGCACGCACACACACACACACACACACACACACACACACACACACACACACACACACACACACACACACACACACACACACACACACACACACACACACACACACCTGTGTAGTTGTTCGTGTCTTTTAGTCGGTCCTATCTTATTATCTTCAATGTTGCCTCTCTTCCTTTCTCTTCATCGGGGAATCATGGTGTTGAAGGCATCATGGGGGTGCGAGCTGACTCTTGGCCAGGGGCTGCGACCCCATGTCCACGCGTTCTACTCAAACAGTCTTGTTCGTTTTCTGGAAGTGCTTGTCCTCTCCAGGGGATGGAGCTGAAGGCCTCTTGGTAGAACTGGTAGCAGGGGCTCCACTGGTGCATGGGAACAGTGGGACTGCTGTTTTGAACGCTGCGGATATTGTGTACAGAATAAGAGGTTTCAAAACACAGAAAGGTCAAAAGAGCACAGGTTTAAATTAATCTATTAATTTCACTTGTAGACTTAAAGGTGAGCTATGCAAGTTTACCAGAATTTGCAAACGTGCAATTTTGTCAGATGTGCTTATACTGTCATTGCACAACGCTGGATCTTGAAGATTGGCTCCTCGTGCACATGCACCCCGAAGGATTGACCAACAGCCTTCACGGCTGTTCAATGAGGCAATATCAACGCTACTCTGCCGCTGTGTTCAGAGTTGACTCAAGAGGCGCTCCTGAATCCACAGGTTCTGGAAGATAACCACTGCAACTGATCTGGATTCATGTTGTGAAGACAAGGGTTACACTTCCAGACGTGAACGGGTGGTGGTTGAAGCAGTTGTCTGATCGTCTGTCCTGTATAGAAGGAAAGGAGTTTCCTGGTGCAGGATGATTCATGTTGGTGGAGCAAGGCGATGAAGGCTGGGTTTCCAATGAGCTGAGCCGCTGGCCCAGTGAACTGTTACTCTCTGACTCCTTGCTTGTACACTGCCTAACCTTTTGTTATCCACCCCCTACCATAAACATTGAAGGTATGTGTGTGACTGCAGGAGGAGCAGGTGTGTGACTGCAGGAAGGAGCAGGTGTGTGACTGCAGGAGGAGCAGGTGTGTGACTGCAGGAGGAGCAGGTGTGTGGCTGCAGTAAGGAGCAGGTGTGTGACTGCAGGAGGAGCAGGTGTGTGGCTGCAGTAAGGACCAGGTGTGTGACTGCAGGAGGAGCAGGCTAGGTGTGTGACTGCAGGAGCTGCAGGCCAGGTGTGTGACTGCAGGAGGAGCAGGTGTGTGACTGCAGGAGGAGCAGGTGTGTGGCTGCAGTAAGGAGCAGGTGTGTGGCTGCAGTAAGGAGCAGGTGTGTGACTGCAGAAAGGAGCAGGTGTGTGACTGCAGGAGGAGCAGGTGTGTGGCTGCAGGAGGAGCAGGTGTGTGACTGCAGTAAGGAGCAGGTGTGTGACTGCAGGAGGAGCAGGTGTGTGGCTGCAGGAGGAGCAGGTGTGTGGCTGCAGTAAGGAGCAGGTGTGTGACTGCAGTAAGGAGCAGGTGTGTGACTGCAGGAGGAGCAGGTGTGTGACTGCAGGAGGAGCAGGTGTGTGGCTGCAGTAAGGACCAGGTGTGTGACTGCAGGAGGAGCAGGTGTGTGGCTGCAGGAGGAGCAGGCTAGGTGTGTGACTGCAGGAGGAGCAGGCCAGGTGTGTGACTGCAGGAGGAGCAGGTGTGTGACTGCAGGAGGAGCAGGTGTGTGGCTGCAGTAAGGAGCAGGTGTGTGACTGCAGGAGGAGCAGGTGTGTGACTGCAGGAGGAGCAGGTGTGTGACTGCAGGAGGAGCAGGTGTGTGGCTGCAAGGCTTTACTTGTAATTGATTAAGAGGCGCAGCAAACTGTAAGGTCAGTTCAAGAAGGAATGTGCACACACACACACACACACACACACACACACACAGATGCACAAATGCACACCCTCAAACAGATACACAAAAGAACACACACTCACAGGCAGGCACTGATACTCACAGATCAACAAACACACTTGCATTGACACACACACAGTGTCCAGTTGTGTGTCAAGAGTCTACACAACTCCACACACCTTTTAATAATTAGAGTGTAAAGCTATACAGCAGTGGCCGTTCACCAACATGAGCCTGGACTGTTCCATGTCCTGAGTTTACCGCTGAGTTCAGATCTCTGGCTGGAATTTCAGATCTGTTGACCTATCGGTGAAACTGAGCAATTGTCTCCCTTAAAGGTAGAATTTGTAACATTGGCACCGAGCGTTTATAATGGGTACTGCAGTCTAAATTCACAATCCTGGAGAGTGCTGTCTCCCTCCCTCCCCTCCTCCCCTCATAGCCGATCAACTTACAGTGTAGGACTCGTCGCTCATCATTGTCAAAATATAATAATTGTGCTGGTCTCAAAACATAACGCTGGGCTCATCTTGTCTCATGTTGGTTCAGTGTCTCCTGGTAACCCGTGTGAGCTTCCAGTCCGGGGACGAGGGGGGGGGGGGGGGGGGGGGGGGGGGATAGCTTAGTCCATGTTACAAACTGTACCTTTTAAGGCCTCTTTCTCCTATAGCACTCACTTAACCCCATCTGGATGTTCTCAGCGGATTACTGTTCAAAATGGCCTCCACATGTGTCACATGACCAACCTATGGCATGTGAAAGTGTGTATCGGTTTTCATTGAAGCACTGCATGTTTTAAAGATCTGATATGATCACAATCATGAGACGACAACAAATTCTAATGAAAATAAAGTAAATATAGTATTTTAAGCAAAAAGAGGGGCATTCCAACCAGGAAGGATGCACACATCGTTGACTAAACAAAAAGCTGTGTCCTCCAACGGGATACAGAGTGTAAATTGCCTCTCAGTGCAGTGTCATCGCCCAGGCTTGTGGATTTAGGAAGCCTCGACCATGATGTCAGTAGACAAGGCCGAACTGTTGGCATACATACTCAAGTTTTCAATAAGGATGAACTAGCTTGCTGTTTACTCAAATTGACTGAGAAGATTAACTAAAGTCTGATAATGGGTGAAAACAAAGCTGTACCTTGTGTGTCAAGTGTGATGTGAGGCAGCAGCAGACCGGTTGAACTTCCTCTTGTGGTTCTGCTGCTAGTGGTCATGGTTATGGTGTGAGTGCATTCTGCAGGGGTGCAGCTATCAATTACAGACTAAAAACTGTATTTGTGGTAACATAAATGCCACTTTAGTTTTTGCTATGTGTTATTATCTATTAGTGTATTTGTTATATCGTTACAGTTTGTTGGAGTGCGCCCGAGCCCTACTGGAATCACTGATGACACTAAAACCTCTGGGTCCACGCACACCAGCACCGTGCACGCGCACACGTGCACACCAGCACCGTGCACGTGCACATCAGCCCCGTGCACGTGCACACGTGCACCGCTGTTGGTAAATGTTGGAGGGGAAACACTGTTGCATCAGCCACTCCAAGGTCTCACTTGTTATTCAGAGGGCATTAGACATGAATCAAACCGAAACAGCAGCATGAGCAAGTTATATTGTGCTGAAATACCGTTTGAACCCTTCATCCTGGTTGTATCAAAGTTTAGATGTGTATTGAAGGAAATCCAGATGGATTATCGAATGAACTCGACAAACATGTACTACACACCCAGCTAATATAACGTCTGCAAGATTAAACCTTACACAGTGTAACTTTAAAGGGATACGCCGAGATATCTGTAAATGGGCCTTTACCTGTCTTACCCAGCTTCAGACAAGTTGTTAATTCCAAATGCATCAGTGTGCATCCAGAAGGGGAGTTCGCTAGGTTAGCGTTTGCTTTCCGTTAGCCGCCTCCATTGACTTGAGAGTTACGGTAGCCTAGCTCCTGCTCGTGTGAGGGCAAATCATTAATAAATGGCTTTCCAAAGATTTCCAATGTGATCATTCACTTATTCAAACGCGGTGCCATTAACAACACAACAACAGTGTCGTTTGTTTGCAAACACACAGACAACGCTGCGCTGTGTTCTGGCGTTGTGATCATTTGGCTACCTGTGGTGCGCTGCTGACAGGTGACCCTCCGCACGGACGACTTGGCCAGAAGCGGGGGATCACCTCGCTGGGCCAGCTGCTGCCACGAACCAAAACAATAGCAAACCAGCACTTTGGTCTTTGTGATGAGACTTTTGTAAAGTGCTTGTTTCGGTTCACTGTCATTATGTCCACACATGCCGGACTGACGCACACTGATTCCAAACAGTGTGTGAAATACGGGGGGGCTGTTGACACTTGAACCCCCCTGAAAGCCTCAACTGCAAAATGTTGGGGGGGGGGGATGTGATAAATTGGCGACCAGGATTTGTGGTGTCGTAGGATCTTCAAATAACGACAGCAAGAAGAGTTAAGAGCAGGATGTTTACTGGAATGAAGCATCGTCTTCTCACAGTCTTCTTCTGCCCGTCGGCTCTGGAGCTTTTTCAGTTTGGAAATAATGACTTATTTCTTCTATAAAGCTAAATAATATTAAGTAGGGGCGTGCCCGTAGCTATGAGGTCACGAGGTCCGAAGCTCTTTTTCTAGAGCTAAAAATAGAATTGTAAACTAAATACAACTGTATAAGAAATCAGCGGTTGAGAACTTGTCCGAGATGCGTCGTTCAGTTTGGACTTGTTGCTTTGAACCCGGTTCACACACTGATTCCAAATGATGAAAGTGCTATATTGCCATTGTTTACATTTGTGTCAAGTGTCCACGCTAAATGTTCTTCAGCAGAAAGGGCACACCAAAGTGATTTGGACCGTTTCTATTGGTCTATTGGTCTTAGCGACGCCCATACTGTTCCTTTAAAGCTGGGGTAGGCTGTTTGGAGTGAACTCGATTTAGACAGTACACTTAGGTTAGTTTTTAGACAACGCGTTCTCTCACAGCGATATTACTTTACTTTATCCTAATTACTATGTTGACCAACCACCTACAACGGGTAGAACTTCACATGGAAGCTATAATATAATACTGTTATATGGCTCTACTTTTTTATCTATTTTGGTGTATGTGCTTCCCCTTAACCGCGGTGAACAGGTGTGTTTGGCTCAGGGGGAGTGGAGGCAGGTGGTCTTCCTGGCGAGGGGATGGTGTGTGTGTGTGTGGGGGGGGGGGTTCCACCAGCCCAGGGTGGAACATGACGGTCTCCTCTTCTGGGTGGGGGTGGGGTGGGGCTTCTGAGCACTGACACCACCTGGTGATGGCAGGAAGGATTAGATGACTCAAAATAACTCTGGTTTTTCTGTGGGGATGGGTGGTCACATGACCCCTGCTGGTAGACTTTGCTACTGCGGATGTTTGTGAGAACATCATTTACTGTAGTTAGGACACTTTGGTTGGAAGTGCTGTTGTTAAGTATATCATCATCAGTATTGTTTGATTACAAACGTGGTATTGTAAAAAAACGAGGTTGAGGTCATGTAAGGTTTGTGATTGGTGATTGGTTGATCATGGCTACGTTGTTCAGGACCAATCATCTTCTTGGTGTGGATTCAGGAGTGTTAAACTTGACTAAATTCAACAAACAGAATCATGATGTCATCTTCTGATGCATGGGTCCCGGTGAACGTAATGTCTGATTCATATATTTATGACCTCCACTAATAGGGTTTGTTTCTGGAAGAATTGAGTTAAACAACAATAAAAGACACTACACTCTACTTCTGAGTTCAAAACACCAGGCTAATACATCAAATTGCAGGTCGATTTCACTGGAATGTATTAATTAATAGTAATTTTAGACTACATAGATGAAACATGGGTGTGGGAGTGTGTGTGGATGGTGGCTGGTTGAAGCAGCCTCACCTGGCCCGAGTCAGACTGATTGGAGTCTGGAGCTGGGTGAGGCTGCACACCTGTTGCACATTGAGCAATCAGTGTGCACAGGTTAAACCAACCATCACCGCACACACTAAAGGAGAGCTATCCTACATGGCAGCATGGAGCACCATCTGCATGTGTCATTCTACGCAACCTTTACAATAAACCGGTTCAACATCACCACCCTGTGTCCATTTGTTTTGGAGGAGCCCGAGGAAAGTCACCTAGGTGGAGTGGGAAAAGCCACCTAGGTGGCATGTAGTACTGGACGTTGCTACAATGGGATTAACCCTGTGTCCATTTGGAGCTCATTAGCACAGAACCAATGGGGATGACGACCCCCATCACCAGAGATGGCGCCGTTGTTACATTGTAGCGTTTGCTCAGCCTGTTTCAATCTCTTTCTCTCTCCATCTCTCAGGTTACCTGTGTGGACCAGATGAAAATGTGTACAACATCGACTTCACGCGCTTCAAGATCAGGGACATGGAGACGGGAACGGTGCTGTTTGAAATCACAAAGCCCCCATCCACAGGTCCTTACCACACTCCTCCACCCCCCCCTCCCCCCCAGAGCACCTGTATATCATGTACCAGTAGCACCAAGGAATGTGCATTAAGTCTTCAATGTACAATAGGCATTTTTGTGGAGCGATGCAAAATTGAGACGTTTTGACTTTGAAAGGTGCTGTAGGTAAGCAGGTAAATAGAGAGAGCGGAAGAGAGGATGATTTTGAAACTAATCAACCAAAATAAAGTCTCCTCCCTCTCTGCTCCCTTGAGAAGTGTTGCCTTCCACGCACCTGTGAGTGAAGTGATAGAAATGCTAATGAATTATTATATAAGTTATAGATGTGTTTGATAATGAAGTCGTTGTATAAGTTATAGATGTGTTTGATAATGAATGTGTTTGATAATGAAGTCGTTGTATAAGTTATAGATGTGTTTGATAATGAAGTCGTTGTATAAGTTATAGATGTGTTTGATAATGAGGTCGTTGTATAAGTTATAGATACGTGTTTGATAATGAAGTCGTATAAGTTATAGATGTGTGTTTGATAATGAAGTCGTTGTATAAGTTATAGATGTGTTTGATAATGAATGTGTTTGATAATGAAGTCGTTGTATAAGTTATAGATGTGTGTTTGATAATGAAGTCGTCGTATAAGTTATAGATGTGTGTTTGATAATGAAGTCTTTGTATAAGTTATAGATGTGTTTGATAATGAAGTCTTTGTATAAGTTATAGATGTGTTTGATAATGAGGTCGTTGTATAAGTTATAGATGTGTTTGATAATGAAGTCTTTGTATAAGTTATAGATGTGTTTGATAATGAAGTCGTCGTATAAGTTATAGATGTGTTTGACTGGGGTGCACACTAGAATCATACTTCTTTACATGACGCTAGAGTTTGCGTGGGCGTGTGTGTCTGTCTTGTGTGCGTGTGCAGACCGGGCGGGGCAGAAGAAGGACGTGGACCGGGACGCAGGCCGCTTCGTCCGCTACCAGTTCACCCCCGCCTTCCTCCGGCTGCGGCAGGTTGGGGCGACGTACGTTTGACTGACTGTTGTAGCGCAAGACAACTTAAAAACTGTTTACATGTGTTGAAGCCGCTACTTCTTCGCTTAAATGGGGAACATGTGATCAGGTTGAAATTGAGCTGATAAAATGAGACCTCCCCAGCTCAGCGCGGCGTAGAACCGTCCGTAGAACCCGTGCGTAGAACCATGGATAGGTTCTACCCGTGGTTCTACGCATGGTTCTACCCATGGGTTGAAAAGGCCGGTTTTGCCGGGAGAAGGAAGTCAGTGAGGTCTAGGTGTGGATAATGGCAGAAATGTGTGTCCTTTCATAACATATGGGGCCGGCAATGACAAGGAATGTCAGGTTCTTCCACATAGTTCCTTTATTAAAATCCATATGTGCTCATGACGACAACACGCCATGTTGATCCGGCTGAGGCTCTGTGCATGCAGCTACATTTGAGACCGAAAACCTATTTTCAACACGAATATTCTCCAATATGTCGCAAAATGTTAAATCTCATCACACTGTTTGTATTCATATGTCAATCATATGAATACAAATTGTATTACAAACATATTCAGTTATTTATTATTATATTGTCAATATAATAAGTAAATTAACTGAATTAATGTCTGCTTATTATCGACATAGTAATGAGCACAACAACTGTAGCAGTCTTGTTATTTTGTTAGGTAACCAATATCAAACCAGCCTAATCCCTTCTTTTTCCTATTCTCATTTCCTTCATCCTATTCTCTTCCTCGGGTCTTACTGTCCATCTGTTCGTCTCTCCGTCTGTCCACAGCGTTGAGTTCACAGTGGGGGACATGCCCATTGACAACTTTCGGATGATCGAACGCCATTATTTTCGAGAGAAGCTTCTGAAGAGCTTTGACTTTGAGTTTGGATTCTGCATGCCGAGCAGCAAAAACACCTGCGAACACATCTATGAGTTCCCACCGCTGTCCGAGGAGCTGAGTGAGTACACACACAACAAAGTAAAATAGCTCACGGAGCACCTGCAACAGTGGTCATTTGAAATTGACCCTGTGACGTCATTTTTTTAAGCTATCAACACAGAACATTCCACATTACCTAAGGGGGGTGTCCTTGATGGGCTCACAAAGTTATAGGTCCCTGGGGTTATCTGAAGCGGACTTGTGATTGGTTAGATAATGGCGGCTCATTTGCATAATCTTATTTGTGCATAAATCGGCCATAACTCGGCCGTTTTTAACACAATCAGAAAAATAATAATACCATAAGTTCGGGCAAAAGTCCAAAACTTTCAAGGTACAACTAAATCTATCTCGACGGACCTTATGGGTCCTTGAGGCAAAAAGATTCAGCGTGTCTAATGTTTTATAAAACAGGGCGGGGGCCTGGGTGTTTAGGTTTGACCACGGGTTATAGCGCCCCCTGTGGTCACAGCGGTACCAAACGTTTTGGAGACGTCCTTACTTCCGGTTTACATGTGTATTTAATTTGACAACTCCCAGGTGTTCAGGTTTGCAGTGGTTGATTTTTGCGTTTTTGCCCCTATCACTTTCAATATTAAATAATAATATTCAAAAAATAAATTAAAAAAAGTACACAATGTTTTCTCCATAAAAGTAGACGCGCACTGCACTCATATATGCAACATTTCTAGCCATTGGTTTGGTTTTTACACCAAAAAAACTCTAGGAGGAGATAATTTCCAAAAATGAGGGCAGAAGAAAAAAATGTACAATAACAATAACAACAGGTATCCACAGATACTCTGTGGATACCTGTTGAAAAGAAACAGGATAACAATAGTGTGGCTTGCTTTGCAACCACACTAACAAGTGACTCATTCAGAGAAACCCCCTTACATAACGTCACTGCTTTGTCCCCCCCTACAGTGAGGGAGATGATCCTGCACCCATATGAGACCCAGTCCGACAGCTTCTACTTTGTGGACCACAAGCTGGTGATGCACAACAAAGCAGACTACTCGTACAGCGGGGGGCAGTAGGCCCTGGCCCCCTGGGGAGGGATGGCTGAGTGGACAGAGCTAACAGACCTTGTGAGGGCATATGGTGGTGGACTGTCCCTTAAACTGCTCTCTCCTTCATCAACGCCCAGGCGTGTTTGTGTGTGTCTTCTTGTGTGTTTGGTGTGTGTGTGTCTCCTTATGTGTGTGTATGTGTCTTCGTGTGTGTGTTTATGTTAGCAAAGTATCTGTGATATTTTCTTTTCTTTTTTCACACAGCACTCACATACTCATGCGCACATGCACAGTCACACACACCCACGCACACACAAGAGTGTGTGTCCTCCTCCTCTATGGCACCCATCAGGTTGTTGGTTACCAGCATTATAAAAGTGTGTTCGGTACATGAAACAATAATGTCGACACTCCTCTGATTTTATTATTTAACAACAGGATTTACGTAATGATCAGATAGTTCGTAATCTCAATTAAAGGCAAAAAACATCAACGTGTATATTAGTAAAATGTATAATTTTGTATTTCTATATAAAGTGATTGCAAATAAGTTAGAAAAAAAGTAGTAGTGTACATTAAGCAGAATATTTTTAAGGCAATGAGGTGGTTTAAAAATATGCATGTACATGTTTCAGTGTGTGTGTGTCAGCCATGGTCATGTCTTTGATAATAAACGACTCACGTTTGTCCAATAGATTAACAAATTCTGTGAGCACATTTTGTACCAGACAGGGAATAGGTAGAGATAGGTCTACTGTTTAAAAAGAAAGTGGTTCCAGTTCTTTCTTTAATCCTGGTCCCTTAATGTATGTGTGATGTGTCTCCATTAGGGTGTGTGTAGTTATTGATATTTGCTCAAAGCACAACATTTCACAAAGAAGATGTTCAAACTTTGACTGCTGTGTTGTCTGCTGGATGTTGGGTTGGGGGTCAGGCCGTTGGAGAGGCAGGAAAACCACAGCTCCCCGTTTACTGGTATTTGTTTCCAGGCCTCCAGTACGGCGGCAGGCTGGCGTGTCGCAGCATGGGTCAAAGAAGTCAGTGTGGCGTCTAGTTATACATGTCTGGTCCGTTATGTTAAATATGTCAAGCATGGCTCAACATAATGTTCATTATGGGTCAGCTCGTTAGCGTCCAGGGCTTGGGTTGTAGGCTACTGAAAGTAGATCATGCTGACCATGGACCTTGTCCCCTGGAAATAAAAGTTGTGTCATAAGCGACATTTGTTTGTTTTACGATGACACCTCTCTGAAAAGGGTCTGTCCCTTGAATTAGTTTGGGAATACCGTTAAGAATTGAGAGTATGACAAACTGGAGTTGTGAGACTGAAAGTGGAATGTTTTGGCCAAGTTTAAATCATGGAGCCCTCGTGTGTTTCTGTCAGGGCCCTGTCTGTCAAAGTGGAATAACTTAAATACGTTCAGATATGTGTATTGAAGACCGACTGTGACTCGTGTGTATAAAAGCAAATTAACTGATGTAAAGTTTTTGACTATTCAAATGTTGCTATGACTACATTAGAAATGACAACAAATAAAAATAGATGGGAACTTTTTAAATAAGTGCCTGTTTTGTTTGCCTGTTTGAGATGTAGTGGAGAGTATGGTATGTTAAGTGAGTAAAAAGCCTTTTAAACGTTAAAACAAATCTTGATGGTTTATTTCAAGACATTATTGCGACATAATCGAACAATGCTTAAATGAGCAAAGTCCGCTGGTTGTGATCTGATAACCTTCTTTATATCATACTGCCATCATTCCAACAGATCTGGGGGTTATAAACACTTTCACACTGCATTTGGACTTTGAACATAGTTAGTATACAAACTACCAAAATAAAATATATATATAATAAATATATTTAGTATACCATATTTTCTGTATAGATAATGTTCTATTGCCGTATTTATGTCATGTATGAGGTTAAAAACAGGCCCTGAGTGATTTGTTATCATGAAATAATGGCAGTCACACAAAGCATAGCTTGTTGTTAATGTGGTTCTATTGGAGAACCTCAGAGTTCCATGGGCTGCGTTCAGGAACCGTTTGAAGGGCTTGTCTCTAGCTCCTCCCTCTTTATCAGACACTTTGATGCGAAGCCACTTAAAGGCTACAGGTATACATTATACTAAAAGGTACGGATGGGCTTCCTTAAGGTGGAGGTGGGGTTTGGACATCTTGCTCAAGGAGGCCTACCACATAACGTTGGGGTTCAGACCCACAACCTTTGGGCTGGGAGCCCCCAGAGCCAGCCCTGTACTTAAGGCTGGGTCAGTGTGAGGTTGGCCCAGTCGGGGAAGTTGCCCAGATCAAACATGGCGTATCCCCATGTGTTGATGCCTAGGTTGATGGTGAGGATCCCGATGATGTTAAGCATGAAGCCCGCCTGCACCTGTGGGGAGAGCATTGAACATTAAAGCTGAAGTAGGTACGATCGAAGCGCTATCATTTGACTTTAATTAGTTGGAAATGGCATTAGCCATCCGTCAGCTTTTAGTGAGTGAAATCACCTGGGAGAAAATCCATTTAGGTTTTGGATTTGGCTCATTTCTGACCAATCAGGGCATCTCTTCCATGATTGGTTTGGGGAAAACAATCTCCAACCATTCAATGGTATTATCATAGCTCCAACACAGGTGTGTGAATGCAGACTTGTCAACGGCAGAGAAACGTACAGAGCCAGGGAGGGAGCGCTTTTTCTACTGCTCCTCTCTCTCTCTCTCTTTCTCTTTCTCTTTCTCTTTCTCTTTCTCTTTCTCTTTCTCTTTCTCTCTTTCTCTTTCTCTCTCTCTCTCTCTCTCTCTCTCTCTCTCTTTCTCTCTCCCTCCCCCTCTCTCTCCCCCTCTCTCTCTCTCTCTCTCTCAGGTCTTACCATGTCCATGACCCGCAGGTTTCCGAAGGAGAAGGCGATGGCGTTGGGGGGCGTGGCTACGGGCAGCATGAAGGCCAGCGAGGCGGAGATGGTGCACGGGACCATGACGTAGAGGGGGTGGAGCTTGATAGCGGTGGCCTGAAGAACACACACACACACACACACACACACACACACACACACACACACAGATGCCATGGTGAGAGAAGGAGAGACGGCTGTACCATTTCTTTTCTCAGTTTGAAGTTCTAAAGCCATTGGGCGTTGTGTCCGGTACCATGGAGGCCAGGATGGGCAGGAACAGGGTGGTGGTGGCGGTATTGCTGGAGCACTCGGTGAAGGTGGCCACCAGCAGACAGAGGATTATGGAGATGGCGAAGGCCGGGATGCTCCTCAGAGGGACCAGGCTCTCTCCCAGCCACAGGGACAAGCCGGACTTCTACATGACACACACAATGCAAACCCACAGGGTAGGGACTGTAACAATGACATTTCAACCTCTAAAACGCAAAAGACAGAACATCAAACACTTGTGTACGGCAAATCACAGGTCTGTGAGGTCAGTAAACTGAAGGTACACAAGGATTTGGCCAAATAGGGCTTCAAATACACATTGTTTATTCAACGTTCAATGGTTCGCAGATGGGAGATTTTATTTGATCTGGAGACAGGACACAAAGCTGACAAAGGGAAGCCAATATTCAAATTGCCATCTGTGTGAATAACGAAGTGTCTGAGGTTAAGTTTCTCTTGCTATTCATGATCAGTGGAATAGCAGTCAGGCGATCGACTATCTTTTGACGCTGCTGTCGTACCTCACTTCCTGCCGCCAGTGCGAAGCCTCCCCCCAGCAGCAGGATGATGTTCCAGGGCATGCGCTCGTGGACCACCCGCCAGCTCAGCAGCGCGGGCGGGGCGTTGATCCTCTTACCTGGAGGCAGAGGACAAGCTCAGCACCTGAGAGGAGAACCCTAACAGCTCAGCACCTGAGAGGAGAACCCTAACAGCTCAGCACCTGAGAGGAGAACCCTAACAGCTCAGCACCTGAGAGGAGAACCCTAACAGCTCAGCACCTGAGAGGAGAACCCTAACAGCTCAGCACCTGAGAGGAGAACCCTAACAGCTCTACACCTGAGAGGAGAACCCTAACAGCTCTACACCTGAGAGGAGAACCCTAACAGCTCAGCACCTGAGAGGAGAACCCTAACAGCTCTACACCTGAGAGGAGAACCCTAACAGCTCAGCACCTGAGAGGAGAACCCTAACAGCTCAGCACCTGAGAGGAGAACCCTAACAGCTCTACACCTGAGAGGAGAACCCTAACAGCTCTACACCTGAGAAGAGAACCCTAACAGCTCAGCACCTGAGAGGAGAACCCTAACAGCTCAGCACCTGAGAGGAGAACCCTAACAGCTCAGCACCTGAGAGGAGAACCCTAACAGCTCTACACCTGAGAGGAGAACCCTAACAGCTCTACACCTGAGAGGAGAACCCTAACAGCTCAGCACCTGAGAGGAGAACCCTAACAGCTCTACACCTGAGAGGAGAACCCTAACAGCTCAGCACCTGAGAGGAGAACCCTAACAGCTCAGCACCTGAGAGGAGAACCCTAACAGCTCTACACCTGAGAGGAGAACCCTAACAGCTCTACACCTGAGAAGAGAACCCTAACAGCTCAGCACCTGAGAGGAGAACCCTAACAGCTCAGCACCTGAGAGGAGAACCCTAACAGCTCAGCACCTGAGAGGAGAACCCTAACAGCTCAGCACCTGAGAGGAGAACCCTAACAGCTCTACACCTGAGAGGAGAACCCTAACAGCTCTACACCTGAGAGGAGAACCCTAACAGCTCAGCACCTGAGAGGAGAACCCTAACAGCTCTACACCTGAGAGGAGAACCCTAACAGCTCAGCACCTGAGAGGAGAACCCTAACAGCTCAGCACCTGAGAGGAGAACCCTAACAGCTCTACACCTGAGAGGAGAACCCTAACAGCTCTACACCTGAGAAGAGAACCCTAACAGCTCAGCACCTGAGAGGAGAACCCTAACAGCTCAGCACCTGAGAGGAGAACCCTAACAGCTCAGCACCTGAGAGGAGAACCCTAACAGCTCTACACCTGAGAGGAGAACCCTAACAGCTCTACACCTGAGAGGAGAACCCTAACAGCTCAGCACCTGAGAGGAGAACCCTAACAGCTCTACACCTGAGAGGAGAACCCTAACAGCTCAGCACCTGAGAGGAGAACCCTAACAGCTCAGCACCTGAGAGGAGAACCCTAACAGCTCTACACCTGAGAGGAGAACCCTAACAGCTCTACACCTGAGAAGAGAACCCTAACAGCTCAGCACCTGAGAGGAGAACCCTAACAGCTCAGCACCTGAGAGGAGAACTCTAACAGCTCAGCACCTGAGAGGAGAACCCTAACAGCTCAGTACCTGAGAGGAGAACCCTAACAGCTCAGCAGCGCGGGCGGAGCCTTGATCCTCTTACCTGGAGGCAGAGGACAAGCTCTACACCTGAGAGGAAAACCCTAACAGCTCTACACCTGAGAGGAGAACCCTAACAGTAGACCACTCCCTGTCACGTCTAAACACATTGCAAACATAACCTGTGACCGGCTGGTTACCTGCTCACCTGCTGAGGAAGAACAACTCATCTCAACGGGGTCATCAACAATTCAACACTCAATCAAGCAGGTATTTGTGTGCCCGGGAAAACGTTCTTTAAAGGTAGTACTAGGGGGTTTGGTTGCCCTTTAAGGAAGATGTGTAGCTATATATGCACACACACACACACACACACACACACCTTACCTTCCTCAGTAAAACCATAGTCGCTGAAGTGGGGCAGCCTGGACGGAACGACGAAGAACAACATGGACATGAGGATGGCGATGGTTCCGTCCGTCACAAACCTGGGAAACATCGGAATAATAACTACGCAGCCGTCACACCGAAGTGTTGATCCCTGATCATATTAAACATTTCTAATGATCTGAATAATAACTACGCAGCTGTCACACCGAAGTGTTGATCCCTGATCATACTAAACATTTCTAATGATCTGAATAATAACTACGCAGCTGTCACACCGAAGTGTTGATCCCTGATCATATTAAACATTTCTAATGATCTGAATAATAACTACGCAGCTGTCACACCGAAGTGTTGATCCCTGATCATATTAAACATTTCTAATGATCTGAATAATAACTACGCAGCTGTCACACCGAAGTGTTGATCCCTGATCATATTAATCATTTCTAATGATATTAAGAATTTGAATAATGCGAACGTAGACGGACAACGTCCAAAAGGACGATGTTTTTAAGTCTTTACGGCCGGCTGCAGAGAGTCTGTGTGCAGCCGTGATGTGAAGGATGGTTCTTTAGTTTCAAGAGGTGTGGCGATAGGAGCAGTAAGCGGTCACCCTCTAATGGGTTTATGTAGGTTACACACACATCATCAATATCACTTAGATTGACACGGACACAAGGAGGGAGATTTAGTCCTCCACAGGCTTGAAATCACTTGAGGAAGAGCCCTTGACCAAACGTCGGTCGAGGAGGGTATTCACAGACGAGCCCTTGTTCGAGACCCATAGAGACTGACAAAGCTGCAGAGGATGAAGCCAGTCCATAGGGAAGAGGATGTAGTGAAAAGGAGAGACAAGAGGCCACCCGACTCACTGTCCGTTCATGTTGAAGAGCACGGTGGCCCAGCCCTTCATGAAGCCGGGCTCCCTGGTGAACCACAGCACCACCAGGGTGATGAAGATGGCCAGCACCGCGCCCTCGGCAAAGCCCATGCGGCCCAGCTTCTTGTACTCCTGCTTCATCACCGCGTACGCCTCCTTGTCCCGCTCGCTGCTCACCCCGCAGCCAAACGACTTCTTGATGCTGAGCGGACGGGCGCCAAGGACAATCAGAGTACAACAACACAACAACAACACAACAACAACAACAGCACAACGCACGTAGCTGATCGCCACTGGATGACACAATCATATTTTACGTATTGATTGTTGTCCATTCAAATACTATTTTCCAAATGAAGGCGACAGCAATGCATCACAAATATCACTGTTGGGGCAGCAGACCCTTATACAACCAAGAGGTTGGGGTTACATCTCATTCTGCTGGGGTTACATCTCATTCTGCTGGGGTTACATCTCATTCTGCTGGGGTTACATCTCATTCTGCTGGGGTTACATCTCATTCTGCTGGGGTTACATCTCATTCTGCTGGGGTTACATCTCATTCTGCTGGGGTTACATCTCATTCTGCTGGGGTTACATCTCATTCTGCTGGGGTTACATCTCATTCTGCTGGGGTTACATCTCATTCTGCTGGGGTTACATCTCATTCTGCTGGGGTTACATCTCATTCTGTTGCTCTCAAATGATTTAGAACAAAGTGATGTTCCAGGCCTAGTGATCCAGTGTTTAACATATGAGCAGTGAATGAGGTGCAGGTGCGAGGGTCTTACTTTAGGCCCATGAAGAGTAGCTGCAGCCAAAGCCAGGAAAGCACCAGCATGATGATCATATTAGGGAAGGCAAAGCCGAACCAGCTAGCAAAGTTGATGATGTCACCGTTATTAGGGTAGATCCTTCGAAGGGGGAAGATAAGGAGGAAAGAAAATAAATGGTTTGGTAAGTAAAAAACTGTGTTTTCTTTGTCTTGCCTCTCTCTTCATTTGTATATTTAGTTATGGTAGAAGAAGCTCATATGTTGGTTGTGTGAATGATAATTCAAGAGGGCGTACTCAATCCCCATAACATGAACTATTCATTTGGGCTAAGTGCATAGCAATATACATGAACAGAAGGGTGAGAACCACAGCAATGTGGACTTTGCCAAGTCATTTCTCATTGTGCTGAGTTGTGCTATATCTAAACCACATAGGGTTATAGGGTTGTAACCCTGCACCTAAATAGTGAAGGTTTAACTACCTCAATCTGATGTTGGTCTGGTGACCAGACCATCGTAACGTCTCTCCAAGCTTCACCAACACATCCGTTACCGATTTCATTTCTCAAAATATCTTTGTTTGCTGATTCTGCCGAACAGCATTTTGCATGGACGCGCATGCCCAGAATGGAAACAATAGCAATATAGCACTTCTATGACATCCTGTGATATAGCGGTTTGACGATTCGCTGATATGTGGTCACACATCTCCGTACCGACTGACGCACCTCAAAGCGCTATCTTGCCATTTGCTGCATTTGCGGTCAGCTTGTGCACACTAAATACTCTGCGGCAGAATCGCTTCAAGGAAGTCCTTTTGACAAATGGTATTGGTGAGGGATGTTTTAGCCAAGAGATGGTTCGAGCACACAGTCGTAGTGCCAGTGAACCCAAATCGGGTTTTTTGGGGGTGTTTTTGTATTTATTGAGCATGGTAATCCATGCTATTTTTCACTTTTGTCACTTTTGTCCCTAACAGAATGAATGCGTAAGGTAGAATAAGCAGTTGTAAGATCCTGTCTTTGACAGAGATTGCTTTCTCTGTTGCCTGAACTGGGACTTTGAAGACCAAGAAACGACCTTTTGGAAGCAGATTGGTTTTGGTGCTTCAGTAGCCCTGTTATAACGCCAACGTGACGTGGAGTAATGCTTGTCTCGGCGTATCGTCCTTTCTGCTTTGTCCCAGTATCAGCAGTGCGTGGAGCGTGCATGAAGCAGGGGGTCTTACTTGTCTAACTGTCCCTTGAGGATGAGGTTGGGCGTGGTGCCAGTGAGGGTGGCTGTGCCTCCGATGCTGGCGGAGTAACACACACTCAGACACATGCCTTTGGTCAGGGAAACATACTTCTGGTCCCGCTCCACCCTCATCCTCTCTAGGATGGAGTCCAGCCCGGACTCCATGTGGGTGTTGTGCTCTGGGGCTGTGGGGTCAAAGGTCAGAACTAAGCAACACAACAGAGATCCTGGGTCATGATGTTCTGGTATCAGAAGGCTAAATATCATGGACGTATTTCAATGCTGACACTTTAATAGCACCCACTGTACCACTGCTAACACCTCCTGCTGCCTCTACTAACGCCTCCTACTGCCTCTACAGTAGGCCACCCTAACACCTCCTACTGCCTCTACTAACACCTCCTACTGCCTCTACTAACGCCTCCTACTGCCTCTACGGTAGGCCACCCTAACACCTCCTACTGCCTCTACTAACACCTCCTACTGCCTCTACTAACGCCTCCTACTGCCTCTACTAACACCTCCTACTGCCTCTACGGTAGGCCACCCTAACACCTCCTACTGCCTCTACTAACACCTCCTACTGCCTCTACGGTAGGCCACCCTAACACCTCCTACTGCCTCTACTAACACCTCCTACTGCCTCTACGGTAGGCCACCCTAACACCTCCTACTGCCTCTACAGTAGGCCACCCTAACACCTCCTACTGCCTCTACTAACACCTCCTACTGCCTCTACGGTAGGCCACCCTAACACCTCCTACTGCCTCTACAGTAGGCCACCCTAACACCTCCTACTGCCTCTACTAACACCTCCTACTGCCTCTACGGTAGGCCACCCTAACACCTCCTACTGCCTCTACTAACACCTCCTACTGCCTCTACGGTAGGCCACCCTAACACCTCCTACTGCCTCTACAGTAGGCCACCCTAACACCTCCTACTGCCTCTACTAACACCTCCTACTGCCTCTACGGTAGGCCACCCTAACACCTCCTACTGCCTCTACTAACACCTCCTACTGCCTCTACGGTAGGCCACCCTAACACCTCCTACTGCCTCTACAGTAGGCCACCCTAACACCTCCTACTGCCTCTACTAACACCTCCTACTGCCTCTACTAACGCCTCCTACTGCCTCTACGGTAGGCCACCCTAACACCTAGAGGAGCCTACTTTTATAGTGTCCTTAATCAACAATGAATTCGATCGTTATTATGCAACAGGTATTTCACCTGGGAAGGTAGCCATGTTCCATTCCATTGAAACATCTGTCCAGTGGCAAAACGGGAAAACATTTGTATGTATGGTATGTACAGTGTACCAGACAGCTAACCATTTTTAATCACAAACAATCGAAGTCTGTCCCTGCTACGTCTGTGTTTACCACGGCACATACCTTGCAGCTCGTCTGAAGTTGCTTGGCGACGCTAAACAATGGGGGGACTATATTTGTTGATTGTGCAGAAGATCTGAATGCAGCCCAATCTAACTGGTTCGAACAGTGGAGGTGTTTTTTCAACGACGTACTACTTTTGTATGAAACCGTATTTCAGTACTACCGCTGTTGCATCACAGCAACATAGCAAATACTTTGGTCTTCAATCATTACTGTTTACTAAAGCATACCTTCTGGGCCCTTCACCTCCTGTGGGTAGCTGCCTGGGGCCTCCATCTCCTTGACCCCTTCTGGGCCCTTCACCTCCTGTGTGTGTCTGTGGTGGGCCTCCATCTCCTTGACCCCTTCTGGACCCTTCACCTCCTGTGTGTGTCTGTGGGGGGCCTCCATCTCGTAGCCCTGGTTGTCCCGGCCGGCCCGGAGCTCGCGTTCGTCTGCGCGGGCCTCGGTGGCGGCCAGCTGCTCCAGCACGGCCTGGGCGATGGGCAGCATCATGGCGGTGGTGGCCGTGTTGCTGATCCACATGGACAGGAAGGCCGTCACCAGCATGAAGCCCATCATCAGCCTGGGGAGGAGGGGGCGGGGCCACGTAAACCGACGAGTGCGTAGATGGCGTAGAGGCGCACAACGCCATGTCAAACAAATGATCCCATCACATCACATCCAACGTTTTGTTGGACGGTGGTTTGTTCTGTGTGTGGGGGGTGTGTGTGTGTGTGTGTGTGTGTGTGTGTGTGTGGTTGCGTATGTGTGTGCGTGTGTGTGTGGTTGCGTGTGCGTGAGTGTGTGGGGTGTGTGTGTGTGTGTGTGTGTGTGTGTGTGTGTGTGTGTGGTTGCGTATGTGTGTGCGTGTGTGTGTGTGGTTGCGTGTGCGTGAGTGTGTGGGGTGTGTGTGTGTGTGTGTGTGTGGTTGTGTGTGAGTGTGTGTGTGTGTGTGTGTGTGTGGGGGGTGTGTGTGTGTGTGTGTATGTGTGTGTGTGGTTGCGTGTGCATGGGTGTGTGTGTGTGTGTGTGTGGTTGCGTGTGTGTGTGTGTGTGGTTGCGTGTGCGTGTGCGTGTGTGTGTGTGTGTGTGTGTGTGTGTGCTTGCGTGTGCGTGGGTGTGTGTGTGTGTGTGCGTGGGTGCGTGTGTGTGTGTGTGTGGTTGCGTGTGTGTGTGTGTGTGTGGTTGCGTGTGCGTGTGTGTGTGTGTGGTTGCGTGTGCGTGTGTGTGTGTGTGTGTGTGTGTGTGTGTGTGTGTGGTTGCGTGTGCGTGTGTGTGTGTGTGTGTGTGCTTGCGTGTGCGTGGGTGTGTGTGTGTGTGTGTGTGCGTGGGTGCGTGTGTGTGTGTGTGTGGTTGCGTGTGTGTGTGTGTGTGTGTGGTTGCGTGTGCGTGTGTGTGTGTGTGTGTGTGTGTGTGTGGTTGCGTGTGCGTGTGTGTGTGTGTGTGTGTGTGTGTGGTTGCGTGTGCGTGGGGGGGTCTCTTACAGCGCGGGCCTCACTCCCACCAGCAGCAGCACCCGGAGGGCGATGCGTTTGTGAAGTTTCCATTCCTCCACAGCGATGGCCACCAGCAGACCTCCAATAAACAGCATGTTGGAGTCCTGCAGGTACTCAATACACACCTGGTGCACACACACACACACACACATACACACACGTATACACACATACATATACACACACACACACACGTATACACACATACACACACAAATACACACACACACATACACACACGCACACACACATACATACATATACACACATACACAGATGCATAAACACACACAAACAGACACATGCAAACAGACAGGTACGTTTCTATTCATTCACTTAATATGAGCTGCTCTGATCAATCAGTTTGCAATTTGTACTTTTTTAAAATATTTTTTAACGGTTTAAATCATCCCATTAGTTCCCATTTCTGAATTGGTCAAAGGGGGAAATGGTAAAACCCTTATGACGAGATGTCATTGTTCATTAAAACAACGTCAATGTTTCGTCACCAACACCTGGATGCAGGTCCTGATAGGTCAGCTGAACAGCTCGGGACAGTCCTTCTACGAAGGGTTCCTTTTCATTATACTTCATTAGTTGATTATCATATAATCTTATCTATCTGTGTTCTGTAAATATATTCTGTAAAACACTTTGAGTTACATTTGCTTGTCTGAAAGGTGCTATATAAATAAAGTAAGGCTGAAATAATAATCTGTTTAGTTGTATCAAAATAAGCATGGCGAGGGGGGCAATTAAAAGCAATCAAAGCCACAAAGACACAAATCAGACATTATAGTATATAATATTACATAATATAGAGCTGTTTCTGCCTTCAAAACGTATCTGCAGTGACCTTGTGGAAGACCATGAGGTTAACGAGCCATGGACTTCCCCAGTCAGCAGAAAAGTGGCCAAGGGCCATATAAGAGCAGCCTTTTATCAATCTGACACTTTGATTGACTTCAAGTGTCCTCCATTAAACCCTAATCTGATGGCTCACGCGCCTGTTCTTCATGAGCCGTTCTTTTCCCGTTTTCAGAGCAGTTAGTCATGTGTACTAAAACATGTTAGTGTCAAGGCACCTTCACAGGGCCACCTTTATAGCACCTTCACAGGGCCACCTTTATAGCACCACCTTTATAGCAGCGCTGTGCTCCAATATAGTTACACAGAGAGGCACATAAAGACATGCGCGTTCATGAATAGATCAGCTTTCTGCTCCCTGAAACGTTGCACCCCAAGTCACTACAATAGGAGAATCCTCTCGTATTCTACTTCACAGTTGTTGCTTTTCACGATGAATAGCAAAGCCTTATTTTGAGTCGCATTGATTGATTGAGCGATTTAGAGACTGAGAGTGATTGAGAGTGATTGAGAGTGATTGAGAGTGATTGAGAGTGATTGAGAGAGATTGAGAGAGATTGAGTGATTGAGAGTGATTGAAAGAGATTGAGAGTGATTGAGAGAGATTGAGAGTGATTGAGAGTGATTGAGAGACTGAGAGGGATTGAGAGTGATTGAAAGAGACTGAGAGTGATTGAGAGTGATTGAGAGTGATTGAGAGAGATTGAGAGTGATTGAGAGTGACTGAGAGTGATTGAGAGACTGAGAGTGATTGAGAGTGATTGAGAGTGATTGAGAGAGACTGAGAGTGATTGAGAGTGATTGAGAATGATTGAGAGTGATTGAGAGTGATTGAGAGTGATTGAGAGAGATTGAGAGAGATTGAGTGATTGAGTGATTGAGAGTGATTGAAAGAGATTGAGAGTGATTGAGAGAGATTGAGAGTGATTGAGAGTGATTGAGAGACTGAGAGGGATTGAGAGTGATTGAAAGAGACTGAGAGTGATTGAGAGTGATTGAGAGTGATTGAGAGAGATTGAGAGTGATTGAGAGTGATTGAGAGTGATTGAGAGACTGAGAGTGATTGAGAGTGATTGAGAGTGATTGAGAGTGATTGAGAGAGACTGAGAGTGATTGAGAGTGACTGAGAATGATTGAGAGTGATTGAGAGACAGAGTGATTGACAGTAATTGAGAGACTGAGAGTGATTGAGAGTGATTGAGAGTGATTGAGAGAGATTGAGAGTGATTGAGAGTGATTGAGAGAGATTGAGAGTGATTGAGAGTGATGGAGAGTGATTGGGAGAGATTGAGAGTGATTGAGAGACTGAGAGTGATTGAGAGTGATTGAGAGTGATTGAAAGAGATTGAGAGTGATTGAGAGTGATTGAGAGACAGAGTGATTGAGAGTGATTGAGAGTGATTGAGAGAGATTGAGAGCCGTAAAATGGGCTTTGTGTGCAGCATGTGATGCGATAGTTAGTTGTACCCATAGGAACGAGGGTGGGGATTATAAAGTAAGGCTGGAGACAGGGGAGGGGCAACCTGCACGCACATCTCCAGACTTCATGATCCCCATCATGGGGAAGAGGACGACGGGCAGCAGGGCGGTCACGGCCAGGGGCATGCACTCTGTGCACCAGTACAGAGCCATGAGGATGATGGCGTAGCCACATCGCGCCTCCTGCACACGCACACGCACACACACGCACACACACAAACATACATATTCACATACACACACACCACACACACACACATACACATATTCACATACACACACACACACACATATTCACATACACACACACACACACACCACACACCACACACATATTCACATACACACACACACACCACACACATATTCACACACACACACACACACACATACATATTCACATACACACACTCACACCACACACCACACACCACACACATATTCACACACACACACATACATATTCACATACACACACAAACACACACACACACACACACACACCACACACACACCACACACACACCACACACACACACACACACACCACACACACCACACACACACACACACACACATTCACACACCACACACACATTCACATACACACACACACACCACACACACACACACACACACACATTCACACACCACACACACATTCACATACACACACACACACCACACACCACACACACCACACACATATTCACATACACACACACCACACACACACCACACACCACACACACCACACACATATTCACATACACACACACACACATTCACATACACACACACATACGCCACACACACACACACATACACACGCACACACATATTAACACACACACACACATATTCACACACGCACACACACACACATACACCATACACACACACACACACGCACACACACACACACACATACAGTATGAGTGGTACACACAATACCTGTCATGTGCATGATATGCACAAACTAAACAAAATACATCGGTACAAATAAATGCACATCTTGCTTATGACACGGCCATAGACGCTCATGGGTTATCACACACACATCCATATGCACGGAAGAAGCCATGACCTAATGCTTTCATCTCTTCAAAGGCCATCCAGTTACACACATTAACACACTGATTACCATCGTTCCCCGTGAGCTTGTCTGCCTTGATAAGGCCTTATCAGTCAGATAAGGTTTTTAGGAATTATACATTGCCCTCTGAGGATCAGCAGTAAGATCAGTCTGTTTTTTCTTATTGAGTTTCAAAGGAAGTAAATTAAATTTTGTTAACTATTTGTGTATTTTTTAAAACATTTTGGACATTTAAAACATTCGCAACGAATGAAGGATATCTCATGTGGTTATAAAAAGTCAAATCAGTGTTGTATTCATAAACTGGTAAAAAAAAAAGGATCCACACACATCCGTTCTTTTTATTGATCTTATTTTGTCTTGTCATTTCCTCAATGGCTTATTGACTATATATGATTAACTCTGACATATGAATGGAAAATTCTGTGTTCCATCCAAATGAACACATATCTTATGATGTGACACCAAATAATATACCATTCCAAACGGTTGCATTTAAACACCTAGGCTGGCATTAGTACTTTATTGTGATTGAAGACCTTGTGAATATTATCATGATATCAGTGATCTTGAAAACAGAATGTTTTGGTTATGAAATAGACAGGGGCAGAACCACTGATCTAAAACATTTTAAAGACACTAATCTTTTTTTACTGAGCTGATCTGGAAAAGCTGGTGATTTGAAAAGACAACCTTTTCCCCAGACAGTTTGAAAGCCACTGAGAAGCAGCTTACAATGACATCCTCAGAAACGTTGTCAGGTTTTCTCCAGAGATAAGCTTTAGATTGATAGTCCCTGACACCTCCTGTACAGGACCTGAAGTTTGTGTTTCTACGGTACTAGTTGTCCTAACGTGCGGTACAGATGTAAGGCAGTGGCCAGTTGTAAACGTATGGACGGACCTTACATTTTAACAATCAAGCCAATTGTATATATGTATGAACACTGATCAATCAATATAATGGAAATATAGACACACAGTCGCACAGACACACACACACGCACGCCCACACACACACGCACCCCCCCCCCCCCCCCCCCACACACACACACACACACACACACACACACACACACACACACACACACACACACACACACGCACTTACTGACCGGCGTGGGAATGACGAGTGGCAGGGGCAGGAATACCAGCGGGGTGAGGATTATGATCAAGTAGTTCCTGTGATGCCACAACCACCAAAAACCAGACACCATCTTGGCTCCCAGAAGTTCTGCAGAGGAAGGCGAGCAGGGATGCAGACACCTTCTGGTCTCCTGAGCACCACGAGGAAGGCGAGCAGGGATGCAGACACCTTCTGGTCTCCTGAGCACCACGAGGAAGGCGAGCAGGGATGCAGACACCTTCTGGTCTCCTGAGCACCACGAGGCCAGCAGGGCTCCACACGCAGGCAGGAGAAGAATGAGGTGAAGAACCACGGAGCTACCAGCTCAGCCACCGGTGGTTCATAGGTGAGCAGAAGGTGGAGAAGTATAGTGCAGGAATGCGTTGGTCAGAACATCCTAACACCAGCCGGGTTAATGAGGCGCACAACAGTGCAAATAGCTGCTTATATCTGTCTGAGAGTCAAATATTAACCACTGCAAAGGAAGGGCGGGGGTGGGGGGGGAGAGATCTAGTGTAAAGACAACCAGGACGATAGGGAAACAAAGAACAGCGTTATTGTCCGGGGAACACCACTCTTTCAACTTCAACAGGGGTCTTCACGGTTTGTTGGTTGGTTGTAAAACACGGTCTAGACCCTGAGAGAGAGAGAGAGAGAGAGAGAGAGAGAGAGAGAGAGAGAGAGAGAGGTCTAGACCCTTACTCTAGACATGGAGAGAGAGAGAGAGAGAGAGGTCTAGACCCTTAGAGAGAGAGAGAGAGAGAGAGAGAGAGAGAGAGAGAGAGAGGTCTAGACCCTTACTCTAGACATGGAGAGAGAGAGAGAGAGAGAGGTCTAGACCCTTAGAGAGAGAGAGAGAGAGAGAGAGAGAGAGAGAGAGAGAGAGGTCTAGACCCTTACTCTAGACATGCTATGGACTCTGATGAAGACAAGCAAAACTGACTATACCAAATAGCCACTACTGTTCACAGAAGTGGCTTTCAACTACAGTAGTAGAAATCAAATGTTACCAGATATAGTATATAGATATTGTTCTAGCCTATTGTATGACCACAAACTACGTCAATGTGCCTGTTGGTCATTTCACAGCAGAAGGAAAGGAAAGAAAAGGCCATGCACTAAACACATTTAACACCAGATACAGCTTCACAACATTAGAACCATGTTGATCAAATGAATAGCTTTAGGCCTACTGCACACAGGGAGGTGTTTCAAAACATATCACTACTAGTCTGATCACATAACAGCTGCAATGGACTCACAGGTCGTCCCCAGTGCTTTTCCTACTGGTAAAAAGGTCCTATTAAGTCATAAAAACCACAATTAACCATATTAAAAGCAAAAAGATAAGGTAAGGTGATAACATCTTCTTGTGGGAAGAATTTAAGAATAGGCTACAGAGTTTTTTGTTCTGTTCACAGCCTGCATTCATTTTTCATTCATTGATATTGGAAAGGGGATATTTTGGTGAGAACATCTGTTCTAAATAGATAATTTCGCCCTTCAGAAGTGTCCGCTACTACAACTTACTAGTTAACGAGCGGGCCAAGAGTTAGAGGTTATAACACTTTACAGTCAGGGGACATTAACCATGACCATTAATGAACATTTCTAAGCAACCGTTCTTTGTTTGTCCGTCTAATTTGGTAGAATCCTTGGTCATTGGCCAAGAAAGAACTGATTCACTTTTCACTCCAATTTGCAAAGTATAACGCAATGCAGAGAATGTTTAGGCCTATATCACAAAATTACAATCACAAATGCTTAGCAATGCATATTATCATTTATGTATTATCAAATTAGCATGCTAATTTTGCTAATTAGCGTGCACGTTTTATTTATTGAATTTTCTCTCTATATATAGGCCTACTTCTTGTTTTAATATATTCATATGAGAATAGTTGCATATGTGGTGCATATGAAATGTATAGAAGGTCATCTCATATTCCTCCGTTTGAGACTTCTAAGTCTCACCAATCCAATGAATACAATCCTCAACACACTGCTGCTTCTTCTTCTGTCTGACTGTTCCCTCTTATCCAGGGCGATGTCCGACTGAGGCGCACAGAGATACTGCTCCATTAGGATTCTCTCCCACATATCATCCTTGCTGCTGCTGTAGGGACGCATTCCCTTGGGGGACTTCCCTCCCTCTAGGGTCTCATCCATTACATTGTACTTCTCTAACACAGCTGGTTACATTATAGGGTGCTGACTGTTCCTCCATCCAGAACAGCCTCACCCCTCTGGCGACTCAACTAACCTCCACACCTAGAGTGTAGCAATTTGCTCAGAGACTAAATAAATCATCCTCATCATCCTCTTTGAAATCAGGACTTCTAGCTGCTGACCTGTGTAAGTCAGAAGCTCTCTCTGCCAGGGCTTCATAGTTCTAGTTGTGAGACATACGTGGTCGCCCTGCTGGTAGCCTCATGGAAACAGGTTGGTAGCTTATTAAATGTTCATCATCTGTTACATCCTCAGCAGATTTAGGCCACATCCCATCTTTAAGTTACTGGATCCCGTCAGGAGGCAGTACTTTACTACTCTTTTCTCTCTCTGTCTGTCCCCCCAGCAGCCATTTTGATTCAGCTTTAAAGCTGATGCTCTGCCTTCTCTGGTCACATGGTCCGATACGATCCAGGTTCTCTAATTGGCTCTCTTCTGATACGATCCAGGTTCTCTAATTGGCTTTCTTCTGATACGATCCAGGTTCTCTAATTGGCTCTCTTCTGATACGATCCAGGTTCTCTAATTGTCTCTCTTCCGATACGATCCAGGTTCTCTAATTGGCTCTCTTCTGATACGATCCAGGTTCTCTAATTGGCTCTCTAGCTTCGCCTGGAACCCCTTGTGAAGGATGAAATCATTAACAGCAAACAAACAATCATAATCAACTCCTGCAATGAAATTAAAAGCACACACATACATTGCATTAAGCAAACAAACTCATAATGAGAGTCGAATTCACACCTTAATCTCAACCCATTAGTGCTTCATCACACTGATCAATGCGGGCGGACTAATGAGCTCTATGAGAGATTCATATTTTATGTTTATATTTATATGTTTAAAATACCCAGATCAGTCTTTCAACATCATCACTAGCTAGCTAGCCGCCCCATGGTTAATGATTAGCAATGATTTGGAGAAAGGTTTATTTGTTTGTTTTCTTATACAGCTGTGAGCAATTTATAATGCTCATAAAACAGTCTACTGGCAACTTCAATTACTTCCTTCTCAAATGCATCAACAAACAAATGCAGCCTGTCAGAGAGTGAAAAAAACAACAGACCAACATTTATGACGTTCGATTATCGAACAACTTCTGAGGATTTGGAAGTCAGTGTAAACTGGCACTAACTCACTAACTCACTCATGACAAACTCACTAACTCACTCATGACAAACTCACTAACTCACTCATGACAAACTCACTAACTCACTCATGACAAACTCACTAACTCACTCATGACAAACTCACACTGTCTGCCTCATCTGAAATGGGAGCACTGGCGGTAGGTATTATATTATATTATATTATACCATAAATATATATATTATATATATTATATTATATTATACCATAAACATGGCCATGGATGGACCTTCCGTTTTTCTAGGGTGAAGCCGATGGATTGCAGCCTTTTCTAGCCTGTCCTAGCCTGTTCTAGCCTGTTCTGGCCTGTTCTAGCCTGTTCTAGCCTGTCCTAGCCTGTCCTAGCCTGTTCTAGCCTGTCCTAGCCTGTCCTAGCCTGTCCTAGCCTGTTATAGAGGTGCTTCTCTGAGAAGATATGTGTGTGTCGGTTTAGGCAAAGACATGTTGTATCAATGTATCCTCGGACTTCTTTAATATAATTAAATAGAAGCACTGACAACTCAAGAAGGTTAGCTGATGTTTTATGGAGGTAAGCCTGTATCACTGCTAAAAGTTGTGAGCAAAACAAACAAATTCTTACTGTAATGATAATAATGTTTCCTTAAAGCACCAGATACCGTAACGCCTTCTCCGTTCGCTTGCGGGATAAGAAATGGTAGCCAAAGCCTAATGTTATATGAGAATGAATCATGGGATCCTTTGTTGGCGATACTTCGCCATATTGAGAAGACGCAGTGGCAGTTTGACCCAAACAATAAGTCTCCCCATAATGAAAAATCTTTTCACGAATAAGTACAAAACACTGACCGGAAAAACATTACTACCAACATAATAAGTAACTTTCCAATGCTCCTAATGCACCCACATGGGAGCAGGGTCTAGCTGCAGACCTTCAGCCTCAGGTCCTGTTCCACACGGGAGCAGGGTCTAGCTGCAGACCTCCAGCCTCAGGTCCTGTTCCACACGGGAGCAGGGTCTAGCTGCAGACTTCCAGCCTCAGGTCCTGTTCCACACGGGAGCAGGGTCTAGCTGCAGACCTCCAGCCTCAGGTCCTGTTCCACACGGGAGCAGGGTCTAGCTGCAGACCTTCAGCCTCAGGTCCTGTTCCACACGGGAGCAGGGTCTAGCTGCAGACCTCCAGCCTCAGGTCCTGTTCCACACGGGAGCAGGGTCTAGCTGCAGACCTCCAGCCTCAGGTCCTGTTCCACATGGGAGCAGGGTCTAGCTGCAGACCTCCAGCCTCAGGTCCTGCACCCTAATCTGAATGATTACAAATGTCCATTGTAATTGTTATTGTACCTTGTGTTTTTCTTAATAGATGCATCATCACTTGCACATCACTTCAAAACTGCAACTTGAAAGATGTACAACCTGCTGCAGATTGTCTACTTTGTTCCTTTTAAACCATTACAATTTAAATTAATTAAATTAATTAAAACCGGCCAAACTTATGACATTCCGGCATGTTTCTCACATATGCGTAGTGTTGTTAGGTGTTGTTGTGATGAAGGTGTGCGTGATTGGAGCACATTCTCCAAGAGCTAGGAGCTTGCGGACCACTGAGATAAGTCTGACCCTATGGGCGTGGCTTCTTTACCATCCCGCCCACACCACTACAGACTGAAGGTTTACCTGGGTAAATCTGAGCCTATGGGCGTGGCTTCTTTACCATCCCGCCCACACCACTACAGACTGAAGGTTTACCTGGGTAAATCTGACCCTATGGGCGTGGCTTCTTTACCATCCCGCTCATACCAATAAAGACTGAATTCTTTACTGGATCCGGGAGATGCTTCATGAACCACCTCCAGAGTGCATGTCCGTTTACCTTGTATCTCTGAATAAACCAGGTGTTTGAACCCTTACCACTCTGAGTCACGCCTAGCCCCGGAACCACGATACCTGAGGCGTCAAAATTACGCTTCATCACTTTTTACATGAAACAAATCGGAATATAAAACACAGAGTTAAACTATAATTATAGCCTATAATTTCATTGTAGGGGCAGGTTAAGACTATTAATATCGTACTGATTAATAAAGGAGAAGCTTTGAGAAGGACGTCAAACAGGATCCACATAAATCCCCACGGTGATGCATTCTGTGTTCACGGAGTCCTAGTGCGTTCGCATTCTGTCATAATGCAGGAAAGGGTGAAAATATATTTTGAAAACCATTTTTCTTTCCCCCTCTTGACCAACCACGTGGTGTTTGCCTTGGGTTGTTTTTCAACTTGATTAATCAATACATGAAAACGACTGTCCGGGTTACGCAATGGCTGGATGTACCCTCCACCAATATGATTTGAAAACAGACCTGGATTCCGAAATCTGTCCATTTCATTGTTGGAATAACTGTTACGTCTTAGATTGTCTTCTTGTGAAGACGAGTGCGACACTTTAATGCAAATGTGAAACTTTAGTTGGAATAGTTTCTGGCCGTGAGACCCTGAGGAAAGGATTTGCAGTCAACAGTTTTAGGTTTGAGCAGACAAATAAGCACAGGGTCAATGACTTCTGGTCAATATTTATAGATTGTCTGACACAACATGATCAGTCACTTCAGTTTCACATTGAGGAGTGAACCACCAGAGGACTGGAAGGCTGAGCTCTAGTTCTACCATAGCGTGTCCACGGTCATTCCTTCCATTCGTGTTTCCGCAGGGCCGTGGTGACCATGATGATGCTGGTCTCGGTGCTGTGGGTGCTGGCGCTGCACTCCGCATTCGCTGCCGAAGGTGAGCCCCCCCCCCCCCCCCCCCCCCCTCCCTTACACGAGTTCTTTCGAATCATTGAAGGTGACATACTTTCTTATTTTAAAAGGTGCCATTTTGTAGGTTTTATTTCATTTGTTGATTGTTCTACATTTGCTGTACTTTCCAGTGATCAGAGAGCATGACGTTCTGTCTCATTTGTCTACAGTTTAACCATTCATGTGCTGGATGGGTTATGATGAAATACGCGCTGGCACACACGCACACACGCACACACACACACACACACACACACACACACACACACACACACACACACACACACACACACACACACACACACACACACACACACACACACACGAAAGCACACTTCGTGCACAAACATAAATACATACAGAGGTGAAGTGAAGGTGGAGTAAGAAATGTAAAGTAAGAATACAGTGGTGGAACCAAAAAGGGCTTTTCGGAGAGATCTGCCCCACTGCAGATTTGATGTTGACGTTACAAAAGTGCATTTCCACAGAGTCCTGTGGGGGTCGCTGTGGCACGTTCAATGCACAGCGGAGATGCCAATGTGACTCCATGTGCGTCTACCACCGAAGCTGCTGCCATGACTTCCAGTCTGTCTGCCGAAGGAAAAGTCCGTTGGTTTTATGTTCTTTACCATTTTATATTTTCCCTTATTTAGAACAACCAAATTAAATGAATAAACATGTGAACAATAATACCTGAAACAATATAGGCCTGCGTTCGGTCCATTATCTGACCACACCCTAGAGGAGGCAGGAAGGCTTTAGGTTTAAGGTTGCATCTGAAATCCTTCCTCCCTCCCCTAGTCGCTCGCGGGGATACGTTTGGTGCACCAGAGGACCTTAACTCAACGGTGAGTAGCATGGATGGAGCTGCCATTACCACCACCACTTTCAATACCACCACCGTCGCTACCCCGGACTCCACCACATGGGCCTCCAGCCCAACCTCGGACCCCGACGAAGTCTCTTGTAGCGGACGGCCGTTCGACGCCTTCCTGCAGCTGAAGAACGGGTCCATTTACGCATTCAGAGGTAGGCCTCCTACAGTAGGAGGTAGGCCTCGTAGAGTAGGAGGTAGGCCTCCACGAGAAGGAAGTAGGCCTCGTAGAGTAGGAGGTAGGCCTCGTAGAGTAGGAAGTAGGCCTCGTAGAGTAGGAGGTAGGCCTTGTAGAGTAGGAGGTAGGCCTTGTAGAGTAGGAGGTAGGCCTCCTAGAGTAGGAGGTAGACCTCGTAGAGTAGGAGGTAGGTCTGTTCCAAATGTGGTGGTTAGGTTGGTTTGCCGTTCTTTGTGTTTCTATGTGCTGTGTGTTGCGTGTATTCAGCTAGCACACACAGATTGCACTATAGTTTTGGTATTTATATACCATTTAATATGCATAATGTCTAATGACTATTAATCATTTGCATATGTAACTGGATATGTACATTTCCTCAACACATGGGCTCATGCGCTATATTACTGTGTGATTATCACACAGGATACAATTGTATAGCATACAATACATTTCTTTGCTCATATATTTAATTATAATCCCAGGTGAATATTTCTTTGAGCTTGGTGAGAGTTCGGTTCTGCCTGGATACCCCAAGCTTATCAAGGATGTTTGGGGCATACCAGGTCCAATAGACGCTGCTTTCACACGCATCAACTGCCAAGGAAAAAGCTACCTCTTCAAGGTAGGTTTCCCACTCAAATTGTTTAATTCCCCCTGCTTTTTTGAGTTGCAAAGATGTAGAAATGATTTGTAAAATTCTAATAGAGACAAGGGGAGAAGACATTTAGAAATCGTAGTCTATTTGTAAGAACAATCTTCAAAATACAGAATTAGGACGAACAAAAACAGCTTTTGGCTAAATATGTTCAAAATTTTGTTGGTAGTTGTTTTTTATTCATAGTAATAACCGTAGCGGTAGACATAGTATGAGTGATTTTGTCGTTGTAGTCGTATGCTGTTAGCTGTAGTAGAGCCTAAGGATGTCTAATAGCTCACTACTTTCCATTACGCTACTTCTCATAGGGAGATCAGTACTGGAGATTTGAGGGAGACGTTTTGGATGACAACTACCCTCGGGACATTTCAGTGGGCTTTGAGAATATGCCCAATGATGTTAATGCAGCCTTTGCCATACCGGCTCCAAGTTTCAGCGGGAAAGAGAAGGCCTACTTCTTTAAAGGTATGTTGGCGTGGTGAATGGGTGGTGGACTCCAGGCCTTTACCACGGCAGGCTGAACCACTAGAAACACTGCTTCACAATACAACTAGGAAAAACAACTTTACATTTCGTCTTCAAATCGTGGTAAAACAATGTGTCTGCATAAGTGACACAATATGTGTACATAAATCGCTGAAATATTTGCCATATATTATCTGTTCGGTCCTCATTTGCAAATGTTGCGTATGCCAAACAAATGGTAACCATGGAGTAGCTTGTCAGTACGTTTACTTACATGGTGAGGACCCAGTGCTGATCACGTGACCCAGTGCTGATCACGTGACGCAGTGCTGGGGATATACCAGTTCTACCTGTTGCTCTCTAGCTATCCAACCTGCGGTCTGGAGGATAAAACCAACGCCCTCGTCCATTGTGGGACGCATTCTGAATGTTGGAATGACCTTCACGTCAAACACAAAATGATGAAGTCTTTGTAAAGTTTACTGTTGGCCACAGACTGAAGGCTTTTGACAACCATGTTATTCTTTTCTGTTTTGTCGGTCAGGCGACCAGTATCACCAGTATGAGTTTAAATTCCAGCCCAGTCACGAGGAGTGTGTGGCCATGACTCGAGCGTCCCCGTCCGTGATGTTCACACACTACACCGACCTCTACGACCAGCAGCTGGAGGAGCTATTCACAGAGCTGTTCATGGGTCCTTGTATGTGTGTGTGTGTGTGTGCGTGTGTGTGTGTGTGTTAGTCAAGTGTGTGTGTGTGTGTCGCATGCATGTGTGAGTGAGTTTTTGTGGCTAATGATTCATTAAATATATGTGTTATGTGCATATGTGTCAATACTCTCTCTCTCTCTCTCTCTCTCTCTCTCTCTCTCTCTCTCTCTCTCTCTCTCTCTCTCTCTCTCTCTCTCTCTCTCTCTCTCTCTCTCTCTCTCTCTCTCTCTCTCTCTCTCTCTCTGGGGGTCTCTCTATCGGTTCAGTCCAGGGACAGAGTAAAGGCCCTCGTCTGATCAGCAGGGACTGGCTGGGCATCAAGCCGCCCATCAACGCCGCCATGGTGGGCCGGATCTACCTCAGCCCCAAGACCACGCCCACTCCCCCCACTGTCCGCCCACCAGGGAGGCGGAGGGTCACTAGCAAGCGGCGAGGCAGGGGGCGTCGCCAGAGAGGCCGTCATAGCCGCTCACTCTCCTTCTATTTGACAGACATCTTCAGCTACTACTACGGTGATGACTATGGCAGCGACGATGACGACCTCGGCAACGCCGCCCCGACCACACCCCTGGGGCCGGCCAGCAGGAGCTGGCCCGTTCAGAACGTCTATTTCTTCAAGAGCGGTAGGCCTTCCTTCCCCAGCAGCCTTTAGGCCCGGGCATAGTCACCTGGTCACTCACCACACACCAGCAGCCTCTAGGCCCGGGCATAGTCACCTGGTCACTCACCACACACCAGCAGCCTCTAGGCCCGGGCCTAACCCTAACCCTAACCAGGTGACTCTTCACCTGGTCACTCACCACACATCAGCAGCCTCTAGGCCCGGGCCTAACCCTAACCCTAACCAGGTGACTCTTCACCTGGTCACTCACCACACTCTGGATGCTGAAAGCGGTTTGCCTATGACTCTTACAATGAAGCGGGTTCCAAGAAAGCTTGGTGTGTTTGGTTCTTCTTACTCAGCGTATGCCGGACTGTTGCCAAACCGCTTCGGTGTCCCCGTCTGCCCGGCTTTGTATCGCTCTGCCGCAGCGCAATGATGCTGTTGCCACGGCAACGGACGTGCGAACTTGCGAACATCAATTGTTGTTTAGTTGTCTCGTGATTGGTCGAGAATTGACGAGGCTCGCGGGTAGTGTAGTAGATACCATGGAAACGAGTGAATGTTTCGCGTATAAACGTAAAGTATACGTCCTCTGTAACTAAGGTCAAATAGGTGGAACCACACTGCCCAGGTCTACAGCCTCAGCACCGTATCTCCATGATGTCCTTGTGTAGGAATTTTGCCTAAAGCGTCTTTTCCCCCTGCCAGATAAATACTACAGGGTGAATCTGAACACCAAGCGAGTGGACCGCGTCAGCCCCCGTTACCCACGATCCATTGCAAAGTACTGGCTGGGCTGTGATTGCAAAGAGTCTGCAGCGTCCCACGCGGAGAAGAGATGAAGACTATGATACAGCAATACCAGATTATGAATGTTATGGAGATAATGAGATAACAAGACATGATAATGAAATGAGATAAATGTCTAATATTATGAGAAAAGACTATAAGACAATGAGATGATAATAAGAGGTTAATATGATGTAATCATATAATATATTGAGATAATTATAATAATACAGTGACCTAATCATTTGGGAGATAATATTATGAGATGTATTTGTCATTGCGTTTGGTTCATTATCTGAAAAATATTAGGCTATGCATTAACAGATTGAAACTATGCACAACTACTTATACGCTAAATAAAGACAATGCTCTGAAAATTATCCTTGCTGCACTAAAAAGATTAAGCAAAATGGTACACTAAATGAAACATTAGCAACAAACCTGAACATCTCAACGCTGATACAGGCCACGAGAATGAGACCCCATTTTGTAATGCGTTTAATTTCTTGTCTGGGATTAATGAACTACGCCTACATCTTATCTTTAGTATCTCTCTTTTCTATCCACAACATGTCTCTATCGCTAGCCTAAAAGAGAACATATTTGGCTAAGCAGAATAGGCAAAGTACAGAGGCAATTTTTCTTCTCGTGAATTTGAATTATATATTGTTTGCTTTTTAATGTATGTGAGGTTTTTAATCAATGGAGGGGTGGGGGAAAGACGTCAGGAAAAGGCACCGCTGGGATTCGAACCCAGGATCTCCTGTTTACTAGACAGGCGCTTTAACCATCTAAGCCACGGCGCCGCACGCTCTGTGACGTGCAAAACACACTTCATAAAGTTAGACACAAGGTCATGTATATCTTTTATTTTTCACGTATTTCCAAATGGTTACTGTGTTACAGCTCAGTAAAATCAAAATACATTGATTCAATTTGTTTTCATTATGTATCTTACGTAAAGTGTGACTCTATTCCTATAAATATACCACGCACTATCCTAAATGGTGCAAATGGGCTAGGTCGTGAAAAAGTTCGTTAGCTCAAAAGATAATCAATCATTGCCTCCGAAATGTCCAAATCTGAAAGGTTACATTCCCCAATGTTTTGAAAAGGTACTTGTGATAGACCGTCCAGGGTTTCGTTCAGGTGTTCGCTGCCGATGCCAGCAGAGGGGGACCGGGCCGGAGGGCTGGGAGACGCGCTGCCCTGCGCCCGACCAAAGTCGCTGCCGCATCGGCTTCCGACCGGCGGCGATCCGTGTTGGTTTTCCTCGAAGAAATAGAGAGAAAAACCAGCTGAGACATTCCACTCGGGGATCGCCAGGTCGCACGGAAGTGCTTCGTTGCTGCGGAACAGTCCCGTAAACTGCTGGTTTCGCACCCATTCTTCGGCGGTGCCGTGGAACAAAGTGCGTCCAGGCGCGTGCGGGAGCCGCGCCTGGACGTCCTGCATGCGGGACAGCTTGGTGGACTCTGGTAGACTCGGAGACAGGCGGCTAGGTACAAACCCAGAAGCGGTAGGGGACGGGGTTGTATGGGAGCTGCACATGGCGGTGGGTGTGTGCGGGGAGTTGGACTGGTAATGGTCGGGCGAAGACTTCAGCGCAGACGTCGTTTTCTTGCTTTTAAAATAGCGCGCCCTTCGGTTTTGAAACCACACCTGTGGGAATATAATTGGGAAATATCAAACAACAGTTTGCTTTCATTCGATGGTAAATACGTTACGCGGTATTCCCAGCTTAAGCTTAACATGTCAACGTAACGGGGGGTGCATTGCATACCTGAATCTTTGACTCTGGGAGTCCCGTGAGCGCGGACAGTCTCTCCTTCACTCCGCAGTCCGGGTACTGGTTGCGGGAGAAGGCCCGCTCCAGCTGGCCCAGCTGCGCCTGGCTGAAGGTGGTGCGCTTACGCCGTCTCTGGGCCCCCGCGTGCATTCGGTGGGAAATGTCGAGGGTTGCTATTTTTTTTTTGGGTGGAAAAAAAAGTAGACTATGATTAGACATTAGTTGCAATAAGTAAACCAATGGCATTGCGTGCCGTTAACATAAAACATGACTGCAAATTGCAAAGAGACACAAATCAAGCCAAACAACGTAATATCAATGTAAAAATCCATAACAATGTAGACATATCTAGTTAAATAAAGTCCTCACCTCTGGCTGACTCATATTCGTTCATAGCCAAGCATGAGCAGGTATGTCCCGGGAAGAACTGGTTCATCTCTGACACATTGTTGGCCGCATCATCCAAGTTGAAGGCCATCCTTCCCGATGTAAACTACAGTCCTATATATGCTCAGTGTTTAGGTAAGTGTTTGTCCTCGGAGCCTCCTTAGACACCAAGAGTACATGTTTGGGGGTGAAGTGCTTTATATAGGCCCATATCCCGTGACACGGGAGACCCATCACCGCTTTCCTTTATTGATATCGACGGCTATCGACGGCTAACCGTCGTGTTTCTTTGAGATGCCACTCCCATGTCTTTGGACGGCCGGGCTAATGGGTGTGTGTTTGATCCCGATGGAGTCGTCTATTTGTGCCAGACGAGACATGCTTCCCTAACGTGCCAGTGGGCCTATAGGTGATCGTGACATTGAAGTTAGGACAGTTAGGCTGCTTCCAGAAGTCCCAGTCTGCCCCATATCCTTCCCTAGTCCTCGTTACCCCCCCCCCCCCCCCCCCCCTCCGTGCACACCGCGGGGGGGGGGGGGGGGGGGGGGGGGGGACACGAGTTGGAAAAGAAGTGTATTGCTCATTGTGGGGTAACATGTCAAGGTGACAATCTGGGGTTCTTCCTGGAGACATCAGACCACCGGATAGCGCAGGGTTTATAATCAGCCATGCCTGCTTATAAAGTCACAGCCTCGCAGATAGACTTGAGACTAATCAACTGTCTCAAAATTAATATTCATGAGCAAGCTAGAACCTTTGCCGTTTAAAAATGTATTCATAAATAAAATTGTTATCCTGTTCATTAATAATGTGTCGTCATTAATGTCCTAAATCCCTAACTGCAATTATATTCTATACGGGATAACCTCCAAAATACGGGGATGGGGCATTTCTCAAGTACCTTACAGAACACAGTTCTGAAGCCATCAGGGAAACGAAGGCTATTGGAAGAGTTGAAAGACCACGTGACGCATCGCTGATGAGTCGCAGCAAAGCAGGGTCATCAGAGATCACTAAGATCACAACTATGAGCCGTCACATGACAAGCAATAGGGTACTGATACCGAAGTGATTACGGTGGTGTTCACGGACCGAAACTCGTCCGGGTCACATGCCTCGCATTTGGACGCGATTAATGATCCACGTGATCCTACTTAATGTAGCCTACGTATGTTAGGGTTAGGGTTTTATACTTATATATATTTATTTATAGGGTGTATAGCACTATTGAGATCAAGAAAACCAAGACTCGAAGCCCAATCAATATAAATGATTATTAATCTTCGTATTATTATTAACTTAAAGAAAATAACTTATATAATAACAATTTATTTAATTAAATGAATCGGCTTCAAAATGGATGCAGAGGTCTGAATACATTGGCGAAATGAACTCAAAAGAAAACCAATAATCAAATAAAAATATCAGTATTATTGTCAATGAGTATTAAATAAATGATGGTTGAATGGCAAGTGAATCTTCAAAATGTTTCTGTTTGTGTATTGTGTGTGTGTGTGTGTGTGTGTGTGTGTGAGTGTGTGTGTGGGGGGGATGGGTGTGGGGGGTTTTGGTGTGTGTGTGTGTGTAGGTGTGTCTGTGTCTGCGTGAGTGTGTGTGTGGGGGTTTGGGTAGGGGGGGGTTGTGTGTGTGTGTGTGTGTGTGTGTGTGTGTGTGTGTGTTTAGGTGTGTCTGTGTCTGTGTGAGTGTGTGTGTGGGGGTTTGGGTGTGTGTGTGTGTGTGTGTGTGTGTAGGTGTGTCTGTGTGTGTGTGTGTGTGTGTGTGTGTGTGTGTGTGTGTGGGTGGGTGGGTGGGTGGGTGGGTGTGTGTGTGTGTGTAGGTGTGTGGGTTTGGGTGTGTAGGTGTGTCTGTGTATGTGTGTGAGTGTGTGTGTGGGGGGTTGGGTGTGTGTGTGTGTAGGTGTGTCTGTGTCTGTGTGAGTGTGTGTGGGGGGGGGGGTTTGGGTGTGTGTAGGTGTGTGTGTGTCTGTGTGTGTGTGGATATCTTTGGGTACATGCATGCGCGTATGTGTGTATCGTGTGCACATACATTGATTGTGTGTTTGCCGGTTTGCGAACAAGTAACCATGTGCATATGATTATGTATCTGTTTGTTGTTCTGTACAAGGGACGTGTATGTGTGTGTGTTTGTGTGTGGTACACGCGTGTGTATGTGTTCCCAGTGAAGTGTGTCCCCTGTGAGATGTACAGGGAGGCAGGCTGAGTTTGAGCAGCAGCCAGGATGTGTGCTCTCCTTCCCACTGGCGGGACGTCCGGCACGCAGGTGTGAATGACGCGTTGCCGTCCTCTCCCTCACCTGCATCCACACTTCCCTCTCTCCAGACGCCCGCTATTTGATCTGCAAACCCCATTCACATTTCCTGTCATCTTAAGAGGTTTTTTCCCTTTCTTAGTCTAATCCCTGTGGTGTGACCATACGGGGGGAACATCCCTAACCCCTCCTGAGGCTTCACATGCCTCTCTGGGCTTCGCAGAGATAGAGACAACGTGTGACTCAAGCTTGGCTTTAGATAAAAGGAGGAGCGATCCACATAGGAAGACAAGCACAAGACATGATTTAGTGCCTGTACAGGTGCTGATAAATATAGGATTCTGGATGGAATGTGCGGAGCGGAGAAAACCAGCAAATGTCGACGTCATCTGAAGCGGTGTGATTTAGCAGACTGGTGCGACCGCAGCTTGATTCTGGATGAAAGATGAGAGGCCCACCAAGAGCAGACGGGGATGGAATCCACAGAGGGACGGGCCATCAACGAGGACGAGGAGGGGGAGGGTGGAGGGTGGAAGGTGGAGGGGAAGGGTGGAGGGGAAGGGTGGAGGGGAAGGGTGGAGGGGAAGGGTGGAGGGTGGAGGGGAAGGGTGGAGGGTGGAGGGGAAGACTGGAGGGGAAGGCTGGAGGGGAAGGGTGGAGGGGAAGGGTGGAGGGTGGAGGGGAAGGGTGGAGGGGAAGACTGGAGCGGAAGGCTGGTGGGTGGAGGGGAAGGGTGGAGGGGAAGGGTGGAGGGGAAGGGTGGAGGGTGGAGGGGAAGGGTGGAGGGGAAGGGTGGAGGGTGGAGGGGAAGGGTGGAGGGTGGAGGGGAAGGGTGGAGGGTGGAGGGGAAGGGTGGAGGGGATGGGTGAAGCTATGGAGAAAAGGAAATAAAGTCAGACACGTCAAAGCCACAGTTAAAGCAAAAGGAATATCGGCCATTTAGGAAGAGCACGTCCCAAACAAGAAGACATACTAGATTTGAGTGTTACAACTGCAAGGCCATGACAGTATAGCAGATAAGTTTTATTTTGTGTGTTCCTTTATAAATATCTAAAAGCCTTCCTTTGCAGCTGCCTGTTATAAAGCCTAGTCTATGAAGTTGATCATGCACATACAACCCAGTCTCACACCAAAATGTGTAATAGCTACGTTGGTCCACAGCGGAAAACCTTGTAGTTTCACAATAATGGCTCTAAAATGTCTTATCAAACCAACCAAAATGATGTGTTATATCACATATTCGTTGTAGCCTTCAATGATCCTGTTCCCTCAAAACCCCAAATAAGCATGAGAAACGAGCAGTTTAACTGACTATGATTATGACAATAAAATACACATTTCTCGCTAGAAATGTGCATTTTATACCCATTGTAATGCCAAAACTATATCAAAATATTGCATTTTCCACTAATAATAAAATAAATGTCAGCCATCTTATTTTTATTTAAAAAAAATCTTGTTTATTTTTCATCTTTTTTCATCAGTATTTTTTTCGAAATGTGACAGTCACGTGACAATAGAAAAGAATAGGCCAAACGAACGACGGCATTTCACCACGTTAGAGCCGTTATTGGGAAACGACTAGGTTGTCCGCTGTGGACCAACGTGGCTACTACACATTGGCGTGAGACTGGGTTGTGTTGTTAGTGGACCCATTCAAGGTGGATCCGAGAGCAGCTCATCACGTATCCCATTTGCCTTAGTTGTGCTTAAGGCATATCCATGCCAAATGACCAGCCACATGGATCCCCACTGTGGACCAGACAACCTGAAATCAAAGCTTTTTTTATTCCCAGTGTGCGTCACATCAAGCTCAACCCCGCCCACATCCGGGCAAACTGCCCTCGACTTGCACACAGGTATCTTTTCATGAGTGTTTGTACGAATTGTAATTTGTTTGTCTTCATATAAATAAATACATATAAATACAACACTAAAATGTTACATCAATGTAATGTTTGTCCTGCAGTGCAGCTAGGTGAACTAATTAGAGAACAATAAGGTCCATGGTACCCGTCCCTAGACCCCCCCACTCCCCAGCTGGAATGGTGTGGAGCCGCCACTTGAACCGAGGGCTTGGTCACGGGGCATCCCTGCCCCTTTCAGGGGTGGGACCTAACCGAGAAATAGCTCAACCTTCTCAATGGACGGGATACCTCCACTTTTTCGTGCACGGTGAGGCTGTCTCATAGATTGAGCTGAGAATTTTCCCTTCAACTTGTACTTCGCGATCAAAATCCAGGTAACCCGACCGACCGGGGCTTCTGCACGGTTCCCCACACGCTATACCGCTGACCAAACACTAGTCTGCTTTCACTTCATTGTTACTTTGTCAACGGTCATGTGTCGTGATAACTCATGTTAAGGTTAGACATTGTTTCTGTTGATACTTGACACTTTTATCGTACATGTAACTCATTTAAATACATTCAATGGAACCAATACAGCCCGCGGTATTTATGAATATCAAACATGAAACTGTGCCGAGTGAAACCCGCACAGCAGCCTTTCTCCACCCTCCAGCCATTCGCTGGAGGGTGGAGGCTGGAGGGTGGAGGGGGGAGGGTGGTAGCCACAGATCAACGTGTGCATTGTATCAATCCTAGTCATAAGCTGATTTATACATTGCGTGCTAAGTAGCCAAACACTGAGGAAAGCATACGGGACGTTTCTGTGTGTATGATACGTCATAAACTGCGCTTCCTGCAAAAGAGCAACGCAGTGACAGAACAGGCGCTCAAGGCGTTGTCGTATCACGTGTGTTCCGCTGCAGAATGTCTCGTGAACAGCTGGCGGTGGAGCGTGCGAGGAGGGCCTTTGCCACCGGAAGGTCCAAACCTTTGGAGAACCGTATCCGGCAACTCAACAACCTTCGGCGACTCCTCGTCGAGAGGCAACCAGAGATCGCAGAAGCGTCCAAAAAGGATCTCAATAGGGTACGTATGTTGACCGCCAGCAATCACAATACGCACAACAAACAAAACACAAATAGGGATGTGTCAGTTCATGTCAAGTAGGCCTAACAATGATTCCCTGTCACAGAGTGACGTGGGAATCCAGCTGTTTGAAACGCTGGGGTTGGAATCCGAGATCCAGCTGGTGATAAAGAAACTAAAGAAATGGGCCGCTCCGCGACCAGTGGAGCGGAGCCTGGCGACGCTGTCCGACACGATGTACATCCAACCGGAGCCGCTGGGGGTCGTGCTGGTGATCGGCGCGTGGAACTACGCGTGGGCTGTCACAATGTTTCCCCTGATCGGCGCCATCGCTGCAGGTGCGTGTGTGTGTTGCATCACTCTCCTCACCTCTTGTCAGCTCAGCGCCTGAGGTCCAAAGGCTATTCTTCGTGAACTTTATACGCAATGTTGCCACGAAGCCGCCCGCGCACACTCTCACACCCAGACACATAAGTATACGAGTCGAGTGTGTGTGTGTGTATTTTCAGACACATAACTATATGAGTCGAGTGTGTGTGTTGTCAGCGTGTGTGTGTATTTGCAGACACATAACTATATGAGTCGAGTGTGCGTGTGTTGTCAGCGTGTGTGTGTGTGTTGTCAGCGTGCGTGTGTGTTGTCAGCGTGTGTGTGTGCTGTCAGCGTGCGTGTGTGTTGTCAGCGTGTGTGTGTTTTCAGACAGCCTCTGCTGTCAGTGACCTGGTGCTCAAAGACCAAAGTAAGGTCTTTCTTAACATGGGGCGAGTTAGTGAGAGAGTCAGGGAACTGGCTTTGGTTTAATCTTACCTCGGCCTTTCTTGCATAGTTAATAAAATTGATAGATATGCTTCTTGGAGCCAGCCACCTCTCTGTTATTCAAGACAGTCTTCGCTTTGTTACACAAGCCGTCTACAGAGTGCCAGATTGTTAGCATAACACTCGTAGCATTTTAACAAGCATTTTTGCGCAACGCAATGCATACCTGATATCTTATGCTACACTAATGACACCAAACATCAGATAAAGCCCCCAACAATATGAGTTGAAGGCGTTTGAAGCAGATAGTAATGTATTGACCCCTAGGGGAGAAACCGGCTCTGAAAGCACAGTTGCTCATTCATTCTTATCCTAGCGATCTTTGTTGTATTCGGGGCTATCTTTGTTGTAACAGGTTAAACTAGTAATTGTAAGTGCTTGGCACTGGTTCTATGAACATCCTAACTGTACCGACGGCGATATATTGTTGTTTCTCTTTCTTCTGACAAATGTACTTATTGTAAGTTGCTTTGGATAAAAGCCTCTGCTAAATGTAAATGTAGTTCTAGTGGATTATGGAAGAGTTTACAATTGCATGGTCAGGAAACGCTTGTGAAATGTTAATATATTTGATATTGTATTAAAAATGTGTGTGTGTGTGTGTGTGTGTGTGTTCAGGTAATGCAGCTGTGGTGAAACCCTCTGAGGTGTGTGTTCACACCTCTAAGCTCATGGAGGAACTGCTTCCTGTCTACCTGGACAAGGTACTGGCCTCCCTGCCACTCATTGCTGCCTCATGTTCTTCATTCCTTCACATTCCTCTTTCAAAGGATTCATTTGAAGGGTTTCCTTGTAGCCACCCCATCAGAAACCCTGTCCCGACAACACTTGAATAAGGTCCATTTACGCATGGACATAATGTAGCTTGTATCTTGCCCTCCTTGCCATTCGGGCCCTTGGGTGTGGCCCTAGCTCAGGGGCCCCTGGCAACAAAGACAGAATCTGACCGTCTGCGAGTCAACTTGAATCTCCTTTGGGGGATTCGGTGTATGCAAGACAATCTTACTCCAGAATCGTCTTACTCCCATAGTTACTGGAACCATAGGGCTACAGTAACCCCACAGAGCGCCTAGTGCTAACCTGTTTATAGTCCCCGTTTGACTGTCATAATGTCCGTAACCCTGAAGTAGCTGGTCAGAGCGTGTGAGTGCTGCCGTACCGATACCAGTAAAGGCCCCGCTCCCAGTAAGACCCCGCTCCTCGTGTCCAGGAGCTGTACCCGGTGGTGACGGGTGGCGTTGAGGAGACCCAGGAGCTGCTGAGGCAGCGCTTCGACCACATCGTCTACACCGGCAACTCCGTGGTGGGCCGGATAGTCATGGAGGCTGCCGCCAAGCACCTGACCCCCGTCACGCTGGAGCTGGGGGGCAAGAGCCCCTGCTACATCGACAAGGACTGTGACATCCCTTTGGCCTGCAGGTCAGCATACCCCCCCCCCTTTATCCCTGCATCCTACCTTTCTGGCAGCCCTCCTTTGGTGCTCCATTCCAGCCTTCCTTACTTCCTTACTTTGTTGCACACTCCCATTCCTTCTTTCCTGCCTTCCTCCCTCTCTTTCTTTGGCGCTCCCTTCCTCACCCACTCCCTCCCTTTCTTCCTTCCTTTGTTGATCCATTCCTTCTTTCCTTTGTTGCTCCCTCCCTCCCTTCCTTCTTTCATTCCTTCCTTGTTCCCTTACTTTCTCCCTCTTTTCCCCTTTTTCCTTCAGTGCCTTTCTGTCGTTGAGTTGTTTCCAAACCGTCAGAAGTATGAACTGGTGTTTTGGACCATAGAACTTGTCATGAACGGTCGTTTCCCCCCCCCCCCCCCCCCCCCCACCCTGTGCAGGCGCGTGACCTGGGGGAAGTTCACCAACTGTGGCCAGACGTGCATCGCTCCGGATTACGTGCTGTGTGAGCCGAGCATCCAGGACCGTGTCATCGACGAGATGAAGAAATGCCTTAAGGTAAGAGGGGAGACGCTGCACAGGCCATTAGCGCCTGCTGGGCTTCACCACGTCTATTCTATGGGCCTCATGCGCTACCCGAAACGCTAGCCGCGTGGGAAAGCTATTCTACAGATGAGTCTAGAAATGCTGGGATGTATACCCTGTTCCCTGCGGAGACCGAGACCTCCCTGCCTCCACATGCCCTGTGAACACAGCAGCCAGGTGGGGGGGGGGGGGGGGGGGGGTTGGAGACCAAAGCTATTGGCTTCAACCCCGGTTGAAGCCCAATACTCACGGGACATTGATTTCCCTGCTCGTAGGAGTTCTACACCGACGACCCTAAGAGCTTCCCGGACTACGGACGCATCATCAACGAGCGCCATTTCAGACGCATACTGGCCATGATGGAGGACAGCACGGTCGCTGTGGGCGGGGACAGCGACGAGACCCAATGCTACATAGGTACTCGTGTTGGACTACAATATAGAGGCTCATGGGTAGAGCTCAGACGAGACCAATGCTACATAGGTACTTGTGTTGGACTACAATATAGAGGCTCATGGGTAGAGCTCAGACCCAGCGAACATAAATTAATATATATATATTGTTTATATTTATACCTTTTTGGTCATTATGAACATACTTACTGACAGCCATTTGTGGTGGACATCGTTCTACAGCATTATCCTAACCTTGCTCAATTAATAGCTTTTATTATGAACCAAGCCCTCTCACATATTGTAGTACAACACACAATGGGCCGTGTGCCGCGCTTCTCGCCAGATCGTGGCGGTTTTGTGGTCATGGCGCTAAAACACGCTGTGTGTACAGCATTGTGTGTGCAGCATGGTGTGTGCAGCATCGTGTGTATGCAGCATTGTGTGTGCAGCATCGTGTATACAGCATTGTGTGTGCAGCATTGTGTATACAGCATCGTGTGTGCAGCATCGTGTATACAGCATTGTGTGTGCAGCATTGTGTATACAGCATTGTGTGTGCAGCATCGTGTATACAGCATTGTGTATACAGCATCGTGTGTGCAGCATCGTGTATGCAGCATCGTGTGTATGCAGCATTGTGTGTGCAGCATCGTGTATACAGCATTGTGTGTGCAGCATTGTGTATACAGCATTGTGTATGCAGCATTGTGTATACAGCATTGTGTATACAGCATCGTGTGTGCAGCATCGTGTATGCAGCATTGTGTATACAGCATTGTGTATACAGCATCGTGTGTGCAGCATTGTGTATACAGCATTGTGTATGCAGCATTGTGTGTGCAGCATCGTGTATGCAGCATGGTGTATGCAGCATGGTGTGTGCAGCATGGTGTGTGCAGCATCGTGTATACAGCCCATGCAGCGGTTTAAGGTGTACAGTTGTTTCCATCTAGACTCGACTTTCCATCCTCCAATATCTCCCCATATTTCCTTAATAATCGAAGGCTGTTAATGCTGCTGTAGGTACTATTCTGTATTTGTAAAGTGAGAGAGCACGAGATTAAGATTTGGAAACTAAACTAAGTAAAAAAGGTCCCGTCCCTGTGTACTGCACCTCTGAGAAGAGCGCCTCTGATTGACCGGCAAGGTGGATTCCCTGAACCAATCAGGGGAGAGATGCCCTGATTGGGCAAAAAATTAGCCGGGAGCACCAAACTCTAAATTGGCCCCTACAGAGGCAGGCGGCCAGAACTGAGGCTCTCACAGCATTTCTCCCACTAATAGCGGACCGATGGGTGTCGTATTTATAACAGAGTACACTCAAGTTACAAATGAGATCTCTTGAATCTTGCCTGCAGTCCTCTTAAGTGTGGAGCCTCTGTAGTTGTTCCAGTAGCTGTGTGTCCTGGCTTTTGCGATACAGTGAAATTTCCAGCAGCTGACTTCCAAATAAAAATAAAACATTACCAATATTGTGGACAAAATATCTGATTTTAAAAGAGTTTCCACAGCAGTTGATGTTTCCTACAGTTCGAGTTTCCTTTTCCCAGTTTTCAATATTTTATTCCACAGTATGTGAAGTTATTGGATGGATGAATGGATGTGACGGGTGCAGCTGGTAGGGAAGACGAGGTATTTAGGTACAGATGGTTCTTCTGCTTGGGATCATAGCAAAGTGCTTGAAACAAACATGCAGTTGTTTGTTCTGTGTTGAAACCATTGATTGAAACCGCCTGAACGTAATGCGGGGGAGATTAGCTCAGAGGACACATGTTCAAATTCATGCCAAGACCTGCCAAAACCGTCTTGCAAATATTTATTTTAGATTGGGATGATCATGAACGTTGGTTGACCGCTGAAAAGGTTTTCTTAGGCTCCAACCCACCTTCACGGTTCACTAACTCTGACCTCTCCTACATATTGGTTAGTTAAAAGGTTTTCTTAGGCTCTAACCCACCTAACGGTTCACTAACTCTGACCTCTCCTACATATTGGTTAGTTAAAAGGTTTTCTTAGGCTCTAACCCACCTTCACGGTTCACTAACTCTGACCTCTCCTACATATTGGTTAGTTAAAAGGTTTTCTTAGGCTCTAACCCACCTAACGGTTCACTAACTCTGACCTCTCCTACATATTGGTTAGTTAAAAGGTTTTCTTAGGCTCTAACCCACCTAACGGTTCACTAACTCTGACCTCTCCTACATATTGGTTAGTTAATAAAAGGTTCCTCTATCCCCGCCCCAACGCTGCTGCCACTCCTCCTCCTCCTCCTCCTCCTCCTCCTCCTCCTCCTCCTCCAGGGAGGAGGAAGAGTAGCGTTGGAGGCCTCAGGATTGACGCGTGGATCTTGATGTTCCAATGGCAGGGAAAACACTATTAAATATTGAGTAATGACCAAAGGTGTGACATTTTATCATGAAAATAGTATTCATTGTCAACTGTTGTTGTTTTCAGCCCCGACCATTCTGCGGGATGTGAAGGCCGGGTCAAAGGTTATGCAGGAAGAGATATTCGGGCCGCTGCTTCCGATAGTGCCGGTGGGCGGACTGGGAGGAGCCATCGACTTTATAAACCAACGAGAAAAATCCCTCGTGATCTACGTCTTCTCCACTGACAAAAAGGTCACTCTATTCACTCTCTCACTCTATTCACTCACTCGATTCACTCTCTCACTCTATTCACTCACTCACTATATTCACTCACTCACTATTCACTCTCACTCTATTCACTCACTCACTATATTCACTCACTCACTATTCACTCTCACTCTATTCACTCACTCACTATATTCACTCACTCACTCACTCTTCACTAACTATTCACTCACTCAGTCTATTCACTCACTCACTCACTCTTCACTCACTCACTCTATTCACTCTCACTCTATTCACTCACTCACTCTTCACTAACTATTCACTCACTCACTCTATTCACTCACTCACTCTATTCACTCTCTCACTCTATTCACTCACTCACTCTATTCACTCACTCACTCTACTCACTCACTCTACTCATTCATTCACTCTCACTCACTCACTCACATGGAAGCGAGAAGGTGAGCACCGTACATTTAGCAGAGACACTAAATAAATCTTATTTTTGAAACGCTATCAACAAGCATGGACTTTTGGAACTGCAGCTGACAAATTTGATGTACATTATCTTTTATAGTCACAGATATATAACGTTTCAAAGTGCTTTCTAAATTCTGCAACGACGGTACGGCTGAACAAAGTACACACTTGTACGCACACATCATCTCCACCTGCTCATCAAGCCAAACAGCAGCGGTGACCGGACCCTCTCTCTCTCCTTAGCTGATAAAACGGCTGATCGAGGAAACCTCTAGTGGAGCAGTTTTGGCCAACGACTGTCTGGTGCACTATTCAGTCAGTTCCCTGCCTTTCGGTGGAGTAGGTGAGTACGGCTGGGATGTTACATGATCACACTGTTGTGCATGCCACTGGGAAAGCCCTCGGCTGAAGGTCCAGCTTTCAAACTCGCCGCTCTGCCTCGCTGGCGGGATGAATTAATGCTGTGGACAATGTACTGCAATAACCATACAAGTCATGTGCAGTAACATACAAATCATGTGCAGTAACATACAAATCATGTGCAGTAACATACAAATCATGTGCAGTAACATACGAAGGCAATATGTATAGCAATGATTACATGCTAACAGACAAACAAAAGGACGGGATGCCAACTAGTGGTCAGTATTATAGAAATACAGAAGAATATTACAGAAAATTACAAAGTAGAATTCTCTGGTAATTTTTGAACGATTGTTGTTTTCAGTGGACAATATTTACCCCAAGTCCTTGAATGAAGTGCATCAATAAACCAACACAGCGAGCTGACTGACTGACTGACTAACTGCTAACTCTGACGAGCTCTGGCTAACTGCTAACTCTGATGAGCTCTGGCTAACTGCTAACTCTGACGACCTCTGACTAACTGCTAACTCTGATGAGCTCTGGCTAACTCTGATGAGCTCTGGCTAACTGCTAACTCTGACGAGCTCTGGCTAACTGCTAACTCTGACGAGCTCTGGCTAACTGCTAACTCTGACGAGCTCTGGCTAACTGCTAACTCTGACGAACTCTGATGAGCTCTGGCTAACTCTGATGAGCTCTGGCTAACTCTGATGAGCTCTGGCTAACTGCTAACTCTGACGTGCTCTGGCTAACTGATGAGCTCTGGCTAACTGCTAACTCTGACGAGCTCTGACTAACTGCTAACTCTGACGAGCTCTGGCTCCCTGCCCTCCACAGGAAACAGCGGCATGGGTTGCTACCACGGCAAGTTCAGCTTCGACCAGCTCAGCCATCTGCGGAGCTGCATGGTCAGGCCGCTGAAGAACGAGGGGCTGAACAACATGCGCTACCCTCCTCACACCCTCAGCAAGCTGGGCTGGGCGCGCTTCTTCCTGATCACTGCCCCTGACCTGGGCTGGATGGGCCGCATGGCCGCCCTGGCCGCGCTGGTGGCCGTGGCGGGCTTCCTGCTCAGCGTGAGTACCGACACCACGCCCCGGCCCCGGGGCCAGGGTGTGGCCCCGGGGCGGGGCTCCAGCCGCGGAGCTTACTCGGCTCCCAGTGGAACGCTCCCAAGTAAAATTCGTTGCAGCGCCGCGTTTCATGTGTGCTTCGTCCGTGCGTTGCTAATCAGGGAGTGCGGTGCGTTGCTAATCAGGGAGTGCGTTGCTAATCAGGGAGTGCGGTGCGTTGCTAATCAGGGAGTGCGTTGCTAATCAGGGAGTGCGGTGCGTTGCTAATCAGGGAGTGCGGTGCGTTGCTAATCAGGGAGTGCGTTGCTAATCAGGGAGTGCAGTGCGTTGCTAATCAGGGAGTGCGGTGCGTTGCTAATCAGGGAGTGCGGTGCGTTGCTAATCAGGGAGTGCGGTGCGTTGCTAATCAGGGAGTGCGGTGCGTTGCTAATCAGGGAGTGCGGTGCGTTGCTAATCAGGGAGTGCGGTGCGTTGGACCTTTCACAAATAGTTTTGAGACAAACCTGACACAAGTCGTGGGGTGGATCGACTTGTGTCACTCTGCCTTTCTCGTAAAAACGGTAACGCCAAGCTCTCTATACACCTTTTTTTTAAAAGATTACTGATCAACGATGGTATCGTTCATCAATTATTGGTTGCGCTAACGATGTTCATTTTGAGTGGATGTTTACTTTAGTAACTGCAGATGAAAGAGTGTGTTTCAGGTTTGAGATCGGCTGCATCATGTTACCCATCGTTTGCTGTTTCATTACATTTAGGATTAAATATCACATGTAGGAGTTTTACCACATAAATGTTAGCCTACCAGTATTTCTTTATTTGAAGAATGTTAGTAAATAGTAGCTTCACATGGTATGTATGTGTGTATGTATGTATGTCAAAGTAAATAGACCTAGACCTGCAATCATTCTGAAAGATTTAGTTTTCTTATATATTTGCAAAGCATTAGTCTAATAATGTACAGAAAGTGTAGAAACATGTACTATTAGCACACAATTACAATGAAATGATCAACAAAGAGCGATGCATTTGATTAGCTTCCTCTCATCACCCATAATAACATGAACCATCGGTCTGCTTTTAGAGCAGCATCAGAGAGGTCAGGTGACGTAGCCTGTAACGACAGTATTGGTATAAAACGGCTCGCTATAGTAACATATTTGAGCTAGGGCTTGCCCTCTGTTATTGGTGCTTCCAGCTTTCTCTCCAACTGCTCAGCCAAACACCTCCGACCTGGACACCGCCAGTCTGTTAAACGCTTGTAGAGGAAGTTGATGGACATAGCCCTATAATAGAGTTCAACTAGAGGGACTTGTCTATTTAGCTGTTTGGGACCAGGCTATTTGGGACCAGGCTATTTGGGACCAGGCTATTTGGGACCAGGCTATTTGCGGCAGGCTATTTTGGGGATCCCAAGCATTAAAAGTAACACCACTGATTCTTGAAATGTTTGAGTTGAGCAAAACAAAATGGCAAATGTACGAGACGCTGCTACATATCCGCTCTTGATTTGTTTGGTTCTCGAAGGTACAAGCAAGCTGTACCCAGCATGCCGTTTTAGCAGTGCAACAGTTAATAGGGTCCCCTCTCAATACACTGCACAGTGTGTACTTCTTGCGGTAGTGCCCACTATGTACATCTCAACACTTCCACTGCACTCAGCAAAAGACCCGCCGAGTGTGTCTCAGCTGAACGGTGATCGAGAAAATCGCAGGGCAGACAGACGCACAGAGACCCCTCTCACTATAGTTAGATAAACACACATACACGCAGATAAGCTTGTAACTGTACGCTTACAAATACTTTCAGGATAGTGTGTGTTTTTTTTAAGCCAGAAACTAGGAGAAAGTGTGGAGTGCTGCAGCATCAGGCCAAGCTTGTGTTTGAGGGGAGGAATCCCGGCATTTTGAGGGGAGGAATGCCCCGGGCCTCACTTCATTCCTGACATTACGCTATTTTTATTTAGAAAGAAGAATGACGTTTTGGCTTTCTAAAATGGCTGGGTCATACGAGTCAATGTCCCCTGGCTAGCTAGAGTGTTTGTCTCAAAATGATTTGTGTGTCAAATGAATCAGTACAGGCAGAGGTAGGTGTGTGTGTGTGTGTGTTTTTAATGGTGCATGTTTTTGTTCTGATTTCCCCTAGGCTTATTTGCTGTGAGGCTCTGGAGAAGAAGGTTTCAGCAAAGCGCCGCGTGACCTTGACAACACGGAGCAGAAGCCTCTTGTCTTCAATCAACATATTCAAATGAGCTTTCTCAGTGCAATGGTAGTATGGAGCTTTGCATTCTTATAACTGAAGGATCAGATAGCCCAATCGCTATTTCAGTAGTACTTTTAATTTTTATATGGACATTTGCAGCAATATAACGCTGTCCAGGGCCAGAAAGATTGTTTTAATCCAACCTGTAATTGAAGGTCTAGCAACAAGAATGCTACTAATTTTCAGCATGTAAATGTTTTTTTAAATATCAATATGAAATTATAAAATATCAGTAAGAGTGTAATGGATTCTTAAAGTAGTGTATGTATGGGTGTTTGTCAGTTTTTTTATTTATGCTTCTTAAAACATTTGAGTGTCTACAAGGATTTGTATGTCAGAATGAAAGTTATTTTCTATACCATCCAGGAATGGTTAAATATATGGTCCAGAAACCTTTCAATGATGAAACCTTTATTACTAAATCCCTTTAACGTGTATTCTAATAAATATTTCCTAATGAAACTTGTATTGTGTCATTTATTTTACTCAGGACCACAAGGCAGGTACTCCTTTCCAGATCAACACTAAAATACTATTGATACAGATCCTGTTCTTAATAACTGGTTCGTACTATTGCTACACATACTGTTCTTAAGAACTCTGGTTCGTACTATTGATACAGATCCTGTTCTTAATAACTGGTTCGTACAATTGATACAGATCCTGTTCTTAAGAACTCTGGTTCGTACTATTGATACAGATCCTGTTCTTAAGAACTCTGGTTCGTACTATTGATACAGATCCTGTTCTTAAGAACTGGTTGGTACTATTGATACAGATCCTGTTCTTAATAACTGGTTCGTACTATTGAGACAGATCCTGTTGTTAAGAACTCTGGTTCGTACTATAAATACAGATACTGATCCTAATAACTGGTTTGTATTATTGATACACATACTGTTCTTATTTGGTTCATATTATTGATACACATACTGTTCTGAAGAACTGATTGAATCTTGCTGATCACGTTGGAAGGAGAGTGAAAAAATGACTTACAACACCTGATTCTCTCTCTCTCTCTCGCTCGCTCGCACATCTGGGGTTACAGAGGAGCACTATGCTCTGTTGTGGAAGGAGAGCTGATTTTGTATGATCTTTTGGCTTAATTTAATAATGTTTGTTAGTATTTTTTGTTGTTGCTTTGTATATATATATGTTCTATTCTAAGTTGTATATTTGTATGTGTATTAATTTTCTTTTTTTGAATTAAGAAATGTGAAAATCTGTAACGAATAAAGAGTTTCTAATAAATCTCTCTCTCTCTCTCTCTCTCTCTCTCTCTCTCTCTCTCTCTCTCTCTCTCTCTCTCTCTCTCTCTCTCTCTCTCTCTCTCTCTCTCTCTCTCTCTCTCTCTCTCTCTCTCTCAGGTGTAAGGGGTCTGTGTGTGAATACTGGTTGGATAGCTTCCAGTGTGTGTGCGTCTGTGTTGAGAATGGACCTCATCGTCCTGCTGGCTGTTGTCTCTGCTCTCTCCCGATGCTCAGGTAAGACCTGCAGGGGAAGATCACCACATCTTGTAAAGGTATCCATTTAAACATGTTATTATTGTGACTTTAACGGACCTAAAAACTGAGTTAATCCTTGAGTCATAGTTTAAATAATTTAACGCTTTACCAAATCACAGTGTTCAAAAAATCTCATCTGATCACATCACTTGTTAATACATCACTGGAAAAGCTGTAGTAGTAGTACTTTCAATAAAAATGTACTTAAAATAGTGTCTGGATGGGTCAGTACTTGTTTTAATTTCACTTCGATCAGTATGTACCGATTTCGTCAGAATGAAAGAGAAGGACTTGGTCAGCGGAAGGCAGGATGGAGGTCATTGTATTACACACAAATAAAATGTGTAAGAATCAAGCCTTGCATTGAAATACAATGTATTTGTAACCAGAGACCAACTTTAACAAGCGAAATTGAGCAGTTATCCCAAAATGTGAATAAGCTGTTCAGACACCAGAAGTCACGCAGTTCTGAGGTTGAGTGGGTTCCCACTTAACGGTTTAAGAGTTGCGATTTGATGACTCAGTACAAGGTGAAAGAGCTGGGATTTGTGGACCCAGTAAAGGTTAAAGTCTTGTAAAGTGGGGACCCAGTAAAGGTTAAAGTGAGGTAAAGTAGGGACCCAGTAAAGGTCAAAGTGATGTAAAGTGGGGACCCAGTAAAGGTTAAAGTGAGGTAAAGTAGGGACCCAGTAAAGGTTAAAGTGTTGTAAAGTGGGGACCCAGTAAAGGTTAAAGTGAGGTAAAGTAGGGACCCAGTAAAGGTTAAAGTGTTGTAAAGTGGGGACCCAGTAAAGGTTAAAGTGAGGTAAAGTGGGGACCCAGTTCAAGATTCAACTTGTAAATCCATGAGTCCTTACATCCAACCAGCTGCTACCTGGCCATTGTTTTCCACCAGGTGAGAAAAGTTCTCCCATCTCAAAGGACGTCTTTGTTGAGATAGGCGGAAAAGTTCTCTCTCTATGTTGATGGCTAAGTGGCTCTCTGTGCAGACTCTTTTTTTCCCAGAAAAGATCTCGTCATTCAGATTACAATGGGCTCTGTCACCTGGCATAAAGGGTAGTTTAACGCTTTCATTTAGCCCAGTCATCCGATATGACCCAACACCACCAAGACAGGCCGACAGAGACAGCAGAGAGAAGGTTTACTGCTGCATTAGTCCTAATCTAGAGTGCTGAAGAAGGAAAAACTACGCAGGGTGTGGGAGCATGAACGTGAGACCAAACAAACCGTCACTTTGTGTGTGTGTGTGTGTGTGTGTGTGTGTGTGTGTGTGTGTGTGTGTGTGTGTGTGTGTGTGTGTGTGTGTGTGTGTGTGTGTGTGTGTGTGTGTGTGTGTGTGTGTGTGTGTGTGTGTTCTCCCCAGCTCTCTGGTGTTACGAGAGCCAGTTTACCTGCGCTGAGCCATGCAAAGGTAAGACAAGATGGTGGACAGGCTCATTGGGTTTGAGAACGCTGACCCATGTGCATAAAACAAGTCGCACGTCGCCGTTCCTTAACATAACCAACGATGGCCTCTTCTTGTCATGTGATGAAGTGCCATGTGACAATTTCAATGTGTTAAAAAACACATTGACAGTAACTTTTGTTTTGCTCTGTATCTATAGCAACCAAACCATCAAAAAAAACGAAATGTTTTGTTTTTTCTGGTTTAACAAAAAAACGCATACAAATACAAATGCATACAATTTGAACTAAAAGAAAGCTAAACACAACTGCCTGGCCCACATGGAAGACGTCTCTAATTTAGCTCTCTGCCGTTGCAATTCAGACCCTGGCAGCTGGGCGGTGCTGTTCCCAAAATGTGGAGGATTACAGCAGTCACCCATCAACATCGTCACCAGCAAAGTGCACGTCAACACTGCCTTACACCCGCTGGATTTCAAGGGGCATGAAAGCAAAATTAATATCATAGTGGAAAATCTGGGGCATTCAAGTATGTCAAGTTTAACTATATATATATATATATATATATATATATATATAAATTATATTTCATATTGTCTTGAAATCATGTTGTGTTCAATATGGATCACACACACACACACACACACACACACACACACACACACACACACACACACACACACACACACACACACACACACACACACACACACACACACACACACACACACACACACATTTGAAAGGAAGACAAGATTTGAACTAAGTGTTATTGCCAGCTACCCGTACCAGTAAGCTCTGGGCCCTAGTGGGGGCCCAGAGCTTACTGGTACGTGTGGAGCTCTAGGCCCTAGTGGGGCCCGGGGCTGCCGGTCCTAAAGCATCCTCCCCCTGCAGTCCAGTTCGTGCTGCCCCAATCGGTGCGTCTGACCGGAGGAGCCCTGCCAGGGAACTACCGGGCGCTCCAGTTCCACCTTCACTGGGGGGCAGACGGAGGGCCGGGGTCCGAGCACACCATAGACGGAGAGAGGTTCCCCATGGAGGTCATTACCATGTTTAGTCTGAGGGGGTCTGATGGACGGCTGTCTTTGGATGTAGATCATCTCCCGAGTGAAAACCTCCACATATCTGATGAGTTGACTTGTTATCCATCGATGTAGTGTCCAATGAAACGAGCTTTCTCATTTACCCTTTGATCAAATCTACAATTTAAATCTTTAAATTGTTATAATTGTAAGTTATACGTTTATGTAATTCTATTATAAAACCAAATGTTTGACCCCAACGTGTGATCACTTCAACGAGTCCCTCAGAGCGAAGCCTCGGCTCTGAGGCTCTCCCTCTCCGGTCCCCTGCAGCTCCACATGCTCCACATCAAGGAGCCCTACGGCTCCGTGGCCGAGGCAGAGCACGACAGGGCCGGCATAGCGCTGCTCTCCTTCCTGTTTGAGGTACCGCGGCGTTTTGGGAAGAAAAAAAACAACTAGCAGCTAGCGTTCGGCTCCAAGAAGGCCGGAACGACGTAGGCCTTTATTCACAGCGATGACGACTGTGGCTTTGACTTGCATGGTTATGTTGTGTGTGCGTTTTGGACTCTCCAGTGGTGACTGTGGCTGTGACCTGCATGGTTATGTTGTGTGTGCGTTTTGGACTCTCCAGTGGTGACTGTGGCTGTGACCTGCATGGTTATGTTGTGTGTGCGTTTTGGACTCTCCAGTGGTGACTGTGGCTGTGACCTGCATGGTTATGTTGTGTGTGCGTTTTGGACCCTCCAGTAGACCCGTTCACAGGTGTCACCTTAGGACGAACACGGTTCATTCTCATCACACTGTTATGGGTCTGCTCTTTTTATGGATCAGGGCACACACACCCTGGTACATAAAATGCAGATAGTGTATCTGTCTAATCCAGAGAGGACAGGTGTCATCCCAGGATACTGAAATAAGCCATGGCTAGCTGACATGATGCCTGGTGATGCCAGGAATAAACGCTGTTGTTGATTAATAAAATGCCCCTTTGGTTATTGACAGGAATCGACCAACGACCATCCTCACCTCAACTCTCTGATCGCTGCGATGGGCCACATTCATGATAATGGTATTATCATACATCTGGGTCCCAAAGAGTACAGTTGGTGGTGCATGGTGATCAATAACAGTGATTGATGTTCCCCCATAATATTCCCCTTACATTGTTCTCTGCACTAAGACGCATCCAACATTTTCTTACTCCTTCAGGCAGCTCAGCAGAGATCCGAGACTTCAAACTGAGCGACATCATCCCACCTGCAAAGGACCTCCATAGTTACTATCGCTATGTCGGCTCCATGACCACGCCTGGCTGCGAGCAGGCAGTAGCTTGGACGGTGTTTCAGCAGACCCTGCCCGTCAGCAGCAAGCAGGTAGCCCTTAGCGCCCCCTGGGGGCCTATGAGTGAAGTGCATGATTTGACCATTTGTTAAATTCAGGGTAACATTAAAACGATTGCTTGCTCATTCCTTTTTGCATGTCTTCTTCTTCTTCTTCTCTTCCAGCTGGTGGCGATATCTCAGCAGTTTCGCTTTTGGAACGGCAAGCCCATGACAAACATCTTCCGCCCGGTGCAGCCACTAGGTGGCAGAATTGTATACTGGTCGAGGGCCAGAGCAGTCCTACCCAACATGATGAGCGCTTGTCTGTGTGTGCTCTGTCAGTTCTGGGTCTCGGCCTGGTGCACTTGGGGCGACACGGGTTTTGTATAAATTTCACTCCAAGTCCAATTCCAACACGACTGCACGTATTATTCAAACCCTATTTTGACATAAATACTCAGATCCCTTAATTTGTCCATCAGTGGAATGATTCAAGTGAAAACAATGTAGTCTAAGTTAGGACCCTGAGAGGCAACGCTTGAACCACCAGAACTCTGTATTCACATAAGACGACTTCTACTGCCATCGTAGTTGTTTTAGGAAGAATACGACTAGACAGATACACACGAGCGCGCTGACGTAGAATAAACACTTAATATCATGGACATAGCTCTTCTACAGAGGTTTTATTTATACTTCATCTCAACCCAAACCACAGGAAGAAGGTAGAATTGAGAAAATGTGCCTTTTCTGTATTTTTTTTAATGTTTCCCAAGCTTTCTTCTATTCCTGCTTTGCTACGGCAGTTTAACATAGGTGTAGTGTGACTAGTGAGTCCTGAATTAAATGAACATCGTCACTAATGAATGACCCACTTGAATCTCCAATTAAATATATATAAAATGACACCAATGGTATTCTTAAGTTGTTTACTTGTAAGAATTTCACAAAACAGTTATCAAAAACACTGCACGCAGTGAGAGAACAGCTCTTAAGAGAGTAACGGTGTATCCTTATATGTTGGTGCTTACTCAGTTAACTTGTTCAGAGACTTAAAGTGAGGTCAAATAACCTGCACATGTCAGAGGGATGCATCTCCTACACACCTCTGAATATCTGGTCAGGAAAATGTCAACACGCATGTTAATATACATCTCTAAATCAGCCAACAAATCAGTCTTGGAAAGACTCAGGATTAAGGAGTGTGGTCTGAATCATTCATTGTTGTGTTCAGTAATTGGTCCGCCGTTGGCTACATAGCCAGGAGGGAAATAGATAATTAAATCGGCTTGAAGGAAATCAATAAACAAATTACGTGAGATTGCAATGAATTTTATGGAACAACATTTTTCTGATGCTTAAATGCGCACCTTGATAACCCTTGATAAAATAATTAGAGATACATGACGGGCGTTTCTTGTCCATCACTTTAAGGGCAAAACGAGATCACTGGGTCTGGTCCTGCAGCCATTTCCTCAGGTGTTGCACCTGTGCTGTGACGCTGCTCCTGGCCGTGCCACCGGGGGCGCTGTACTGCTCCACACTACTGGTGTAGTCCCACACGGCCGACACGTCGCTGTCAAACAGGGGACTGGAACCAGGGACGAGGAGAGATGCTCCGTAAACAGCCAGGACAAACCAAAAGACGGCTGTCCTGTGTGTGAATGCGTCTCAGTCACCTTATAGTGGCGAGGTCCTCTGAGGTCAGCTGGTTCAGAGGGACGTTCTTAGACTCTGCCTGGAAGACCGCTCTTCCAGAGAGTCCATGGGCCTCTCTGAACGGCAGCTGGAACACAACAGGGTGCAGCGTGAGGTAACGCCACCCTCCTCAGCCTCCTGACCCTCCTCACCCCTCCTCACCCTCACCCCTCCTTGCACCAAATTCACACATGCTTTTAAAGCCTCCCCCGTCCCACCCCACCCCATCGAACTCACCCCCACCCAACCCCACCCCATCGAACTCACCCATACCCAACCCCACCCCATCGAACTCACCCATACCCAACCCCACTCACCCCATCCCATCGAACTCACCCCTACCCAACCCCACTCACCCCATCCCATCGAACTCACCCCTACCCAACCCCACCCCATCGAACTCACCCCTACCCAACCCCACCCCATCGAACTCACCCCTACCCAACCCCACCAATCGAACTCACCCCTACCCAACCCCACTCACCCCATCCCATCGAACTCACCCCTACCCAACCCCACTCACCCCACCCCATTGAACTCACCCCTACCCAACCCCACTCACCCCACCCCATCGAACTCACCCCCACCCAACCCTACTCACCCCACCCATCGAACTCACCCCTACCCAACCCTACTCACCCCACCCCATCGAACTCACCCCACCCAACCCTACTCACCCCACCCATAGCTCTGGCCATAGCATAGTGGCGTGTTGGCAAAGTGCTGGTATTCATAAGGAAAAAGCAGGAAGAACGGACCTACTCCACATACTTCTTCTGTGACCTCAGCCCTGTGTGCCCGTTGACAAGAGAGGCACTGCATGGTTAACGATCTCCAAAAGCAGAACACTTCAGAGTCGACATGGTTAGCTGTGGCTGATGGCTCACACTAGGCACACACACACACACACACACACACACACACAGGATACTCACGCCCTTGCGGACGAGGTAGTAGGCCAGGTCAGTGGCCAGCATGTCTGGACTCAGCGCTGCCTCCATCACAGGCCGGTTGATCTGAAGAACACCAAGCACAAGCTAGCGACCAGGACCCTTCAGGACTCACCACACACAGATATAAAGACCCTCCTCTACCACCAATACAGTCCGCTTGAAGACAACGGGACATTATTTGAATATTCTTACCTACTACATATCCTAACCTAAAGGTTCTCGCTACTTTAAGAGGTACAAAACATACTTCTGTAGATGAAGGCAACAGTTTCCCCATAATGCACTATGAAAACACAGACGAAGACTGTTAAGGCTAGCTAGACATGAAGGAAGATGGACGACAGGAATGTCCTCTGTAAGCGGATAGGAGCTGTTCAGGGCCTGTAGTTCTCAATCCTCTCAGAGCAGGAAATCGTTCCTAAGTGGCCCAAATATCTGAGTCCTACGTCTACTTTTAGGAGTAAAAAAGGAGTAAATTCATAAGTTCACTTTTAGCACAGATCCTAGGAGTCACTCTGAGAGGCTCACTACCTACGGGCCGTCCCGGCCGTGACAACAACAACAACAACAACAAGCTGACCTGGAGCGTGGACACCACTCCCGTGGTCACCCGGAGCGCCCCATGAAGGGTGTCAAAGCAGTCAAACATGGCCTCCTTGTCCTCCTGAGGGCCACAGCAGAGCATTAGAGGCCTTATTATTTACCCAGCCGCCATCTTGGATCAGTCTTGGTTCTAACCGCTAGCTTGGGGGGGGGGGGGGGGGGGGGGGGGGGGGGGGGGGGGGGGGCTGAACGCCATCAGTTATGTTGAATGCGACGTTACGTTGAGGTACCGGCTAGAATAGTCTAGAAATGATCAATACATTTTATACAGAATACAACTTATTTGCTACAGAATCCAACAGCAAGCTCCAAGCAAGCAAGCACGTTGACGGCTGCACATGTGCATACCTGCAGGTCCTTGTTGTAGGAGCTTGGTAACCCTTTCATGGTCATCATGAACCCTGCACACTGAGACACAGTTTAAATGGTAAACAGACAGTATGGGCCCGATTACAAAGGGTGTGGCCACAGGAAGGGAGGTGAAGACAAACTAAAGCAAAGAAGTGGACTATGTACATAGGAGGAAAAAGAATCCTTCACAAGTGTGATGAAAGTGTGTAGAATTGAGTGGCCTCTAGCAGAACGGACTTGGCAGAAATTGAATGTAATATTCATAATCATGTTTAATTAGTGTATAGTCCTGTGAAAATAAGAATGGTTGAGTTTTGGTTATAATGAGCCCTTTATAGGTCCATAAGGAGCGGGTCCTCGTCCAGGGAGCTGCCATGTTGCACCGCCATGTTTCTACAGAAGCCCAGAGCGGACAAACAGCACTAGAGAAAACACGGTACCTGTTCAATCAACTTTCAATGAAAGTGTAAACTAACCCATTTTAGCTTGAATTTGAACACAGATTTAAAAGAGACAGGGTTTTTCTTTCTAGGAAGGGGGTTCGTGTTAAAGTGTTCATTTAGGGATCTTACTCTGCCAAAAACACGACCTGCTTTGCTCCGAATCAGTTCCAGACTGTCTGCATTCTTCTTCTGTGGCATCAGGCTACTCCCTGTACTGCACACACACACACACACACACACACACACACACACACACACACACACACACACACACACACACACACACACACACACACACACACACACACACACACACACACACACACACACACACACACACACACACAATAAGGAACTAAAGACTTCTAAAAAACAGCGAGGCCTCTGCAAAAGGAAAGTACAATTTTACAGAGAAGCAAAAATGTCAAACACAAGCAGTAGCCACACCTGTAGGCGTCAGCGAGAGCGATGAAGGAGAACTCCTTGGTGCTGTAGAGCAACAGGTCCTCTGCCATCTTGCTGAGGTGAGTGAGACACAGCGACGCCCAGAACAAAAACTCAGCTAAACGGGGGAGCAGAAACACAACAACATTTCCAGAGTGGTAGTCCAGGAGCTGGTGGTTGTCAGGTGAATGGAGTTGCTAAAGGAGCTACCAACGAAGTCCCTCTGGCCCGTGGCATCCATGCTGTTGATGCTGATGTCGTCAAACTCCAGCTCTAAAGGCCAATACGTTCACATGGAGAAGTTACATTACTAAAATCAAATACTGCATTATCTTCATAAAGTACATTGCATGGTACTTCTTCATTCTTCACAGTTTGGCACAGAAAGGTTTTCGATGATAACTTGAACAATACTCTAGAATGGGGTCGTGAGGACACCAGTGCTCACCTTTACGCAGCAGCTCCCGGTCAATATGGAAAGGGGTCCCGGCGATCGCCCCGCTGAAAACAACACAGACACGATGAGAAGCAGCTCCCATCCGCGTCACAGGAGACAGAGCAGCAACAGAGGGGACATAAGGTGGCACAAAGCGCCACACTCAGCCGAGGGGCTACCTGCCGAGAGGAAGCACGTTGGTCCGTGAGCGGATCTCCTGCAGCCGCTCCACGTCTCTGCTGAGGGCCACGGCGTGGCTGGAGAGGACAGGTCAACAATGAGGACCACCGGGGGAGACTTGAGAATGAGGCGAAACGCTTCAGAAAGGGGACTGCCCTCTCATGTGTTTCAACTGCATTGTGTTTACCAAGGGTTGGTAAACACAAACCACACCAAACCCTTACACCCCAATACCTTTTCACCGTAGTTGTACCATGTGTCAGGCATTACGGGAAAATACACTTCTCACTTAAAACCGCACAGGGATTGAACCAGCAACCAGTAGGTCAGACCTTCTCCACCTCTTGGCTAGTGCTGCCACAGTGCCTCTCCACCCCCTCCCCCCAGAGGGTATGCAAATCTATGCTTCTACAATACCTCAGTACCCAATGGCTCCATCTGATTGGCTGTGCTCTCTGCATGTGGGTGTAACCAGGAAACAGGACATCTATTTCTCTGAAGTGAAGACATTAAAATGTGGTTAAAGACAATGTAAGAGGGCTTTCAGGGTGCATCCTACTTCAGTAATATGACGTGAGGTAAAACAGGGGGATAGCGTGGAACAATAGTAGTGTTATGCTATATATTGTATTTAGTACTAAGTACTGTATTAAGTAATGCTAATTTATGTGTTGGGATTTGATTGGAAGTGGCAAAACATAAAAGAAAGCATAATATAAAGTACATTTTTCTGTCATGGCGACTTGAAGGACAGGTTGAATATTTTTTTTAATGACGGCACAGAGGTGTTGATTATGAAGACAATGCGCCCTCACACAGATGCACGCTCCACCAGGGTAGCGACCAGCTGCAGGGCGTCTTCCTTTAAGGTTGAGATGGAGTCACGCAACCAGAGCCTCATGTCAGTCACCACCTGAGGCAGGAAACCATGTACCATGGAGACGCAGGACATTAGAAACCATGGAACACATGCACCATGGAGACGCAGGACTTTAGAAACCATGGAACACATGCACCATGGAGACGCAGGACTTTACAAACCATGGAACACATGTACCATGGACATTAGAAACCATGGAACACATGTACCATGGAGATTAGAAACCATGGAACACATGTACCATGGACATTAGAAACCATGGAACACATGTACCATGGACATTAGAAACCATGGAACACATGTACCATCGACATTAGAAACCATGGAACACATGTACCATGGACATTAGAAACCATGGAACACATGCACCATGGAGACGCAGGACTTTACAAACCATGGAACACATGCACCATGGACATTAGAAACCATGGAACACATGTACCATGGAGACGCAGGACATTAGAAACCATGGAACACATGCACCATGGAGACACAGGACATTAGAAACCATGGAACACATGCACCATGGACATTAGAAACCATGGAACACATGTACCATGGAGATTAGAAACCATGATGACTTATCTACACTCGCTTCGTTCCTGTGTGCCATCATTGTGTAAACAAACTAACCTGATCATTTCTGCTTCGGCCGGTATGCAATTTCCCAGCAGGCTCCCCAATCAGCTCCTGTCATGAACAGGGAAGACAGGTTGGCCTGGCCTGTACAGCTTCCAATCTCGTCATGCGATATTTGATACACTACTAGGTTAAAGGTGCTGTAGGTAAGATTTAGGAGCTATTATTTGAGTGTAATTTGTTAGAAATGGCATAGCCATCGTTAGCCACTTAAGACGGCTAACAGCCCATTTAAAACCACTCAGGGAATCTCTTCCCTGATTGGTTTGGGGAATATCTTGCCTGTCAATCACATGTTCTCACACACTTCTCAATGGCGGATAAATGTAGGGAGGGGACGTTTTTTGGGTTGTTTGGTTGTTTTCTGTGCTCTCACTTTATAACTAACATACAACTTAAGAACAGTTAACACCACGGAGCCTGACTCTTAGGAACAGTCAACACCATGGAGCCTGGCTCTTAAGAACAGTTAACACCATGGAGCCTGACTCTTAGGAACAGTCAACACCATGGAGCCTGGCTCTTAAGAACAGTCAACACCACGGAGCCTGGCTCTTAGGAACAGTCAACACCATGGAGCCTGGCTCTTAAGAACAGTCAACACCACGGAGCCTGGCTCTTAGGAACAGTCAACACCATGGAGCCTGGCTTTACCTTCAGCCTGCGCTCGTTGGCTGTGTGGATGTCCTCATCTCCTGGCTTCACCTCAAACGCTCCCTTGGCCCACTCTTCAGAGATCTAAGGAAGGACAATATATATATATATGTGTGTTTTACATTACAACAACCCAGGGAGTTAGAAGGCTACTGTTTATTTTGGAGTTTCATATTGGTTTGACATCATTTGCAGAGCAAAGCTTAATATATTGGACAACCGAAGATAATCGGACCAATCTGTATGCAAGTGAAAGAGTTGGCTACAGGCCAACTGCATCTGTCCCATGCTGATGCCATTGTTCACTGCACATTCCCTACACAACAGAGAGGGGAATTCTGTCCATGAGCAGGATTTCAGCTGTATGGAATAACCTGGGAGATATTGTATAACCGCTGACAAAGACTGAAGTATGTTTGCAACACACGGTTAAAGAACACACAGTCTTCTTAATTTAACGTTTGATTCCAATTAGGAACATAGTCCCATAGTGTTGAATCCATAATATAGATTGTTGTAGTAATGGTTGTAATAGTAAGGGTTTTTGAATACAAGAATACAAATGACCATTACAAATATATGTGTTATGTTTGTTTGTTCACTTCTTTAAAACCACAGTCCATAAGAGCTATGCCCACTGACCCTAAACACTTTGTATCCAATGAGTAGGTCTGCATGCGTTTACCTGTTCCATCCCATGTAAGATACTGTTCATTTCCTCCGTGGTGACCAGCTCGGCCTTTCCTAGCGCTTTAACATATGCCTTGCTTCCTCTGACGTCCGCATCCCACATCCTCTGGTCATATGCGATGGATGCATTGAATTGCTCCATGATAGGATCAGTGTTTCCCACAAAACGACCGCCCCAAAGTTTATTTCCCTAAAAGGATTCAACAGCAAAATGTACAAATGCACATAAATATGCAAATCAGCCAAGCGCCACGTTAGTTAATCAGCACTAGTATAATGACGATATCCAAGCATCCTCTCGGTTTGCTTAGTCAGCCTGTGATCAGCTGTGTACCAAAATAACAAGCCACAATGTACAAATCCACGAGGATGTGTTAACAACACACAGACATTGAGCCGTTTTTCCTTCATACATACCTCTGAATTCGCCATATGCCTTATTGTGGAGGTATTTCGGCCGCACTAGAAACAAATGAACTTGGGAAATATTTGTCCGGATCTGAGATCTTCCGCGGGTCGTGGTCGGCGGAGCTGGCGCGTGGCTGTGTTTACGTGGTAAACATGGCGGCGGAACCTCGGGAAGGACTGCTTGTTTCACCCGAGACGCTTTGAAGGGACCACCTCAGCGGAGACCTGCAATATGGAGGTGTAAGTTGAAATGTATTCTTTCGTTTTTTCGACGATTCAAATAAGTATTGAGGTTCACTATGTGTCACTATGGCCCGGGTGATATCATCACTCTAAATGCCAGATATCCGTATTATGTGTCGTTATCCATTCATGTTTTGTTAAAATGTTCAAGTAAATGGCATTTTATTTGAAACCATTTGCTGTGATATACACGAATATGGAATGTAGTTATAGCTTAGAGTATAAACGGTGGTTTATTAAGAAAAATATTCACATTAGAGGGTGTCAACCAAAACATTATATTTGACTCTCAAAACCAGAAGCTATTATTTCATAACCAGTTACCGAAATGTGTACGAATGTCACAACATCGTTCTGCTTTTCTTTGACTTCGCCAGCAAGGACGCCAATGCAGCCATGCTGAGCAACTTTGAGGTAACATTCTCTGCCTTTTCATCTTTTCGTGGAAAATGATGTACACTACACACCACATCAAACGTATAACCTTCTATACCATATAGTTAATAAGCCTTTGTAAAAAAATTCTCATTGCACCTCAGACTTGCTCTAAGGACACTATAACCGCGAAACCTAACACTACAGCCATGCCACATGGCTCCTTTATCCTCGGGATAGACCACCTACCTCCTTGAGTATGGGAATAACTTGCCCCCTCCCCCCCTGATTTGCTATGTACTGCTAATCCTCTGGACTCTCAGTCTAGTTACTCTCAAGTAACTAGGCTCTTGGCCTAGACCGTCAGAACCACTTCTAAGTTGACCATAACCTTATCACACCTAAATAGTCGAAGACCATAGGCATCGCTTGTTTATTTTAAACCCGTTGATGCCTGTGTTATCAATGCGATATTTCCCTATGAAAGTCCTGAACATTCATTGTCTCTCTGAATATGCTTGTTAATTGCTGCCTGTGTCTTCCCATTATCATGTACTTCTAAACTAAATACTTTGCTGTCAAGAAGTCTCCTAAAAGAGGTACTTTTTCCTCACACCTTCACTTGGACCATCAGACCTCTTCTACTGACGTGTTAGTCTGGGTCTGTGTAATCCTCTCAAGTAAGCCAGCGCTGATGTTGAGGTCTTGCTGTGGCTGACAGGTGTTCAAGCTCCTGACTGACCTCAAGGAGCAGAGGAAGGACAGCGTGAAGAACAAACATAGTGCCGGGCAGCAGAACCTCAACACCATCATGTACGAGGTATGTGCCCCTCTCCACCGCTTTCAGCATGGCGCCCCTGCAAAGGATTCCCCACTGCTCCACAGCTCTGTGCCCTGATGTCCTGTGCCTTGCAGACGCTGAAATACCTCTCCAAGACCCCCTGCAGTCTGCAAAGTCCAGAGACGGTCAGAGAGTTCCTGACCACCATGATGCCCCACAAACTCACAAAGTAAGACTGGGACTATAGCGTGGCCTGAAGAATAAAGATCAGATGAAAATGGGATATTGGAATTAACAAATTATTTGTATTGTTTTCGTGTTTTTTATTTGTAAAATAAAACTTCTGGATAAAGCAAAAACTAAATCCATCAACAATTGTGCTGATGAATGAAGATATGGCTAGGGAAGTGTACTACGCACGCTTGAGATATGTTGCATAAGCATTCTACTTTGGGACATATTTAGTATCACCAGAGCTTCATGATTGTGTTCTCAGAGCGGAGAAACTCCAGCTGTTGAACCACAGACCACTGACGGCAGTGGAGATCCAACTAGTGAGTAACTACCAATAAAAAAAAAAGGTGCTGTAAGATAAAGTTACAAAGAGAGCTGGACAGCGCAAGATTTAAAAAAACAATATGCCACCCTAAAAACAGAATCTCCCTTTCTGCTCCCTACGTCTCTGACATTGAGACCATAACACTGTGTGTGGGGATGGGATTGACGAGCAAGATGGATTCCTGAACCAATCACTAATCGCTCACGGGTGGCTATGGCATTTCTTACAGATAACACTCAAATTATAGCTCTTAAATCTTACCTACAGCACCTTTTTAATATTCCACACAATCTATGCATTCAGTCGTGGGCTTCTCTATAGGACAACTGACCGTGAAAATAAACGTAATACAATTTAGTATGTTTTTCGGGTTCTAACTTGTTTTCGTATAGTCACACTGTAAAATGTATGTGTGCTTTCATAGTTGTAATCAGGACTTGTTGTTAGTCGATTTGGACACTCAAAGCAAATAAAAACAGTCCCACCTAGTACACTCACCTAGTACATGTGTGCAGCTTTTGCCACCTCTGGCACCAAATCAGTTTGTTTGAAAGTTGTTCCTGTGTACAGTGTTTGATGCATATTGCCCTTTCCTAGTGGAAATGGCAGCCTGCTGAAATGTTGACCTTCAAGCGCTTATTATAGCGCCACCTATGGGTTGTTCTAACCCTTACTCATTTTATGAGTTCTACCAGCCTGCCAATTTATAATTGTTTTTGTGCATGTAGTTTTTGAGATATGGCCGAATTTGTCAGGGATTTTTTTTAACAATACTAACGAATACAAAAGGGTTCCTACGGGTTTCATAGGACCCCTAATAAATAAAAAACGATGTCGCTGGGTAGGCCTGCAGTGCGTCCTTGATCTCCTGACCGCACGTAGCCACCTGCTCACTTTATCTGTGGACTCCTCAGATGGTGGAGGAAAGTGAAGAGCGCTTGTCAGAGGAGCAGATCGAGGAGCTGATCCAGACGGTCACGAGCGCGCTCCCAGGGGACCCGGAACAAGAGAGCGCAGCCTCGGCAGACCAGGGACTATGAACATCTCACCTCCTGGAGGGAAACCTTCTGCATGCACTCGCATTTGGTCCTTTTGGGTCTACTTCAGTACGAGTAACATGTACAAAAGCTGAGACCATGTATTTATTTTGGTGTGTATATTAAAAAAGGCATGCTCTTCTCTTCTAATTCTTGCCTTCCTTTATCACAATTTGCAATCTCATCTCATTATTGTACACATTGACAACCGTTATGAACCCACTGGTCAACCAATCAATCTTTGTGAGGGCGCTGGTTCTAATTCAATTAAACAATCACCATCAATCATATGTTGGCCCTTACTGTTCTATTTCCCTTCTGCCAGCCAGAAATCGGTGAAGTTGGTTGGGATCGCCTCACTGCGTCCATCTTTTCCCAATGACGTAAAGCTGAGCGCATGGTTTAGCGGCTGTAACAAAGTCCCGCCCTCTTGCACCTTTGGAGCCTCCCGTTCCACGTGTTCCGACGTGCTATAAGATCCCCTGTGAACGCAACCGTCTTCACTCAACTCGTTGAACAGCGAGCGCATCTTTATTCTCAGCAGCAGTAGCTTCAAAATCCATTTGACGTCCAGCTTCCGGACCAACTGGAGCGCTCTCAAAAGGTAGTGTTTATTTCAATGTTTATTTCATTCATATAGAGATTTTTCGATCACTTTTTTCATTGTGCTACAGAAGGAATCATTCACCAGTTGTTTTTTTTCGTTCGTAAAGTCCAACAAAAACATTCTACTAAAACAGCCATACGTGAGCCGGTTCCAGAATCTTAAATATTTTAGATTCGGTATACCTTCTTTGTATCTACACAACTAAATATGTCGACGCACTGGCGTTTTGTAGACCAGCGGTTCGCCGGCGGATAAGCAGCGTTTTAGCCAGCCGTCCGCCAGTAATCCGACAGACTACTTTATGGTCTACTTTATAGGCTACATCCTAGGCCGTGTTATTCTGGATTTCTATTGCAAACTAAAATGACTTATAATTAACAGCCTCACAATGACATTTAAATGCAATAGAATTTACAAGGAGGACTATGATTTAAAAATAGAAACCATTTTGGACAAAGAACAAATAAAACACCTTGTGATCCATGCTTAAGCAGAATGACATCCCAGATAGCAATCAAACGTTCAATCTTATCAACTTCCGGTGAAGCATTGATTTAGTCAGGCATGATTCAATGGCCCTGTGATCATGCTTTAGACATCGTTTCAACTTAACAACTTTGTTGAAAACATGAAAAACAACGTAACTAATGTTGAATCATCCCAATATCAATGTAATTGATCATAGCCTTTATTCTGACAACACTTTCACAATTTCTTGTTGCATTGAAATCGAACAAAGCTCCACCTGAATTCTTAAACAAATAAAACAATGGAAGGTATTTTAAATATAAATATCTTTATTGATTTTAAATACATCTTGACTATGTGAACCATAATATATGCAAAATAAATTGAAATATTGCCTAAATAAATCCTTTAGGACTACATAGGAAATTGTTTAGAAAATTGTCCCTCAAAGTAATTTCAAACAGTAGCAGAAGGTGTAGTTTAAGCAATTTTAAAGTTCACCAATGTGGACCCATCTGTCTTCATTTCTTTTTGACCAGTCTTCCTTCTCAATCGACCATCAAGCACGGAGATGGGGTCAATTCAACTTATTTTTTCAGGAAACAATCTACGATAGGTCACTATCTGTGATAGCTGGCCGTTGTATTCTGTGACCCCACTGTAAATGCGAAAATAAAGGAGTCAAACCCCAGCCAAATGTTTTCAGGTTATTTGGCATCCTCATATCTGTATGTGTACACAATTATTCATGTCTGCTTTCATCACGGAGTCCACACGCAACATCCTCTCAACCTACGAGGTATTCTCGGGGTCTCTTGGTGGTGTAGCTTCAGGTGATCAGTGTTGACCTTGTGGATAGATCCATCTTTCCCCCTTTCTGTTGCTGGCTGCGAACGTCCTTCCTCCACACCACGTCCCCCACCTGAAGGCTCTGGCTCTTTGGTCTGGATTCCAGTCTCCCTCTGGTTCTCTCCTGAACTTTCTCCACATTCTGCTGGACAATGCTCATGATCTTGTCCTGTCGCTCGATGTCGATCGCCACCTCCTCTTCAAGTAACTGCTCCTCAAAGGACCCATCAACCTGTAAAAAAATTAATTGGTTATTTAACTTGATTACAGTTCATAAGTATGTAACAAGTGATTCAATGCTTGTTCGAAATAGTTTTTTGAAGGACGAGTATATGTATAAAGAGTCCAGCTAACCTCATAGTTCTCCTGCACCTGAGATGGATACCTTGCTTCCCTCCCAAACATCAGGTAAAACGGAGAGAAGCGTGTTGTGAGCTGCTTTTTCGTGCGCAAACCAAACATAACAGGGTCCAGGTATCCATCTCATGTGTTCTGCATTTCTCTGGCAAGCTTCCCCAGAGCAGTGATTAAACAAAGTTGAATGTTCATATATTTATATATACACATTACATTTTTATTTATTTTACCTTTAACCCTTTTATTTGAGCATGTTAAATGCTGTTTCTTAGACCATTTAACAGTTAAAACAAGGTAGAACTATGTACATTGATCTAGTTGTAAAAGGCATCTCTTAACCTCTGTATGGTCCCATTCAACCTCTCCACCAACCCATTGGTCTGGGGGTACGGGGCACAGAGACTCCTTCTGATCCCCAATACTTGGCACACTTCGGTGTTGATCTGATGAATGAATGGTGCAGAGAACGATTTAACCCCTCTGTAACATTGAATAAATAAAAAGTAGTCATTTGAAATGACTACTAATGTACAAGTTCAAAGTTCAAATGTGTGCTAAAATAGCGATAGAAATACATACATAATACATACAAATTATTTTCCTTGATCAGTGAGGATTCTTTGTGGCACTTCAAATTGATACTCAAATATTAGTATGCACTGTGTAGCCTCTGCTGCGGATTTTGATTTGATGGCATAGGCCTGTGACCATCTGGTACAGTAGTCGACCATCACAAGATGTACTGGTTACTTTGGTCTGTTTGAAAACAAACACAAAAAGACGACACAATTACTATATTATTCACACATGAAATATGTTGGAAATATGGTGAATGCTCATCCCATCTACTATAAAAAGGAACAGTGATTAAAACACACAAAAATTGAATATTTACCTTTATTGGTTTATAATCCGTGCCAACTTTGAGGTCATTTCGGTGATACCTATGGAAGATATTTGTATGTGATTTACCGTTTTTTTTTTTCACAAGTGCTGACTAAAGTAGCAAGGTCAAATATGAAAGCACAGACATACCCAATTATCAATGTCGGCTGACATGCCAGGCCAGTAGAACCGTTGAGAAATCACGTTCCTAGTCCGAATTTGGCCGCAGTGTGCGCCAATGTCACTGGTGTGAAATTCTTCAAATAATGAGTCGGCCGCCCCACAGACAACTTTCACTCGATCCTCTTTGTCAGATCCCTTATGTCTGACATAAAACAATTCACCATCTGAAGATAGGATAGCAATTATTGAGAGCCCTTTAAGCCTTGTCTAATTCGGCCTACAGGCCTCTCTTTACATGAATTGCAATGCTAACAACTGTAACGTAGGATAATATGCAGTATTTGCTCAAAGGTTTGTGCGTTATTGTTAAATGATGTATTGCTATAAGGGATTAAATATCTAGTTTAGGCCTACCATCGATGCAGTACAGCTCATTGCCGAATAGTGTAGCACTGTTTTTTGTCACTTTCTTTAGGAAACTCTCCTTTGATGAGGAACTCCCTTAACTCCACAAACATTTGTTTGTCCATAATCTCACAACAACGTATGTAGGCTAGAGAAACTGAATGCTCAATAAATGTGTGTTAAATGTCCGTTATCGATGGTCGTTCTGTCTATGCTAAGAGACTATTGAAATGAGCTTTCTTAAAGTTAGACCAATCAGACACGTCGAACGTCCTCCTCATTTACATAATGTGGAGGTAGGTCCTCTTTTTGGATGATGCGCCAGCTGTCATGGATTGTGACCTATCGTGGATTGTTTCCTGTTACGCAACAGGAAACAATCCACGATGTCTGATGATCGCAGACATGAATAATTATACAGGAAGACAAATGAAAAACCGAGGTTGGTGTCGGGTCGATGCCCGCCGTGCTTCCACTGATCTATAGGCTACTGCCGCTTCAGTGGCCACCATACTCAGGGCGCAATACTGTCGGCGTATCCGAAACATGTAACGGAAACGGATATGCCTCATCTCTGTTTAGACGCCCCTCAACAGAAAAGAGCGCGAGCTACAAATAAAACCTTCACTTAAATACCTCCTGAACAGGGAACGCACCTTTATTATAGGCAGCTTCAAAATCTGTTGGCTTACAGCTTCCGGACCAAAGGTACAGTCTTTTATTTGCCTGATTATTTTATATATCATTGTGCTGCAGAAGTAATAATTAACCAGTTTTTTTATTTCGTTTGTAAAATGCAACAAATTGGCATGGTAACACAGGAATCTTCCATGATCCTCTACTTTTTGATTCGTTATTTAACGTTACACCGGAATCTTCCATGATCCTCAACTTTTTGATTCGTTATTTAACGTTACACCGGAATCTTCCATGATCCTTTACTTTTTGATTCGTTATTTAACGTTACACCGGAATCTTCCATGATCCTCTACTTTTTGATTCGTTATTTAACGTTACACCGGAATCTTCCATGATCCTCAACTTTTTTATTCGTTATTTAACGTTACACCGGAATCTTCCATGATCCTCTACTTTTTTATTCGTTATTTAACGTTACACCGGAATCTTCCATGATCCTTTACTTTTTGATTCGTTATTTAACGTTACACCGGAATCTTCCATGATCCTCTACTTTTTATTCGTTATTTAACGTTACACCGGAATCTTCCATGATCCTTTACTTTTTGATTGTTATTTAACGTTACACCGGAATCTTCCATGATCCACTACTTTTTGATTCGTTATTTAACGTTACACCGGAATCTTCCATGATCCTTTACTTTTTGATTCGTTATTTAACGTTACACCGGAATCTTCCACGATCCTTTACTTTTTGATTCGTTATTTAACGTTACACCGGAATCTTCCGTGATCCTCTACTTTGTATTCGTTATTTAACGTTACACCGGAATCTTCCATGATCCTCTACTTTTTATTCGTTATTTAACGTTACACAGCTAAAATCACGACGTGAAACAACTTTTAATTAGGGGTTTTCAGCGTAAAATTGTTTTATATTAGGCCTATGTTGCTGCTTATCAAAGTATTGCCTATTAATAAGACGATAAGTATGCCTATGGAGTGTGGTGGGAAAATGACTCAAGGCCCATCCTGAGGTCAGCTTGCTAAAACTAACTAATTCCGATATGCACACCGAACCTATCTGTCTCTTTCAACTTCCTACCTCCCCACAGATGCCCATTTATCTTGTATTCCTGCATGGTGCTCTGTTCCCATATGAGCAAACTCCCTTTTTCTATAACACTGTATCTGTGCCTGGCCTTGAATGTATACTCCCTTCCTAAATCAGACGTCCAGCTTTAATTGGGCATCGAACCTATTATAGACAGTCCAATGGCGCCATCTAGTGTCATATCTGACATACTGTTTACCCGACTTTATAAAAAGGCGTCCCTCCTGTCTTCGGGGCGCCCTTTCTCGAGAACTCTGCTCTGTGCGGAGTTGCCTTTGAAACTGTGCCTTTTGCGTGCTGCAGCGTGTGAAATAAAATCATTTACGGATATCCATTTGTCTTAGCCTTAAACGAGCCAGCCACCAGTCATCTAATTTTTCCACAACAGGAGTCAGATTTCCATAGGAAGAGACGTGTCGAACTAACTTTGTTTGCAGTTCTGACGCAAACCTCTCGCGTTGGCGGGCTTTTTTTAGCCGCGCCCCCGATGACTCATAATGCGTTTTTGAGTGACAGCTCAGTGCCCCGGACGTTGTTCAGTGCAGCAAGCGCGAGTTTTGGTGACGGATACGCTAAACATCGGAACTCGTAGACTAACTAGTAGCCAATAAAACAGTAATAATGTCTAAGTATTGCTCATATATATTCTACTAGACGTTTTGTGAGTGAAGTTAAAAGTAAAGCAGAACTTTACTTTAGGGTAAACTCTGGGCACGTGCCAGCCCCTGAGCGCCAAAGGGCTATCCGTGACGGGAGAAACTGATTCCACAGAAATATGACCCATTCTCTGGATCCTGATAATTAAGCGATCAGTTTGATAATTATCCGTTTTAATCCGTTTTCTGTACTGTCCATGTCCATGTGTGTTACCACACCTGAGCCTGGCTGTTCACGCATGCACTTCTAAACAGCGTTTTTAATGTTAGTTTTGATTTTATCTATTTGAATTACATTACGACGGTTTACATGTAAATATTATTTTTTTAGTGAAGGCTCCCAGTCACAAAAGTAAAACGAACATTGACAATGGTTGCTCACGCTTCTGTCCACTCATATTTATGGACATAGATCCCAATTAGTATGGTTGTATGAAAATAACGAAGCGGAAGTTAGCTTCCTGTTCGCAGCTAGTGATGTGCGACCAGGTGACAAACTGGTCACCACTGGTACTGTGACATGTTTATTGATAAAAAAAAACAATGTATTTGTAATCTATTCTGTGCTATGCCATATATCCCAGAGTATAGGATTCAGTCTGGCTCAAATGTTTTTTCCCACTCAGAACCAATGTCAAAAATGGCTTACAGCCTATTTCAGGCCATCTTTCCACAGGTTAAATCACCTTGGGCCACCCAAAACACTCTAGGACACTCTAGGAGTTCTAGGTAGGAGGGGGACGTGTTATCAACATGGATCCAGCCCACGGCAACTTGTGATACCTTTTTAAGCTATTACCGTCCGTGTGTGTGAGGGATATAATGAGTGATGTTATATATGAAATGGGCCCCACACCGTGGCATTATACTACATGCTTCTGAGAAGCCTAACCCTCTCTCGAACACGGACATCAAAATCAACCGCTGCCCAGACGGAGCTCCACACATCCACACACACTTCGCCGTGACGTAAAGGTTTTGACGTCACGAAAAGAACACCACTTGCGTTCGGAGCAGAGTGGAATGTTCACAAACCTGTTTGGGTTAGCCAATGTTAACATTGATCATGTTGTCAAAAAGCACTCTGGTAATGTCAGTCTTTCTGTCATGTGTTGTCTAATGGCAGTCATGTAACGTTCTAACAGTTTGTGTAAATTGTTTTGTCCTCTCAATTCAGCATAATGGCACCCAAAAAAAGAAATGCACCATCATCAGGGTACAATACGATGCTGAGGTATTTGAAAAAGGGAAAAGTAAGTGTAAGTATACAACAGATTTGACACACAAGACAACATCATAACCAATCATTTACCAAGCCTAGTTATTTGAAATATCATGTCTCATCTTATCAGGAGAATGCTGGTGCAAACAGGGAAGAGTTGGGGGAGGAAGGAGTCACAGGTGGAGGAGCGGCAGGTGGAGGAGTCGCAGGTGGAGGAGCGGCAGGTGGAGGAGTCGCAGGTGAAGGAGTCGCAGGTGGAGGAGCGGCAGGTGGAGGAGCGGCAGGTGGAGGAGCGGCAGGTGGAGGAGTCGCAGATGAAGGAGTCGCAGATGAAGGAGTCGCAGGTGGAGGAGCGGCAGGTGGAGGAGCGGCAGGTGAAGGAGTCGCAGGTGGAGGAGTGGCAGGTGGAGGAGCGGCAGGTGAAGGAGTCGCAGGTGGAGGAGTTGGAGGTGAAGGAGTCGCAGGTGGAGGAGTCACAGGTGAAGGAGTCGCAGGTGGAGGAGCGGCAGGTGGAGGAGCAGCAGGTGGAGGAGCGGCAGGTGGAGGAGCGGCAGGTGGAGGAGTCGCAGGTGGAGGAGTCGCAGGTGAAGGAGTGGCAGGTGGAGGAGTCACAGGTGAAGGAGTCGCAGGTGGAGGGAGTGAGGTGAGGTCTTAAATGGATTAGTGATGATGAATATGTGAAAGTTTGTTCCCCCCCACCCCACCGCCGATAACAAACTCAGTCCTACGCCCTTGCATACAGGTAATGGCAGCACTGACAAAGCGTATGATTTCCTGGGGCAGATCAAGGATTTCCTTATGGTTTTGCAGTCATGGTTTTGAAAGTTTCCTTCTAAACGGAAACATCCGCTATTTCTCGACCCGAAACCATTCATGTTACACACAAACCAGACTCATTCATTTCAAATGTAACAGACTGATTTATAAATGGCAAGAAAGGGCCAAAATGTGATGTTTTGAAGAAAAAATTATGGGTTGAATCCAAATGAATCTCTCTCCCTCGGTTTGTCTTTCAATGGCTGTGAAACAGGCCCCGCCCTGTGTGGAACAGGCACCGCCCTGTGTGGAACAGGCCCCGCCCTGTGTGAAACAGGAAAAGGTAACACATGACATTTTGTTTAGGCTCTTCTAATCTAGACCATTAAAAAAAAAAGGCAATTACTGCCCACATTTCTTTTTTTTATTGTTTTACCTAGTATTGTAATTTTCGTAATAGATTTTCCTTTGCACTGTTTTGCGAAACATTGTCTTGATTTATGAGATCAGGTTTCACAGACCTCTTGTTTTTATAGCTCCCTTGTTTTCTCGTTGTACCTCTTAAATTGACCAGCATTAAGACGTTGGTCATATTCTGGTTCTTCCGTAGGCAGAAGAGCTGCATGAACATACCATCTCCTGGCAGTATGAAAAACATAAATACACCTGGAGCTGCAAAAAATATGGCATCTATGAATCACTTCAGGAAAGTGATAAGTTTCGAGAGATAGAACAAAACGCCCCAGAAAAAGAACTTGTTATTTTAATCACACCTAAGAAAGCTATTAGTTCACATTTTCCATGCCAGCATATTCCAACTAAAAACCTGACAGTAAAGTACATAAAGGCACAAGATAACAAGACAAAGACAACCACCGAAAGTATAAAGAATCCTGGCAAGATTATAATATTTTCCGTGAAAACAGCTGGATCTAAAAACATAATTAATGTAGTTATGAAAAATCATGAGCTGAAAAATACAGTGGATGAGGTTCTTGTGTATGCGTACAAAGGTCAAACAGTGAGAGAAGCTCTGGAGCAAGATGGACGTTTTAGTGACAAGATATTACAAAGCAATTATCTTCTGGAAGACACAGAGGATGGTAAACGCACTGAAATGTCCAGCATGGTACATATACTAAATGATAAATGTTTCACCGTTTTGCGTAGTAGTAAAAAAGCAAAACAGAAAGATGAAACACCACAGGAGGCAACGTCAAGTAGGACTGAGAGCTCCAAAAGCAATCAGCCAACCCCAAACGTGAGCAATCAGCCAACCCCAAACATGAGCAATCAGCCACCAACGTATCAACCTATACCAGGCTCTGAGGACCTGTTGGAACTCCTTCGTTCTCAGTTTAAAGAACTTGTCAAACGAATGAAAGAACGTCAGAATCTTTCTCCTAAAGCTGTCCAACAGCTTTTCTCTCAAGAGTATGGGAAAAACAGTAAGCTTTGCCATGAGGTGAGGACGATGAGGAAGTTTCTAGAGCTTAGTAATTCTGTTTGCCAAGTGAGAATAGATGGATGGGCAGTAGGGACTGGCTTTCTTCTATTTGGAAAGTACATCTTAACAAATGCCCACGTAGTCCTTGATCAAGCAAAGCGGAGGGAAAACATAACTGTTATTTTCTCCTATGAGGAACTTTCAGATAGCCAGGCAATGGGTGTGACGGTCGTTGCCCACGATTTTAGACGTGACACTGCACGCCACAAGCATGATTGGGCTTTGCTTGAGGTCTGTGGTGATCTAAATACCCAATCAGAAAACGCACAGCCTCTACTTAAGCACCTTGGATTGGTTACTGAAAGGGGTCAGATTTGCATCATCGGGCACCCGGAGGGGAAGGTCAAAATGATAGACCCATGCTACACAATCCCTTGCAACGAACGCAAAGAAAAGATGGAGATCTCTGTAACCAGCCATTACCTTTTTCCAGACCCAATGGATAGGGACATACAGACCTATGAAAGCTGTTTTTATGATGGCGCATCTGGCTCACCGGTCTTTGATCACAGTTTCAAAGTTGTATCGATGCACAGTGGGGGGTTCAACGACGAACAGACTAAGGAACGTGTCCTTGAGTATTCACATCCCCTGTCACTCATTATGGAACAAATCATTATTCAGATAGTGAGAAAGAGAAAAGTGCTTGTGCTGTGGGCAATGATCACTTGTGGTATTCCCCCAGTGGTGATCGCTGGCCTAAGGGGAAAAGTTGAACCTACAGAATTTGTCTGGACAGCAGATGAAATGAAAAACCTCACCGACTCGGTCGGTGGAGAACTAAGTAAAGTAAAGGAGTTCTTTAAATTTTTCGAAAACAGCGAAACAGATGAACCCATGGATGTCAGCTAGGGTCTGTTAGCGTCACTTTAGTTAAGCTCTACTTTGTATTATGCATTTTTCATTATACAAAGTGGACAAATGTGTATTTTGAAAAATAGATAAATACAATTATATCAGTTTACTCTTTGCCACGCCACCTAGATCATCAATCAGTCTGACCTGGCCTGGTGAGGCTGCTTCAACCAGCCATTAACAACACACACTCCACAACAATGCATGAAGTAATTATTGAAGGTGGTAGTTTTACAAAACAGGGAATAGGGATGGACATGCCAACAGTAAATTGTACAAAATGGTAGAGAAATGTACCTTAATGTAACTCTTCCACTTGGTCGGTCATCTAAATGTTTGATCAAATTACGTTTCTTAGTACTTATTTCATAAGTAAATCATATTGAGATAAAGCGCAGTCATAAGTATATATATTTTTTACTTATACATTGTATGTTTTTATAGCTTTTAAATGTTTTGTGATGTTATACCTTTTTGTAAAGCGGTTTGATTGACTTAAAAAAATGTCAATTTATTTCATAAGTTACTTATTCAAAATCGACTTTGTCTATCCACTGCATTCCTATTAAATGTTTCACATTGTATGCAATTTTGTAATGCATGTTATTTTTATTTTAGACTGCAAAGTTGAAACCATAGTTTTAAACACTGATTTAACAAACGTAAGTGATTGACTGCAGTTTTATTTTATGTACTTAACCTTCATTTTACATCAGAAACAAAATGTTAAACATGAGACAATATCACAGTACAATACACAAATATGTTGCATAATACATGTTGCAAAACTCTTCCTGTTCTGTATGTTTTGTTTATTGGAAAATGAATCATTATGTAGAACAAGGAAATTAAACGTAATACGAACAGTCCCTCTGCGTTCAGATGTACCAATCATTGACCAAAACCATCCGACTAGTTTGCGTCACAGGTGTGTGGCTGATGCAGCCCGCAAAGTGATGAGAATGAAACGCGGTACCTTTGTTAGACTTGCACACGGGAGGAACTATTGTTAGACTGATTCATGACATAAAGGCCATTTAATGCAAACCCTTCAAATGCTTCCTGATCAACTCCTCAAGAACAGCGGGGATCAGAGAGAGGTCTGGCAGGGAGGAGAACAGGAGGAAGGAGACGCCATATTAATTTAAGTGTGTGTGTGTGTGTGTGTGTGTGTGTGTGTGTGTGTGTGTGTGTGTGTGTGTGTGTGTGTGTGTGTGTGTGTGTGTGTGTGTGTGTGTGTGTGTGTGTGTGTGTGTGTGTGTGTGTGTGTGTGTGTGTGTGTGTGTGTGTGTGTGTGTGTGTGTGTGTGTGTGTGTGTGTGTGTGTGTGTGTGTGTGTGTGTGTGAGAGAGAGAGAACCAGTGTTCTACACATAAGAGCACTTCCCTTACCATGGCCCACCAATGAAAATCCCCAATGCAGATGTGCTGAAGTTTGTCCTATTACCGACCAATGAGCGTCCAGGTCTCTTGTTGTTCCCCTCCTTCGTGTTCTCCGTGTCCTGTTGACCGACGGACGGCTTTTATTTGCTTTTCCCGGTGTGCTGTTCCGAGGTGCACACGTCAAACCATGCGCGATTAACACCTCGGAGCTGATTCAACCTGGATGTCGCCCTGGGTTTGGTCTGCAAGGCGGTCGCAGAATCCGACATGTTGCGGTGCTACGTCATTTCAAAAGACTCCGAATTTAGGCGTTGGTGAGTTATTGAAGTACTTTGGTGAAAAGAGTGTGGTGGGTGAACCACTTAATGCCATGTACAGGTGGACATATGGGAGGTCAAATGAATGGTTCGCTTCCTAGCCGCTGACGGTCTGCTGGTATGATGGTGGATGTTCACTAAGGGCCACTAAGGGAACTGCGTTCATTAACGCAGTAGACACGCCGTCACCGGAGCCGTGCACACACGTAACAGACACGCCGTCACCGGAGCCGTTTATTAACGGAGCCGTGCACACACGTAACAGACACGCCGTCACCGGAGCCGTTTATTAACGGAGCCGTGCACACACGTAACAGACACGCCGTCACCGGAGCCGTTTATTACCGGAGCCGTACACACACGTAACTGACACGCCGTCACCGGAGCCGTTTATTTCCGGAGCCGTACACACACGTAACAGACACACCGTTCGATCCGTACGGCTGTAACACGCGATCAACCTTTCGCTAGACGTTGTGTCGGAAGTGTCTCTGCCTCGGGGTTAGGGCAGCTTCCTGGTTGGAACAACCAGCCCCAAATGTGTGACGTTGAACGCTAACGTCCGTGTACGCACCAGACGAAAGGGTCGACCGTGTTATCCTAGCCAGGTCTGGATCGGCCCAACTCGGAACGGGTTACCTGGAGCGATATTACCATCTGTAAGTGTCTAACATATGGACAATTATTTTTTACATTGAAGCTTGAAATAGCCAATAGCATGACGAGACTCATGTCAGGTTTCTGAAAACTACACGTTGACGACGGTGCTTGCATGCACATTGTAGAAGGGGTGTGTGTGTGTGTGTGTGTGTGTGTGTGTGTGTGTGTGTGTGTGTGTGTGTGTGTGTGTGTGTGTGTGTGTGTGTGTGTGTGTGTGTGTGTGTGTGTGTGTGTGTGTGTGTGTGTGTGTGCGCGCTGGGTATTGTGTGTGTGTGTGTGTGTGTGTGTGTGTGCGCTGGGTATTGTGTGTGTGTGTGTGTGCGCGTGCGCGCTGGGTATTGTGTGTGTGGTAGGATCTTTGAAGCGGTGGCGGTGCTCCTCTCAGGAAGGTGTGTGTATGAACTGGGTGTTAGGAGGGCCTCCTGTAGCAGGTGGGGAGGAGCCTTCGCCCCCTTGACCTGCGTGTGTTTGCCTGGTCTCCTCCAACAGCCCTGATGGATGAGGCGGCCGGCCCGGGACGGGGGGAGGCCCGCTGAGGAGATAAGAGGTGTTAGGAAACCTCCTTCGCCACCACACCTCCGGAAACGCGTGTTCCCACACAAACACCTTGACCCTTGACCCTTGACCCTGCCCGCCTCCAGCCACCATGAGGAGCGCCCGCAGCCGGCTCCTGCTGGGCTCCGCCCTCTTCTGCACCGCCTCGCTCCTCTACCTGGCCTCCAGCGGCCTCCAGTGCCCCCCCAGAAGCCCCCGCCCCAGGTGGGCGGAGCTCAGCTCGTTGCTGGCCAATCGGAGTCAATCCTCCGCGGCCAACCTCTTCCCCGAAGACACGCCGCTCATCTTCATCGGCGGCTTCCCCCGGAGCGGCACCACGCTGATGCGCGCCCTGCTGGACGCCCACGCCGCCGTGCGCTGCGGCGAGGAGACCCGCGTCATCCCGCGCCTGCTGGCCATGCGCGCCACCTGGAGCCGCTCCGTCAAGGAGAGGATCCGCTTGGACGAGGCCGGCGTGACCGAGCGGGTGCTGGACTCTGCGGTGCGAGCGTTCCTCCTGGAGGTAAGGGCGGGGCGGGGGGGGGGGGGGGGGGGGGGCATTGGTGCCAGAGGTCACCGGCCGCTGGCTTCTGGAGACCCCCTGCTGGGGCCGTGAGGGAGAAGGGGGTAGTGAGGGAGGGGGGAGTAGTGAGGGAGGGGGGTAGTGAGGGAGGGGGGTAGTGAGGGAGGGGGGAGTAGTGAGGGAGAAGGGGGTAGTGAGGGAGGGGGGGTAGTGAGGGAGGGGGGGTAGTGAGGGAGGGGGGAGTAGTGAGGGAGAAGGGGGTAGTGAGGGAGGGGGGGTAGTGAGGGAGGGGGTAGTGAGTGAGTGAGGGGGTAGTGAGGGGGCGGAGCCGTGCACGGTGTTACCACCGGCGAGCAGCTACAAAAAGTCATTTCAGACAAAAGAAAAAGTAGCAACTGTAAACATCAACATACCGTACGATACCTAAACGTTTAGGATCAACAGAATAACTGATGGGTCAGGCAGCAACATGTATTGCTTTAATCCCAGTGGGGTCAGATTTGATTCAGGGTAATGTTTAACCTCTCTTTGTCCTTATGCAAGGTCATCATGGGTCACGGTGAACCCGCACCCCGGCTCTGCAACAAGGACCCATTCGCCCTGAAGTCCCTGTCTTATCTGGCCCGCATCTTCCCCAAGGCCAAGTTCGTCCTGATGCTTCGTGATGGACGAGCCACCGTCCACTCCATGATATCTCGCAAGGTTAGTTGGTCTCTGTCTGTCTCTGTCTCTGTCTCTGTCTCTGTCTCTGTCGCTGTCTGTCTCTGTCTCTGTCTCTGTCTCCCTCTCTGTCTCTGTCTCTGTGTGTGTGTGTTGCTCTCTCTCTCTCTCTATATATATATATATTTAGAGAGTGTGTGTGTGTATATGAGTAAACTGGACAAAGCAATGCCCCGCAGGTCACCATCTCTGGCTTCGACCTGAGCAGCTACAGGGACAGCCTGAGCAAGTGGAGCGCGGCGATGGACACCATGTTCAGCCAGTGTCAGGCAGCCTCCGAGGGGAGCTGTCTGCCCGTCAGCTATGAGCAGCTGGTGCTCCGGCCAGAGCAGGAAATGAGGAAGTTGCTGAACTTCCTGGATCTGCCGTGGGACCCGGCGGTGATGCACCACCAAGACCTGATCGGCAAGGCCGGCGGCATTTCTCTGTCCAAGTGAGCAGCGTGTTCGACCGTGGTCGCCGTGACTACATCAGGGCGTCCCAAGGCCGTCATTCTACTCTTAGCCACTAGTGCCTCATGGCGTCCTGAGGGAATCATCAGGGAAATGCATGAATGCTTGAATTCCAAACTGCTTGTGTAACGTTACAGGGTTCTCCCATGGATGGTTTTAGGGGTCTAGTTTGGAGGGAGGGAGGGAGGGAGGGAGGGAGGGAGGGAGGGAGGGAGGGGTGGCTGTAATGGTTTTTATAATTAACATATTAACAGCTTTTTCACTGTTTAAACAATGTATAACAGTGTACTTATCATAGCAGGTGGAGATATTAGGTGTGTGTGTGTGTGTGTGTGTGTGTGTGTGTGTGTGTGTGTGTGTGTGTGTGTGTGTGTGTGTGTGTGTGATTTTTAACCTGTGGTGGTAGAGCTGGACGTTATTATTGCACATGATAATGACAACATCTAGATGTATAATTAAAACATTTAAAGATGTATTTCCAACACACCAATGAACACGACACTAGAAGGGGCCGTCGAGGTGAACTGATGACTCGATGTAGGAGAGGAGGGCCCCTGGGCCCCTGGTTGAACCCCAGCCTGAGCGCTCACCGTGTGTGTGCGCTCTTGTAGGGTGGAGCGCTCCACGGACCAGGTGATGAGGCCCCTGAACACGGACGCCCTGGCCAAGTGGGTGGGCCACATCCCCCCCGACGTGCTGCGGGACATGGCGGACATCGCGCCCATGCTGGCGCGGCTGGGCTACGACCCGCGCGCCAACCCACCGGAGTACCGGAGAGCGGCCGTCTCCCCCGCCAACGGCCCCCGGGTGAGTCCGTCGCCGTGGAAACGAGTTCAGAAACGCAGGCCTCGCAGCACCGACATCTCTCGAAACCTGCCATGGTGACATATTAAAAGGGCATTTTAAAACGAAGAAAAGTTCAAATTGTAGACTTATCAAAGATGTCTCTGTGCTACGAGTGATCACAGGCTAACGGGATGTCCCAAATTCCAACTCCACAGAGTCGGGGGACCACAGAAACGCCACATCCCAGCAGAGAGCAAGACTAAAACGTCCTCCACCTTTTTGTTTAGGTGAATAAACACGACTCAGTGAATACCGAATGTTATTATTTTTTTTAAGAGTGAATTTCAAAGTGTTCCGATTTTGTGTGTCTACTGGGATTATGTTCACATTTCACCGCTGTAGTCCTTTCACTTTCACAGGGCATAATGGCTGCCTGGTCGATTATCTCTCAACACATTGAGTCCGAATGATAAGGGAGTCCAAGAGGATGTGGTCTCTCTCCATTGGCAAGCATCTGCTTGTTACAGCGTTACCGGGAAGTGTTTCTATTTTATAATATTTTCATGTGTCATTTGTTAAGATTCACCACAAACGAGAATGTTTAAGAGATACATGAGTGAGATTGCATTACACACATGGGACATAGCTGTATATTTTTGAAAATGTAATTTTATTTTCATAATAAATGATTTTATTGGTGACCATTCCCTAATGAATTGGAACTCAATTCTGTGTTATGTGGGTGCAAGCATCTTATTCGTATTGTTTTTACTAAATTGTAAATGTGTCCACTATAATACCGACAAGCTTATTAGTGATGTAGTTGTTATTGTCTCAATAAATATGCGTATTCCTTTCAAAATAATTATTAAACACACCGGAGATGAACCTAAGATTATGCAAGCTGCAGACAGAGCCTTGCCAGGGCAAGCCTAGGTTAGGGTTAGTCAGTCATTCCAAGACCTACAAGGTTCAGGAGAATGCACCTGGTGACCTAGCAGGCACCACATGTTACTGCATGTATGCATTATTATAAACTCATTTAAAGAATGTTTTTTATCTATTCAAAATTCTAACTCAAACTATAGACCGGTTTCTAAAATCAATCTTCGATTATTAATCTATCTGCATGAATGTCTGACCACCTAATAAAAACAATAGGAACATTTGGAAAAACATTTTAATTCACTGCTGTGACCCAATTACGAAACATTTAATGTCAAAACATCGCAACATCTTCTCTTGTGTTTTGCAGCAGTTCAGTTCGCTTGGTGGCAGAACAGGTCACAGGTCCTATCTAGGCCTCCTCGTCATCACTTCCTGCTAGGCTGCTGTCGGTGGAGTCCACTTCCTCTTCTCGTTGCTCTTTGGGCCGTGTTTCCGTGTCCAGGCTGGGCTCTGGGCTCTGGGGTGGTGCTGGGCTCTGGGGTGGTGCTGAGCTCTGGGGTGGTGCTGAGCTCTGGGGTGGTGCTGAGCTCTGGGGTGGTGCTGGGCTCTGGGGTGGTGCTGGGCTCTGGGGTGGTGCTGGGCTGGAGCCTGGTTTGTGAGGGGCGGGGCCTGATGCATCAGGGGTGAGGTCTGATGCATCAGGGGCGGGGCCTGATGCATCAGGGGTGGGGTCTGATGCATCAGGGGCGGGGTCTGGTCCACTGGCTGGGACAGTTGAGTTTGGGTCCTCCTTCTCTTTTTTGGAGCCAGGGTCCAGGAAGTTGGACCAGCCTTTGAGACGCTCCTCGCGCTCTCTGGCCGTCTCTTCCACCTGCGCACACACACACACACACACACACACACACACACACACACACACACACACACACACACACACACACACACACACACACACACACACACACACACACACACACACACACACACACACACACACACACACACACACACACACCCTTTATGACGTGTCTCTAGACAAGATATAGAAAGACCTAAGAGTTACGTTGTGTATAATAATACATACCATATATTGCGTTCTTATATTGTGGTCTATTTCAATGGCACAACAGCCATTGCCTACCAATAATGTCATGTGATTGGATAAAATAATTTCATCAGACAATCACAATTTGAGCTACAGTAGTAGTCCAGGTGTAAGGAACAAAGCTGTGTCTAGTGTATCGTAGTGGAGGACAAAACGACGGAGCAGTGCCTGGTAGTCCGTGGTTCCATCCCAGAGGACGGCAGACAGCTGCCTTCCTCCGAACCAGCGTCCGTTCAGCGCCTCGATGCACAAGTCTGCATGTTCTGGCTCCTTAAACGCCACCGAGGCCACGCCGTCTGGATGTCTCTGTGACGCACACGCACACGCACACACACACACACACACACACACACACACACACACACAGCTGCAATGACGCAGACTGAGACACTAACATGTCCTAATATATCCTAAAAGGGTAGCATAGTAACAGCCAGGTGACCTACATCAAAGATGATGACCTTCTTGACCTGGCCAAACTTCTCACACTCGGTCCGCAGGTCGTCGCGATACTCATTCAGCACCAGCGGGTCTTCCTGAATGGGCGGAGTCAACAAAGGGGGGGGGCCATTGAGTCAGCAGAACACTACTGTCGGAAAAGTGCAATGTTTGAACGGTTTCAAAGTGTGTGTGTTTGTCCTCACTTCAAAGTCGCTTGGATGGAACATGTTCTGGATGATGACAACCTTCTCAAATCTCTTCCTGACTTCTCCCTTTTTCTCTGGCCTCCAGTCCAACTGCCTGAACACGCCCGCCATGCCACAACGTGAGTATACACACTCCCCACAAGGGGGCGCCACACAATACAAGCATGGAGAGCAGCGATCCCTGACGCACTACTTGGAAAGCTCAACAAAACTGAAACAAGGTTGAAAGCTGTTCGTGAGAGGGATGATGTCATCAGGGCAGCTAATCAAGGGAGGTGCAAACTCCTTTCAGCCCCCCTCTTTTCGTAAAAACAAGTAATGCCATTGAAATTGTATCAGTGGTTACTGTGTGTATATATATACATGTCTTGTGTGCAACCCACTTCCATTTGTTTGTTCTACTTGTGCTTTGTTTTCCCCTCAGTACATTAAGTGATCTCTCCCCCCCCCCCTGCCCCCCACTTTGGGATACAAGTGAACTGAACAAGTTGATCCCCTTTCTCTGTCTACACTGTCTTTACATCCAATCAGAGGAAGAAGAGGAAGACGGCCGTACTTCTGCTGTTGTTGTAATCTCTTCTTGTAGTCCTTGTTCTTCTTCTTCTTCTTGGTGGCGTCATACTGACCCTTGAGCTCAAAGTGAGCCTCCTCCACGTGAAGCTTGTAACCTCTGACCTCTGACTCATCGATCAGACGCACAGCCAGGGCTACAGACTCCTTCTGCACGCACACACACACGCACACACACACACGCACACACCTCATTTAACATGGAAATCCGAACGCTACGTGTAGCAGATATTTGACGGTGGGAATGAAATGTGAAAGGCTATGAATAAGATGAGGGGATCAGACCTTGAGGTAGCAGCAGAGGCCGTCTCCCTTGAGGTTGCCATGTCCGTCTTTGTAGAGCTTCACCTTGTACTCCTCAGTGACGGGGTCCCTCAAGACGATGCCACACTTGGACATTAACTCCACAAACTCCTCGCTGCTGATGTCAAGGGGGAGGCCTGGGGGGGGAGGGGGGGGGGGTGACATCCACATTGTCAGTCTTTCATTCAGCTGTTGCCTTCTAAGTATGTGGAGAGGAGAGGGGAGGAGAGGAGAGAAGCTGTTGTCTTCTTGAGTATGAGGAGAGGAGAGGAGAGGAGAGGAGAATAGTTCTGTAATACAAACCGGAAACATAAACGTTGGTGTTCTTGTTTTCGTCCACGTCAAACCAAGCTGCACGGGACCAAAAGAAAACCACCATGATTATACAATAACAAACAGTGAAAGAGCATTAAGACATTTAGTGCCACTACGGATTGAAGACAACGTGTATTATAAAAACACCTTTCCTTGTATGCCCATATACAGGAACCATTAGTGTATACTGCCACCCACCCATCGACACGGGGGCTATCTGAAGCAAACCTCAGCCCTAGCACCATCAAACTAGTTTCACATACGTCACAGAAAATCCACTTTGCTACGCAGAGACCTAAACACACACCTTTACCTGTACAGTAATTTAGCCAGACCTGCGTGTACACAAACACACACCTTTACCTGTACAGTACTTTAGCCAGACCTGCGTGTACACAAAGACCTGCGCGTATACAAACACACACCTTTACCTGTACAGTACTTTAGCCAGACCTGCGTGTACACAAAGACCTGCGCGTACACAAACACACACCTTTACCTGTACAGTATTTTAGCCAGACCTGCGTGTACACAAACACACACCTTTACCTGTACAGTACTTTAGCCAGACCTGCGTGTACACAAAGACCTGCGTGTACACAAACACACACCGTTACCTGTACAGTACTTTAGCCAGACCTGCGTGTACACAAAGACCTGCGTGTACACAAACACACACCTTTACCTGTACAGTACTTTAGCCAGACCTGCGTGTACACAAAGACCTGCGCGTACACAAACACACACCTTTACCTGTACAGTACTTTAGCCAGACCTGCGTGTACACAAAGACCTGCGCGTACACAAACACACTCCTTTACCTGTACAGTATTTTAGCCAGACCTGCGTGTACACAAACACACACCTTTACCTGTACAGTACTTTAGCCAGACCTGCGTGTACACAAAGACCTGCGTGTACACAAACACACACCATTACCTGTACAGTACTTTAGCCAGACCTGCGTGTACACAAAGACCTGCGTGTACACAAACACACACCTTTACCTGTACAGTACTTTAGCCAGACCTGCGTGTACACAAAGACCTGCGTGTACACAAACACACACCTTTACCTGTACAGTACTTTAGCCAGACCTGCGTGTACACAAACACACACCTAATAGGAATCCACCCGGTGAAATCAAAACACTCTCCTCTTCATTTGGTTGCTTTTCAGCAGGACGTTTGAACCCTTTTGCAACATCGTTGTCACATGGATGTATGCTCTCCCACATATTTTCAATGGAGCAGACTCGTACACATTGACGTGATGTGGAAGTATAAACGCAGGCGGCTCTGCGATGGCGGCGTGTGGTGAAATGATGTGGTTACGATGCTACTCACTCCTTCACCACAGATGAAGGAGGGGTTCAGCAGAGATTGATCATCGAGATGAGGGCTTTGAACACACCTGCCTCTGCTTTCCTCTTCTCTCCTTTCTGCTTGGCATCCTTGGCCGGGTTCTGGTCCTGACCGGGCGTCTGGGTCGGCTCTGGGTCCGCGGCTCCCTGGGGCCCGAGCGCTGTGGTGCTGGGCGCTGCTGGCTTGGTGGCGTCCACTAGACCCACATTGGCGTCTGGGGTGCCGTCTACGGTGAAGCCGTAGTTGGCCTGGTAGGCGGCTATGAAGTCCTCTGTAATCTACAAAGTTCAAACAGTACAGTCACACTGGGGGAGCGACCTATCACAGTTAGGTGTGGGGCCAAATGGGACCATGATAACGATTAAAACCCATGCTGGGGTTGCCGCTGTACGACAACACACTTAACAAAAGTGCAGTAACTTTAAACCTCTGAATGATGCGATGTCGGGTTGAAAACTGTTAAAATAGATTACTTTAGGGAACCAGGCTTTCTTGTCGTGGTCCCAGTCATAGACGGTGCCGTCCTCCGGGTCAGTGTAGGTGAACGGGTCGGAGCCGTCTGCAGTTCTCTGGCCGTACAGCTGCTGCATCCGCAGCTGCTCCAGAAACTCTTTGTTCTTGTCTGAACTCATCTGCAGCATCGTGATCATTCATGTCCCAGTCGTCCACCAAGAAGAAAGCAAATAACTTTGAATTACAGTGCATATACATTGTGCGCCTCATGACGAATAATACACTGAATATTATACATTTTAAGATGCATTAAATCAGGATCTCATTGGACACGACACGCACAAGTGTAAGTAAGTAAGCTAAATTCAAGTCGATGAATATAAGTTTGATGTTTCATTTGATTATTTTGGCGCTGCCTATTATATTAGGAGGAGGCAGATGTTGCCTCCTAATGTTTCATTTCACGCATGTATGTCAACTACCAACCAAGCGGTCTTACCTTAACGGATACACGACAGAGGTGCAGTATTTACTGCATATTTCGATTATTAGCTCGATTTAGATTTGAATGAATATATCGCATTCAAGGAGAACCCTGCACACAACCAACGTTTGTGTACGGCTAAAGTGTGCTAACGGGATTGGGTGGTTGGTGGTGATTTCTTCCGCGACGACGCTTCAACTATCTACTTCCCGTGTCAAACGCCACTGAACCGCGCATGCGTGACCCCTCGAAATGGAACGCTTGTTTTGTGGTGCAGCAGTCCGCCGCTGGAGGTATCCGCATATTGGAGACCAACGGACTGTGCTTCATGTACGAAGACAAACGTGAGCGGATGTGTTTTGGCTAGTGAGTAGCAACATTTGTGCTCGTTAAAACAAACGTTGGCCACGTTTCCATTCGTTTTGTGGCATGGCGGAGGGCAGCAGCGCTGCTGTGGCGAGCCTTCCCCCGGGCGACCCGCAGTTGATTGCCCTCATTGTCGAACATCTCAAGAATCGAGGTCTTTTTGATGAGTTCCGCAGAGATTGTCTGGCAGATGTGGACACCAAGGTACTAAAGAAGAATTTAAGAATGCTAACAGTCTGCGGAAAATGTATCTGCAACTCTAGTACTGTACCAGATGCTAGTGCCAAACCAACTTATTGTTAATAGTGTGCAGTCTATGTTGCATATACATCGAATATGTGATGTCGCAATGTGATGATGGCTGTGTTGACCAAAAAAATTATTGATGTTACCAGCCCGCCTATCAGAATCTGCGACAGAGAGTTGACAACTACGTCTCCACGCACCTAAGCACGCAAGACTGGAACGCGTCGATCAACAAAAACCAAATGAGAAACGGTCTCCGGCAGAGCGTTGTACAGTGAGCATCATGCCTTCAGCCTGACTGGTGCAATCTAACGATTATAATTTATGTTGCTATTTTGTTATTGTGTTTGGATTACATTTGGGTTTCAATGTGTCTGTACTTCTCTGTTTAGATCGTGTATGCTGGAGTCCGGCGTGGACCGGATCATTACGCAAGTGGTGGATCCTAAAATGAACCACACGTTTCGGCCGCTCATTGAAACGGCCATACACGATTTCCTGTCCGGGGACAGGAAAGAGGAAATGCCTGCAGACTCTCATCCTACACCTACAGAGCAGCTGGATCAGCCAGACATGGCTCCCTCTACAGGCCCCACAACCCCCTGAGGTCGAGATCAAAGACTCTTACAGTGCCAGGATCACAGTAGTGCTTCTATGTGGGAGGCCTGTAGACCACAAACCTTCCTTTGAACTAGAGCACAAAAAGCACGTCCTTTAAGAAGCTGAATATATGTTTTAGATATATTTTAAACCCAATAAAGTGCTGTGGAGTTATGGCATAGTATATCCAGCTGTACTTATATATGCTGTACTATATATATGATATATATGATGCCTTATTCCTCACGGTCACATCAAGTGAATATTCCCCGTTCTGTTTTATTCTTCCCGTTATCGCTACAGGTACGTGCTGCGATTGGATGTCTGCATCGAAGGTCTCTGGTGTGATGTAAACGTTGTCTCCACCATCTGTTCCTGCTGGTGAGAATGGTGGCCTTCTGATGGTCAAAGTGGTCTGGAGCAGGTGGTTCAGAGGAAGTGTTTCTCATGCCAGACTGGACCACATGAACTGTGGCATGAAATAGTTTTTATATTCAACTTTTGGTCAGATTTTTTTTTAATATTGATTAAATGTATGCATTTGTTATTTTGTATATTTCAAACAATAAATACATTGGATGGAAAACATTAACAGAGGTAATTTATTTATAATAGTTTTTAATTAATTCGATTTTAATTACTACAAAGTGCAAGTCCATACCAGCATCTCTCCAATGAGTGGATCCTGCTTCAGGTATATTATTAATGTTATTATATTTTATTAATGTCAAATGGCAATGATTCAGTTGATTGGGTCACTAAAACAGTTTGCTGTAGTGAGTCACAAAACGGCTGGTAAACATCAGACGCCTTTTAACATACTTTTACTAAGCCAAAATAAGCATGGTTTTGTCTATTCTGATCTTTAAGGAATAAACTATTAACACAGATTACATTCTACTAGAAAAGACAAACTTGTGTTCCATAACTAATTGTGTATAACTGAACTTGAGTGTCTAATTGGTATCAATGCTGCCTTTTATCCTTTCACTGTTGAGCGCTGAGTTCTCTGAAGGTCAGGTAGAGTGTGTGTGTGTGCGTGTGTGTGCGTGCGCACTCTGCTTGTGCAACTTATTGATTATCTAGTTGTTTTTGGGAAGAGACTCGACACATTTGCAAAAGTGAATGTCTGGTTTTGTAAGAGTGTGTATGTGTGGTGTAAACTCAGTCAATCTGGCGCTAAATTCACCTTGGTTCAAATCGTTGTCAGTGGTAGATACAGGATATTTTAGTTACTCTCCCATCCTTCCAAAATGAAATAATAATGAAACAATCATTTGAGATGAATTATACACACACACACGCACACGTAAACACACAGGCACACAAACGCACGCATGCACACACACATGCACGTGCACGCGCACACATGTAAACAAAAATGCACACACATACACGCACACACGTACACACGCACACACACACTCACCACACACACCACGTGTGTAGAGTAGCTGGCGGGGCCACAGACATGTTGACCGTTGGATTGTAATCGCTCATGTGAGGGGCAGAAAGTACAGAGTACAGAGCCTCCCGATGTTGACACTGCAGCAGCGATCCAGCCCTGCACCGGGGGCCCTGCACCGGGGGCCGCCATGTTCAGCAGGCACTGGGGGCCCTGCACCGGGGGCCCTGCACCGGGGGCCGCCATGTTCAGCAGGCACTGGGGGCCCTGCACTGGGGGCCGCCATGTTCAGCAGGCGTTTTGTACATTCTGTGAGTGTGTGTCCGTTGGTTGGTTTGCATGATGAAGGATGTGTGTGTGTGTGTGTGTGTGTGTGTGTGTGTG
>JACYXH010000367.1:905000-970000 GCA_026745465.1 Lota lota
TTAGTAATATCAGTAGTTATTACCTCTATTGGCTATTGAATGGGAGATAAATGCAAGATGACTTATTGGCATTATCTTGAGATGTTTACTAGCGGTTTATTCTTTTTAGAATACACATGACTTCACTGAAAGATGATCTACCTCGCACAGAACAATAAACACTGTCTCACACACACTGACACACGCTAGAAAATTATCTTGAACATTGACATTTTTGCTGGAGGGCAGCAGATATAAGGTCTATGTCTATTTAAGTTCTTTATTTTTTTTATTTATGACTACTACACAATATGTAGTAGCTAGCAGTTTGCCTGTGAAAGCGATTGTTATTTCAACCTGATGAAAGAAGCATTTCCATTGTGATATCATTCAGGTTTTGACATTGAACACAAATTATGTTTCCAGTAATGTTTTTAAAGTCATGCTTTTATGAATGCATACACAAATCAAATGTTGATTAAAATATGATTCAACTCATTAAGTTAAATTAATTCACCACACACACATGTTGATCGGTGTCTACAATAAAAGAATGTAAGATGCCAACAGGTTGAAAGTATAGACAACTTTATTCAGATGTAAACACAAGACGAGTTGCAGTAGCGGCGTCTGTCTTGAAAGAAGGCACTAAGTTGTTGGAGAGTTGTTGTTGACCAGACCTGCTTTCAGAGCTTCCGCACACAGAACCAACAGGATGGATAACAGACCATGTCAATAGACTAAGCTATACCTATTAAGAGGATTCTGCATTACAGGAGCAGCCCCGGTGACCTCGAGTCGTAGCCCAGGAAGTTTTCACTCACAAGATCCAAATCTTTCAGAAATCCTTACTCCCCACTCAAGTGGGGAGACAAAAATGTAATGGCTTTTATATTAATACAGACTGTGCCACCGTTAGGCTAGCTAACCCTAAGTTAACCCCGCTAGCTAACCCAGTGAGTGTTGCTAGTTAGCTAGCGGGTTAGCTAGCTAGATGAAGGGGAAGAGCCTCTTTTTGAGGATGTAGAGCACGGTGGCCAGGAAGAGCGCCAATGCCAGGAAGATGAGCAGCTTGTCGGTGAGCTCGCGGCGGTTGTACTTGAGGATCAGCTTGCGGCCCAGGTGGATGGTTCCGGTCATGCTCCGGAACTCCTCGTTGGTCTCCTGCACCGTCTTGGAGGAGGTGACTGCAGGAGCAGGGAGGAGTTCAGGAACAAAGGGGTTAGGGGTCCACAAGAATGACGGGTAAGACGGGTAGGAAAGAGCTACGGAAAGGGATGTCAAAATATCTTTTTTTCTAAGTGGCGAGAGACCGAAGGGTAAAGGCAACAGTAAGGAAAAGTGGGATTCTGTTGAACATTCCCGGTTCTGTCATGTCGTTTCACTGCAGTGCGGTGCTTTCTTTGTGCCAAACAAAGAGAGGCTGAAACCCACTAAACAGGTGTGCTTTACCCAGTGAGCCGACGGTGTCTTCACTGTGATGAACCTGCTCCGCCATCATCCTGCTGATGGACATCAGACTCTCCGTGATGTCACTGCTGGTGTGCACGAGACTTTCCTTGGTCGCCTTCCTGGTTTATCCACACACACACACACACACACACACACACACACACACACACACACACACACACACACACACACACACACACACACACACACACACACACACACACACACACACACACACACACACACACACACGACACTTTATTTGCCTCCAGTATAGGATCAGTCGAGCATCAGGTCAGTGAATGTTGTCTTTTCATTCCCCTATGTTGATGAAGGAACTAAAACGATGGCTATCAGCAGGGCTGTATATATTCTACCCTTTAGATACGATATATACGGCCTTACTTTGGACTAGGCTGGCGCCCATCTCCTTCACCCAAATAGAGATTTTCAACTTTCTCATCCCTTTTGCGCAAAATGGTTTGAAATGATCGGTGTGGAAAGAATAAATCCTCCTCTGTCTAAACCAGTTTGGTCTGGACAGAACCATGGCGGACAAATCTCCACGCTAGCTTTGTCACAGAGGGTGGAAAGAAGGGGCCGAGGGGTTTGATTATGATTACTATCCTAACAGGATTTCTGATCTTTCTTTACCAAACGGATGACGGGTGCCAGCGCCCCGGTCTAGAGGAGCGTTTGAGTCCCCCTCACCTGTGTCTGGGGGGGGGGGGGGGGCAGCGCCCCGGTCTAGAGGAGCGTTTGAGTCCCCCCCTCACCTGTGTCTGGGGGGGGGGCAGCGCCCCGGTCTAGAGGAGCGTTTGAGTCCCCCTCACCTGTGTCTGGGGGGGGGGGGGGGGGGGGGGGGGGGCAGTGCCCCGGTCTAGAGGAGCGTTTGAGTCCGCCTCACCTGTGTCTGGGGGGGGGGGGGGGGGCAGCGCCCCGGTCTAGAGGAGCGTTTGAGTCCGCCTCACCTGTGTCTGGGGGGGGGGGGCAGCGCCCCGGTCTAGAGGAGCGTTGGAGTCCGCCTCACCTGTGTCTGGGGGGGCAGCTGGCGCCCTGGTCCAGCAGCTCCTCCTTCTCCAGGCTGTCTATGGCCAGCTTGCAGGCCAGGTTAGCCTTGCGCCACGCCGTCTGGTTACTGGACAACAGCGCACAACAAACAGTTGTTGCTATGCAGCAGTCGGTGTGGAAGTTTGATTTGACCCACTCAGCCCTGAATCCCAGTTACAGTCTCAAAGGGCGTGGCAGGCCACATTTCAGGACACCCCCTAACCCTCCAAAGACCAAGAGAAACTCCCTTCGTTATCAAGGAAGACGCCGTGAGAAGCAACGCAGAGCGGGGATCCCTCCTTCCAGAGATGGTTAGGAGTGCGATGGCTGCCGTACAGAACAACACAACGGTAGCAGAACAAGCACAAGCTAAAGTAAAGTTCAACAGAAAATGTAAAGTGAGTCCATGGTGGAGTAGAGGGGCTGGCTAGTAGGAGGAGCAGTAGGTGGAGTAGAGGGGCTGGCTAGTAGGTGGAGTAGAGGGGCTGGCTAGTAGGTGGAGTAGAAGGTGGAGTAGAGGGGCTGGCTAGTAGGTGGAGCAGTAGGTGGAGTAGAGGAGCTGGCTAGTAGGTGGAGTAGAGGGGCTGGCTAGGAGGTGGAGCAGTAGGTGGAGTAGAGGGGCTGGCTAGTAGGTGGAGCAGTAGGTGGAGTAGAGGGGCTGGCTAGTAGGTGGAGTAGAGGAGCTGGCTAGTAGGTGGAGCAGTAGGTGGAGTAGAGGGGCTGGCTAGTAGGTGGAGTAGAGGAGCTGGCTAGTAGGTGGAGCAGTAGGTGGAGTAGAGGGGCTGGCTAGTAGGAGGAGCAGTAGGTGGAGTAGAGGGGCTGGCTAGTAGGAGGAGCAGTAGGTGGAGTAGAGAGCTGGCTAGTAGGTGGAGTGTAGGTGGAGTAGAGGGGCTGGCTAGTAGGTGGAGCAGTAGGTGGAGTAGAGGAGCTGGCTAGTAGGTGGAGTGTTGGTGGAGTAGAGGGGCTGGCTAGTAGGTGGAGCAGTAGGTGGAGTAGAGGAGCTGGCTAGCAGGTGGAGTAGAGGAGCTGGCTAGTAGGTGGAGTAGAGGGGCTGGCTAGTAGGTGGAGCAGTAGGTGGAGTAGAGGGGCTGGCTAGTAGGTGGAGCAGAGGGGCTAGCTAGTAGGTGGAGCAGTAGGTGGAGCAGTAGGTGGAGTAGAGGGGCTGGCTAGTAGGTGGAGTAGAGGGGCTGGCTAGTAGGTGGAGCAGTAGGTGGAGCAGAGGGGCTGGCTAGTAGGTGGAGCAGAAGGTGGAGTAGAGGGGCTGGCTAGTAGGTGGAGCAGTAGGTGGAGCAGTAGGTGGAGTAGAGGGGCTGGCTAGTAGGTGGAGCAGAGGGGCTGGGTAGTAGATGGAGCAGTAGGTGGAGTAGAGGGGCTGGCTAGTGGGTGGGGCAGAAGGTGGAGTAGAGGGGCTGGCTAGTAGGTGGAGTAGAGGGGCTGCCTAGTAGGTGGAGTAGAGGGGCTGGCTAGTAGGTGGAGCAGTAGGTGGAGTAGAGGGGCTGGCTAGTAGGTGGAGCAGTAGGTGGAGTAGAGGGGCTGGCTAGTAGGTGGAGCAGTAGGTGGAGTAGAGGGGCTGGCTAGTAGGTGGAGTAGAGGGGCTGGCTAGTAGGTGGAGCAGTAGGTGGAGTAGAGGGGCTGGCTAGTAGGTGGAGTAGAGGGGCTGGCTAGTAGGTGGAGCAGTAGGTGGAGTAGAGGTGCTGGCTAGTAGGTGGAGTAGAAGGTGGAGTAGAGGGGCTGGCTAGTAGGTGGAGTAGAAGGTGGAGTAGAGGGGCTGGCTAGTAGGTGGAGCAGTAGGTGGAGTAGAGGGGCTGGCTAGTAGGTGGAGCAGTAGGTGGAGTAGAGGGGCTGGCTAGTAGGTGGAGCAGTAGGTGGAGTAGAGGGGCTGGCTAGTAGGTGGAGTAGAGGGGCTGGCTAGTAGGTGGAGCAGTAGGTGGAGTAGAGGGGCTGGCTAGTAGGTGGAGTAGAAGGTGGAGTAGAGGGGCTGGCTAGTAGGTGGAGCAGGAGCATCCAGATGATCACAGCAACACACTAAAACAGAGTCCAGCTGGCTGTTGTGCCACTGTACGTTTAAAGCAAAAACACCCCATCAAAAACCGAATTAAAAAACGTATGTGACGGCAATGTAGCAGCTTTCCATTTACACAAGGCTGTCAGTACTCAACATTTCAACTGCTGGTTGTAATGCATGATTAAACATTAGTAGCAGGTCGATTTAAAGAACAGAGAATGAGATTAGCAACATAAGAACGTGTATCCATGTGAGTCTTGTCTACCTCAGCATCTGCTTGCGCTGGCTCTCCGTTTCCACCTGAATCGCTAGTCTGTCCGTCTCTTTATCCTGTTCCCTGGACATTTGCTCCAAATCCTGCCCACATAGAAACAACACCACCAACTCATTCTGCATGTTCCCTGGGCTGAAATCACACAAAAGCTCATTGGTCATCGATGACACGGTGAGCATAGCAGCTCTCTGTGTCAATCAATTATATAAATAACTCAATGGAGAAAAGAGGAAATGATTCAGGGATGCTGATGGTATTGAGGGCCCAGTAGTGGGACTCTGTATCCCCATCTGAGTAGCCATGGAATAATGACTGAGGGGGTCCAAACGTTTTATTGTAATAAAACCAAATATTGCATTCTCATTTTTGTTCTTAACATCATTACATTTGCTTTGAAATAATTTGTGTTTATGTATCGAGTATCAGAGTTGGCTTTACTTTAAAGGTTGATAGACACCAAGATTCATGAATTCTTTCATAATGGCAACTTTATCAAAGTATTTAATTGCGGCGCTTCAGCAGTGGTCATGTAGTATTTCTTCACCCCTCGCTGGGGCCACTTCTCTGCAATGCATAAGGAGTCGGTGAAACTTTCTTCTGGCCTGACCTGTATTCTGTGTCGAAGCTGGTTGAACTTCTCTTTTACTTTTGCGTTGAACTCAATGAGAGCAGACTGGGGTCCAGGACACTCTCTGATGTCCTACAGGTAACACACATTCAAATGAGCAATAGCAAAAATACAGCTATATTGTTAATCAATCCAGCATAACACAAGCGTTTCGTTTAAAAGCAGCTCTGAATATTCAGTCATCTCTCATTTCTGGCGAACGACGGATGGAAGAATCACCTCTCGCTGTATGCAAGGCACCATGAACATAAAGTCTGGTTCCACCAGTAACGTCTACGCCGCGGGGCCAAACGTCCAGCAGCAAGCGGACATGCGCAGTACGACCTATCCGTGCCCCATTCGTGAACATATACGTCATATCGGGCTGTATTTATGGCGATAAACTCACCAACAGTGCACCTCTACGGACAGCTTGGGTCAATCTCTTTGCATCGGCATGCCTTTGGTTCAACACAAATCAACGTTTGTCATGGATGATCAACTTTCTGTCAAGGAGTCCGAAGCCTTCACTATCTTCTAAACACAAAGATCAAAGCTTCAGACTTAATGACAGAACGTGGCACATTTTCAAGCTGTCCGTAGAGGTGCGATATAGGTCGGTTTATCGACATTAAATACAATCAGATAAGACATTCATGACTAGGGCTCTGCATGGAGGAATGGCGACGAAGAGGTCCTAACAGCTCTTCAATGGTGAAGCTTATCCCCCATATGTCGAGTTATTTAAAGTGTTACAATAAATGTTGGAAATGCTGCTTTTTGGATGACAAAAAAGAAAACCACACTATATGGTAGGAAAACCCTTACCTGAATAATGGCCTTTATCTGAAGATCATATTTGATTATTTCTTGTCCACAAATACGAACATGTACGTCTGAAGAAGACGCCATTTCTGTTTACGTACGGCAAGCCCAGCAGAGACAATCCATACCGAAAGCCTTTCATGTTTGACAAGGAACAACAGCGGAAGAATATTAAGTCTACTTAGTTATAACAATTATTTTTCAGTTCAAACTATATTTATTATACATTTGTAGTGTGACCTCTAAATCACAAGGAAACCTTATGCAAGCAGTGTCTGGCACCTTTTTCAGTTTTGGCCTCCCTACATTTTGGTCCAAGTTGTCTTCCTCCTTAGTTCATTAGGGTGTCGAGGACGAAGTCCAAGACAACCTCTTGTTATTGCTGGTTTTATTATTATTATTAGTCTGCCGCCGAAATTCGACTTACACAGCCTAAACCGCTTGATAAATTCTTATAAAAACTTAATAGAGCTGTAGAGGAGGACTACAGAAGATCTGTGTGAAAAAACTGCACTGATTGGCCCAAAGGTGGCGCTATTGCAATCGTCCAAAATTGGCAAATCATATCTCCAGACTACTTTGACCTACAGTCATGAAACTTTGTCCATAGATGCATCTTCTCATGCTGAACAAATATGCCTCAAGAACCTATGACTTCCGCCATGATGGATTTTCCGCCATTTTGAATTTTGTGAAAAACATGAAAAAATGTAAAAGCCCTAGGTTTTTTGACATACACAGAAATCCTTGGGCACACATAATCTCTGGACCAATATCTTTAATATGAACTTTGTAAAAGTCTGTGCAGTAAAACATAAGGCCCCCAGGAGCCATTAACTTTGAAAGAAGGTGTGGCTTAACAACGCCAAACACAAAAATGCTTATATCGACATCAAGGTGGAGTCCTATGATCTTGACCCCAATACAAACATTGTTCATCATTAAATTCTAAACAACATTGTACCCATGTTTTTTCAATTGGGGCGTGGCATAAAAAAGGGCGTGGCTTGTGACTAAAATGACCACAGTTCCTAGAGGAAGTGTTGGATTTGAGCGGGATCAACTGTCACACAATCAGGATTATAAACCTCAAATGCTTAAATAAGATATAAGTTGATTGACAAAACAACATGGCCGCCAGACGAAAAAAACAGAAAGTTTTATGTAAATGCTTTTTTCGACATCAAGGAAGACTCCTATGATCTTAAGTAAAATTGATGAGTTGTTGGCCATAAAATTCTGAACAAAATGACGTTTTCACTTTTTCAATTTTGGTAAAACAACATGGCCGCCAGAGGCTAACAACGGTCAGAATGGACGTAAATGCGTTTTTCGATATCAGTATGGATTCCTATGATCTTGTGTCCAGTATAAAAGTTGTTGGCCATGAAAGTCTGAACAACATTACTTTTTCTGATTTTAATTTTGGTAAAACAATATGGCCGCCAGAAGCAAAGAACCGTCCAATTGGGCTTAAAATGCGTTTTAAAAAATCCATATGGACTCTAATCATCTTGACTTTAATAGAAAAGTTGTTCAGCATGAAATTCCGAACAAGATAGATTTCTCACTTTTCCATATATGCCCAAAAACATGGCTGCCAGAGGCTCAAACCGGTTAGAATGCCGTGATTCCAATCCCATTGAACCACTCTAACTATCATTATTTTCATACTGTATGACAATATATAAAACTTTTCTCTCACTTTTCTAAACAGTCTAAAGTGTGTGTGTGTGTCTGAAGCTGTCATTACATTAAAAACAATCCATTACAGTGTTTGATCAAAGTAAACCTAAAGTGTGTGTGTGTGTCTGAAGCTGTCATTACATTAAAAACAATCCATTTACTATCACTATCTTCATACTGTATGACAATATATAATACTTTTCTCTCACTTTTCTAAACAGTGTTTGATCAAAGTAAAGCTTATTCTTTGATTTACACCAAAACCAATACAGTACAATGTCAGCAGTAAGAACTGACCTAACTGTTTGCAATGTTGATGCAATGCACTTGCCACTTTTGTGTGTGTGTGTGTCTAAATGCTATGCCGGTTATGATTCTATTTTAAAGCGTTAAAGAAGCGTAACTGCTGAACCCTGACTTTGATACACTTTCACAAAACCTTGAAGGCCAATCACCGCAATTGAGCTGAGGCCATTCCAACCTCATCAACTGTATAAAATCTTTAAAAGTCTTACTGGTCTGCCTCGTCTGCACAAACCTCGACACCCGCTAAATGCTGCTTGCAGCTTTAATTTCCTTTGGAATTTAAGTACTTTTTATAGATCTACAGGCCCACAATTATGCTTAAACGTTAGGCTACTTTGATGTCACCCCAATTGACTTATTGTGCAGTCCTTTCAAAACTATGATTTATTTATTTGATTTGGAAATGTTGAACTTATATAAATGTGATGAAAATGGGCTATATGTAATTCAATGGGAAAAATAAATGTAATGATCCATAAAACGTGTAATTCCATTTATTTAAATCCCAAATTCGGGATAGGCCTAGCAGTAGAATCCTATCCAGTTGCTTTACCTCCAGCTATCTTCATTCTCAGATACAAGAAGACATAACAAGAAATGAAGAACAGCAATGTTTGTGGTTTGTAATTTTTTTATTACTTTGATATTAAAATCAATGAACATTTTGGGACTAGGGTGTTACAAGTGGTACTGTGGTACCAAACCCTGGCTGATACAACATAGAAAAGACGATAAATAAATCAAAAACTAATACAAAAAAGAACAGAATGAAAGAAAAGAAGAAAAAGAGAGGCACATTAACACAACATATTCTTGGGGCCACTGGCCTGATGTCAGTCAGACAGCAACGCTGTGGTTCCGGATCAGAACCGGTACAAAGCAACTAAAACACGTTCTCTGGAGCATCTCCATGCGCTTCCTAACGCTACACGCAGTGCCATAAAGAAGAACAAAACCAAAATAAATGACGCTAATAGTTAGAACAAAAGTACAAACCCAGCACAACATTTATTACACAACATAAATATAGCAACTGTCAATATAGTTTTATCTGAACAGGCATATACTGTGAACTACAAATAGACGTTGTCGCTAAAGAGAGGATTGCGTTAGTTTACGTTTCAGCAGGATATCCTGCAGGTTTTATTTCCTTGTGAAATGATAATATAATAATAATAATATTGTCACCAAGAGATCTAGCACAGAGCACTCAGCAATGAAGTACAGTCTTCCTACACAGACAGAGAGAAGACGTAGGGTCCCATGCGGTCTCCAACACGCTACCACACAGAAGCATCAACAGCACAGCTCTCAGTCCTGCGTCCTCCTCGCGTCTCTCCACTTTTCTTTTCTTCCCGTTTCCCCAATATCCATGTTCAACGTTTTCCCGGACACAAACAAAACCTTACCAGAAAGATGGTATTTTTCTTTTTGTCAGTCTCTTGTTCCATGCATTTTGGAAAAGTCTGGAAGTAAATGTAAATCATCGCAGCGTGTGGTGGATGAGTTTGACGCGCACAGATATAGAAAGAGGCCTTTTGCTCACGGGAGGGTTGTTTATTGATGCATTTATCTACTGCATCAGTCTGCAGAAGAGGATATAAAAAAACCCATGATGCATTGCATGGTAGGAGTGGGGGGTTGGGGGTTAGGGGGTTAGGGGGTCTCTGCCCACCAGCTTTGAGTGAACACTGGCTGACTGCTGGAGCTCCCTAACCAGGCCAACTGCAAGTCCATGTACACATAGAAGCAGCCTTAACACAATACAAAACAACAATTCTCTTAGTCCACGGCACAAACTTGGTGCAACTTTACCCAATGGGTTCAGTCAAGCGGACCGATGAGCAGCACTCGTCATGTCATGGCTCCAGATGCCATTAGACTAAATGCCAAAGTTCACAAGGTTTTGCGCTCTCATTGCCAATCTAGCATCATAATCCTATTTTCTCTGGTCACCGTCTGACACTAAACCACTGGTTCGTCCGCTGGTTTAACAGCCAGCAACTCTGGCCTACAGAGGGATCTCATCTAGCAATACATATCACAGAACACTACAGGAGAGAACGCATTAATAAAGTATACAGAATACGACTTGGAAATATAAAAAAAAGAAGTGCAACTTAGGACATAAATATAAACAATATTAATATTTTGGGACAGCGGTCTTATACAACAATCAAGAATCCTGACTGCATCTCTGACCACAAATATACATCACTGTTTTTTTTAGGCTGCCAACAGAATTCAGTTGAATATCAAGATGTGCGGTCTTGCTAAAGGAACGCTTCAACAGGAACACTTAATGCACACACGCTCTTACAGACCAGTCCCCATCCTGGTGCGCCTCTTGTCCAGGGAGGCTAGTCTACAATCACGAGCAAAGCAGCACTAGAGACATCGCCCCGTGTCAGCAAACCACAGGGTGCCAGACGGCTGAGACCGGCCAGAGTCCTCGACATAATATAGCCATAGCTACTGCAGCTGTATTAGCCATGTTAGCACCCAACCATTATATTAGCACCACAGTTAGCCTCTCGTGCCGCTCTTTAGCCCACGACGCCGTGCCAACACTGAACTCTGAAGGAGGATCTGGCACTTTTACAACAGTTTCCTAACTAAAAGTTTAAAACTTTTTTTTTTCTTTTACAATGTACACAGTTGGCCGCAGCGCTGCATATCATATTGGAAGCCATAGAAAGAGGCAAGAAAAGCGTGGTCAGTAAAGTCCCTTCAAAAGCAGTCCTCCTCTCTACATGAAACACACCAGCAACAGGCGATTAGCAGCTAACTCAGTGTGGCCTAGTGGGCAGAGAAGGTTGAATTAGAACCAGGTTTCCATATTCAATATTGACTTGGGCGTTTTATTTTGCCATCATGTGCTTAATTAATACTCAACTACCTCCAATATTGATATTATTACAACAAAAAGTAAACAACGCTAAACCAAAAGTAGTTTAATATCAGAAGAATAATTTTGTTTTATAGTTGAATAGTAGCCCTACACTAAACTCAAACCATAGGGCCATGTTATGCAAAAGTAGTTTCTAATTGGCTCAATTTAAGGCCAGTCATGTCAATTTAATCCAATCAGAATAACAACTGTAGTAATGTGTGTATGAGCAGGGGATGTCCCTGGGGAGGGATTAGCAACTGTAGTAATGTGTGTATGAGCAGGGGATGTCCCTGGGGTTCTGGTGTTGGTCCAATACGAGCTGGGTCTCACTTGGGAAACCCGGCCCCTGGTTGTGTTAAGGGACCCCTTCCAGACGGTGCACATTAAGTTTGTCTTCTCATTTGTTTGCGTAAGGCACCCGGTTCAGCAGGCATCATATTCTAAATAAAATTAGTTTGATTATTTTTTCCTTTTTGAGATGATGTAAATAAAAATAAAAAAAAAATAAAAAAAGGTGAAAGGTGTGTCTGTTGACCTGCTATGATCTTGAAATTTAAACTTGATTTATGGTAGCTGCATAATGCAGAGAAACCCTATTCAAACTACTTGGTAACCTTGTGCTCAGCATCAGAAGCATGTACATAGTTCTTTGACAGAGAAGAAAAGAGAGAACACTGTGTTTCAACATGTGTCCACAGATCGTCTGGAAAACAACACATTTCCTCTAACATGTTTGGGGCCTTACCGCAGATAATGCATGCACAGTTATCATTCCAAAGGCATTCTCCTTATGGAAACAACAATGTATTTAACACATGAGGAACAAGGTGCACAGAACTGGTCCTCTACACGGAGGACTTCTACAGGCAACAAGGGTAGACTACACCAGCAAGAACAAGACAAATCCCAACAATAAATAATAAAAACGATCTTCAAAGATCTTAAATACACACTCCGAGATTTGATATCATATCCAGCAGAGAATTCTTTTTATTTTTTTTGTAAGTAATAGGATCGTTTTTATTTTTTTATCCATGATGGTAATACCTCCTATCCAGTTAATATATATCATTGCTTCAAGGTGTTGTAAATTGTTGGTATACTGACCTATAAGTGAGATATAATTTTATTTGGGACGCTGAAATCCAATCTCAAGTCGCAAAACAAAACCACACAGAAAATAAAACGGTTAATAATGCAAAAAATACAATTCCATCTTGGATAAAGCAAGAAGCTGTCGTTTGATTGGTCCAACTGGGTTCTGTCCCGTTGCCTAGATACATTTACTGTCAATCACTACAGCTTCTTAGTATGAATGGACTTCAATGTCAAATCGAATAGAATGTATTCACACGTAATCAGCACCATTGAGGCAAACACGAGTTGAAACTTAAATCAGAGTCAAAACCTTCAAAAGGAAAAGATTGTATGTTGTTTGTACTAGAAAAAGGGTCATTCCACAACTGTGAAAATCTGTTGACTTCTCTTGAGTCAGTTGGCCATCTTTCTGTTTGTGTAGAGAGCATTGCACCATATTGATCTACATTGATAATCCATAACACACACTTACGCAATATTTCTTATACAGAGGAAACAATGGCGACTTTAACTTGAATACACAAATATATTTTCTTTTGATTTCATATGTCATATTACATCATTTTGAACAGAAGAACAATGTACCCCTGATCTGCTGAATAAGAGCTATATGGATTTAATCACTTGAGCTTTTAGAGAGTAGCAAACTTTACACAATGAATTAGCTTAATTAAAGACTCTTTAGGTATCATAGTTTGAGAAAAAATAAAGAAAAACAGGGAACAATTTTACTGGCGCAGAATATCACTCCTATCCTCGACTGCTAAAATGCCACAGAGTCTCCTGGTTTGATGTAAAGTTGCACAGCTTGCGCCCATCACGTCAAATGTAAAACCCTGTGAGCACTGCCTCTTGAACCAGCCTGGAGATCAAGAACTAAGATCTTATGCCAGCCAGCCCTCTCCCCGACCCCATGCACCTATGGCTGGCTCAAACAAAACATCAACAACACCGGCCTATGGTGACCAGACATAGGTACAAAATAAAACTTTAGCTGAGAATATGCCTCAAATGTTTAAAGTGCCTGTTAAGTAGAAAGAAAGCACACTGAGGAGTTGAAGTATTTGAATCCATTTGTCCCAATGTATTCCTCTTATTCCTGCTACCTGGGTTGTGTTTGTTTCAAGCCATTTAGGCCGTCACTGATTGGTTGGAGTTGACAGGATACTGCAGGACGATGCCGCCCACCGGACAATGACAGCGGCCAGTGCCCGGTGTCAGTGACATGTCTGCTATTTATTATCACTGTGTGTGTGTGTGTGTGAAAAGGTTATTTAAGAAGGCAATAAGTGTCCGGATTGAGTCTCCATTTGTAATTGGCTTGCCATACAGTACAGTGATATAGGAACTTTAATTTTCTCCCCCAGGGCCACCAGGAAGAAGCTCTTTTCATCCGGTTATCCCTGCCGGCCCTGGGCTACTCTCCTCCTCGTTAAGTCACAAGTAGAAATCAGTTTATAAATGATAACAATATAGCTCTCTGGAGAAATGTCTACACTGTACATCACCCTGAAGAGGAAGCCAAAGCAGTTTCTTTTCCATAGGAAACCTCTACTGAAGGCAAACGAGTCATGATACCGAGGGAGGCCGACCTCTCCATCATCGTAAGGGCCCTGGAAGTCACACCACGCCTGCCTTCATGCTGTCCCCAGCCAGGCAACACACAGTCCCGCCCAAGAAGAAGGAAAAAAGGGGACTCGCTAAAGCCACACAATGATGTGCTATCACACAATACCTCATGTAATTACATGGCTTCAATTAGACCCATTGACTAGCCAGGCCACAGATCAACTTAGACAGGAAATATACCTTACCAGGGCAGGAAATAGACCTTACCAGGGCAGGAAATAGACCTTACCAGGGCAGTAAATAGACCTTACCAGGGCAGGACCTTTTCTTATTCTAGCAAGTAACAATCAAGTACACTGCAGCATTCACCCCAGGCCTTGTAGCAGCAGATGGAAGGAAAAAAAATGCTTTACTGTTGTTTTTTTAGCTTTTTCTTTTTTGGAACAAAGTGCTTTTTGTCTTTAAACATATAAGATATAATATTCTTTACATATATCTATATCTAACATTGAGAAGATACATCTTAACTTATAGGCTATTTACAAAAATGAATGACAACTATGGAATAAGCTATGGTTTGGGGGGGGGAGAGAGAGAGAGAGAAACAGAAAGACAGAGACAGAGAGAGAGAGATATTAAGCTACAACTGGACTCCTGGCAAAGAGAAAGAGAATAAGAATGGTGGACAAGTTATCGTTGTAGTTTAAGAAAAAGCACCATTACTCCCTTCTTGGACTGAACAGAAACAAACTGCAGGAGTAAAACTAAATGCATGTGAAACCTAGCTGTTATCCAACTGTACACAATCAGCACAGGGAAACACAAGGTCACGTAGGAGCATCAAAGGACATAACAAAAGAGCCCCCCCCGTCCAACGGGCGCCTGGATCCAGCCAAGCCTACGTGGCTCCCCTCCCCTCTCTTAAAGGACTGGCATGGCCTGGTGTCCCCTGAGGAGAAACATTGGTACTGGGAGGGGCCAGTATTCAGGGGCTTATCTTTTAGTCGCCAAACTGGCTTCTGATCTTTCATTGTGACCAGAAGTACTGGTTTTTGTTTGTTGACCTGGCCCCAGGTTGAATTGGCTGGGGCTCATTTCAGTTCAAGCTGAAGGTTGTACTTCAGACCATGCAGAAGACATCATCGGGGCCTTCTCCCAGGACATGAACTGAAACCCTTTCCCCTCGGTGGAAGGATGCCGCTGAATACCAGCGTCCCGTGGGGCTAATTCAGGCTTGTATGGCACACGCACTCCAGAGGCTTTGGCTGTCTGCCCGCGTCCGTCCTGGGTCAATGGGTCAAAGGGTCAATGGTTAAAGACGAGCATCAGCGCTGTCGAGATCTTGCGGTGTGTCTCGTGAATCCTGGTGACGCCTGCGCTGCGCTAAAACGTCAACAGAGGCCTTCCCTTCGGTCTATTCTCACAGACATGTCCAGAAAGGGTCAAAGGTCAGAACCTCAAAGAGTCTTCTCTGGGCCTCTCCACGTCCCCTATAAGCCCGTCCCTCGCGGAGGTTCATCCTATGAAATACTTCCAAACCAACAGGAAATAGCCAATAGGCAGCTAAAATACAAAAATATAGCAGTCTTTTATTTTTTTTTGCTTGTTTTGTTTTTCCTCTTTCTATTCTGTTTACCTCTAATGTGTTCAATGCAAAGATAGTTTAGAAATGTGTCATGCTTAGTAACGAATCAGTCATGGAAAAAGAAGTGGCAAATCACCAAAGATATAGAGAGCGCGACTATATACAGTGTTTTAAAAACACATTTCAACACAATTCAGTTAATATTCTGCTCATAAACAAAATCTCCATACAGAAATATAGTTAACACAAATACATAACATTTTGGTAATTGTCAGTGAAACGTTGCCAAAACAAAGCAAAAACAAACAAAAAAGAAATCCAAATTAGCTTATCTACTAGCGTTTTGTCCTACGCAGCCCCAAATCACAAATGAGCCGGCAGCTGGAGGACTCAGTCAAGGAATGAAGCGTTACTTTAGCAACAGATCTACTTGTGAAGCCCACTAAGATGGTAGGAAGTTCGTTAGTAAATAATAAAACAATAAAATAAAGTTAAAGAGTAGATGTACGCTCCTTTTCTGTACAGAATTGGACCCAAGCTAATTTCACAGTTCTATGAAGTTCCCTGCCCCCCCCCCCCCACATGTGTTACATTCAATACGGCGTCAGGTAAGCTGTGCAAATCCTTACTTTTACTGGCTAGTCGCCATTTCGTTGCATGTGTCTTTGGTACAAAAACAATCAAAATATATAGTGTGCAAATCCTTTTTTTTTTTTGTAACTAAAATATCGTCTAACCTCTCCCGTTCCCAAAGACAAGAGTACCAAAAACCAAAGTTCACCTTTTGCAGAGCCCTCCTATGTACACAGACTCTGTGGCATCACACGTTGGTGGTTTCCTTTTGCTATGTACATTCAGAATATATTTTTACAGCTGAAATACACAACAAACCCCAACGTCCTCTGGTGCACCATAGACCACTCAACATCAAGTGCTTCTAATTGGCTGATCCTTCAGGAGCTTAGACCAATCATGTCTCTCCTTTTCGTTTTTTCATACATTTTTTTAAATCCTCTTTCTCCCTACCTCTCCTCTCATGCAAACGCACACACATACGCGCACGCGCGCACACACACACACACACACACACACACACACACACACACACACACACAAGGCACAATGAATAGAACTGGGATCAAACACCAGTATGAACCAAACGGTGAGTCTGGTCACTTCTTACAACAAAAGGGGAAGTGGAGGGTTCCAGGGAAGATGGATCATTGTTACTGTTCACAAGCACCTCTACTGCCACCTAGCTGTCTGCTCCTAAATGGCAATTCAGAGCAGAGCTCCCCAGCCTCCACCAGCATGGCACGCTCCTTTTCAACCTTCTCTCCAATTTCTTTCAATTGAAAGGACAGGTCTTAAAACGGCATGGACGCTTTGGTGGGCACTCTAAAATGTAACCTCTGGGTTTTTGATAGCCACAATGCCAATAGAGGAGGCCTTGTTGATAAAATTCACTATCATACGTTGAAGCAGGTCAGTCTACATTACAAATCCTTCAACTTTGTTGCACAAATCAATTGTTGTACAGACTGGGGCCCTGGTTGGTGTTGACATTGTTAAATATACAGCCATCTCCAAGTGCAGACATTGGTTATAATGTCAAGACGTTCACTGGCAACCTTTCCAGTCCTTGCCCACATGACTCAATACTGTGAGCGCTCACAGACCCAGACACAATGTCACGTTAAACACCACCGATCACAGATCAGCGACGTCGTTGGCCACACACATAATCCCCAGCAGGCTTGTTGATTGGTGGTGAGATGAGGACATTGTCTCTGCGCCCCTGCTGTGTGCCAGACAGTGGGGACGGCTAGGTACCACACATCCATACACACAAGGAAAGGGACGCGCTTGTGTGTGGTGTGTGTGTGTGTGTGTGTGTGTGTGTGTTCTAGTTGGGAGGGCATGCAGGAGGGACATAGTTACAGTGACATAGTGTGGTGGGAATGCCCACTCCTATCCGTGGACTGGAGCTCTGAGGTCTAGCTCTTAGAGGTGGGGACCCGCAGGCCCACCAGGCCGCCCGTGGGGTCACCCTGCCCCGTGTTCTCCAAGATCTGGTTGACGAAGTCCGAGGTCTGCCCGGCAACCGGGGAGGACACTGCAAGGATCAGGAAGACGGGTTTTATAGGCTTTACCATAGCAACACACAAATGGTCCGTCCACGTTCACCTTTCTGCTACCTAGAAAACTAAGTCATCACCTTATTCATTTCATGTCTTTATTTAGCCAAAGTGCTAACAAATATAAAGATCCCAAAGCTTTAGGGAGAGAGAGAGCAAGATTTTTTAAACTAAACAACCAAAAGAACGCCTCCTCCCTCCCTTTCTGCTCCCTCCCTCTCTGCTCCCTCACTTCCTGCTCCCTCCCTCTCTGCTTCCTCCCTCCCTGCTTCCTCCCTCCCTCTCCTCCCTCCCTCTCTGCTACCCTCCCTGCATCCCACTCTCCCTCTATCCCTCCCTCTCTCCTGCCTCCACCATTGAGCAGTGTTGCATTTCATTCCCGCCCCTGTGAGAGACAGGTCTAAAATCGAAATAGTCTCATACAGGTGCAGTCAACTCAACACGGATATTCTCCCAGCGCATTCCACTCCCTAATGGCTGAGGGATGGATATGGCCCTTCTAACGAACTACCCTCAAAAGATGGCTTAGTGCCAGCAGCTTCCACTACATCTCTAACTAACCCTAACCCTCTGTAGATGTTGGTGGAGCCATCCTCACACACAAGTCCCCAGGGTCTCACCGAGCGTCTCCTGGACCAGCCGATCCAGGGTGTCGGCCATGTTGGTGGCCTGGGGGGAGGAGTCCTTCACGCGCGTCACAATCTCCTCCTTGATGGCGTTGATCACGAACAGCAGTCGATCTACAGGTAACACGCGTCACACGCAGCGGCATCAAAACACCGCCAGCCTTTTAGACACACAGCCCACGGCCCTCACCCGCGTGGTTACAACACGCCCGCTCTTTATCTACCGTTCATAGCTGAACGGAGAGTGTATGGTGATTGGTTGACTTCCTACGTGTTCACTACCAATCATAAGCCATCTAGCTCACTGCGATCTAGAAGTAATCAATATCATAATCTATCTGCCATCCTTTATCCCCATGTTTTATTATTTTAATGAATTAGTAACTACTATCTATCTATCTATCTATCTATCTATATATATATCTATATAAACACGTTACAATTCAGTCAAGGGGAAGTCCCTCATTTACAGATGATATGTGCCTCAGTATATTCTGCTTGAGCATTCAGTCTATTGCTGTACTGTTGTGTCGGCGCTGCCATGGTAACGTACCATACTCTGTGCTCAGTCCCCACAGCTTGACCTTATTAGCTTCATACTGGGCCTTCTTCTTCAGCCGACAGGCTCTGAACACACAGGAGGACACACAGGAGGACACACAGGAGGACACACAGGAGGACACACAGGAGGACACACAGGAGAACACACAGGAGAACACACAGGAGACACACAGGAGGACACACAGGAGGACACACAGGAGAACACACAGGAGGACACACAGGAGGACACACAGGAGGACACACAGGAGGACACACAGGAGGACACACAGGAGAACACACAGGAGAACACACAGGAGGACACACAGGAGAACACACGTTAGCAGAGTGGAGCTGTGTTTCAGGATACAATGCACTACATACAATACAGTGCATCCCTCCATTAATCCATCCATACTATACTGAAGATGCCAAGAAGTTGCATGTAAGTATGTGCATCAGATCTGACATTTTAAGGTAAAGGGGTGTCAAATCAAGTTCCTTTGACATTCTCGTCAACAGAAAATGGCGCTAATGTTTTGCCACAGCAACCAGGGGATATAGTACAATTTCTTTGTGATCTAAGCTCACTTTTTATAACAAAATCCCAAACCCATTGAACAGATCAAAGATCATACCTTACAATGGTGAACCAAGCCTTGGTTCAAAGCTACGCTACATATAAGCTAGGTACAACTTTGCACCTAATGTGGTCCAATCGTGGTCCACCTGGGGAGGCCCCTGTGGAGACAAGGTACCTGGAGGCCAGCTTGTTCTTCTCCTTGCGGGAGCGGGGGCGGGCGGTGAGGGGCAGCTCGCTCACGGGGGTCAGCTCACTGATCACCTTGTTGAGTTTGCGGAGCTCGGTGCCGATCTGCAGCAGCTTGCGGGGGTTGGGGGTCAGGTCTTCCACATCGGTACGACGGGACTTCTTCAGCTTGTACTTTCCTAGAGGCCACGGAAACAGCTGGTCCTTTTAGCTTCAGCACGGCACAGCCTGTGTGGCTCACGGTGCTTTACGGTGTATGGATGTCCATGTGCGTTTGATCCGAAAAACTGTTGTTTCGGCAGTACAATAAAACTGAAGACTCGTTCAAAATGGATGCCAAATAAAAATGGCCCATTCAAATCCCTACTTTATTTCCTCAACTTGGGCGATGTTTATTTATTTAACAGCCATTAAATAATAGCCGTTGTTAAATAAGGTGTAGAAATGTTTAAAACCCATTTAAACACACATTGTTCAAAATGGATGCCAGATAAAAATGGGGCACAGTACCAGACCTGAACATGACACTTGTGATGGTGCTCACCGTGGAGGGGGCCGTTCTTCTGGTAGAGGTTGCTGGGCAGGGTGTGCCGGTCCCACTCGGAGGGTTTCAGCATGCGCTCCTGTTTGGAGGGGGTGAGCTGCTCGCTGTACTCCCAGAAGTAGCGGCGCTTCCCTCGCTTGCGGCTGGACACGCCCGCCGTCAGGCCTTTGATGTCCTCCACAAGCTCCATGTCATAGCCTTGAGCAGGGGCACAGGGGGGGGGGGGGGCGGACGGACAGACAGAAGAGGAGGAGATTTAATGCTAGCCTATCACAATCGACAACAACATGTGGAGATGGTGGTTGTATTTTACTGTAGTACAATTGGGGTTTTGTTTAGGTTTGAATGATGCAGAATGACTACCTGGATGCAAAGAGATTCATGTCCAGTACCTGGTTCAGAGAAGGCGTCACTCATGTCATCATCCTTGTCGGCTTCGTAGTCGTCGTCCTCTTCCTCCTCCTCCTCCTCCTCTTCTTCGTTCTCGGAAAGCTCGTGCTCGCTGCCGAACCCCTCGTCGTGGTCTTCATCGTCCAGCTCTAGCGCCTCTCCCTCCTCCTCTTCCTCCTCCTCCGCCGCCTCCCCATCTTCCTCTTCCTCCTGCTCCTCTTCCTCCTCTTCCTCCTCCTCCTCCTCTTCCTCCTCCTCCTCCTCTTCCTCCTCCTCCTCCTCCTCCAGGAGGGACTGGGCTCTGCCGGCCAATCTGGCCTGGGTCAGGAACAGGGAGTAGTTGTGTTCCTCCTCCTTGCTCTTCTCGGCGCTCTCCGTGTCCAGGGGGGGGGCGGCGCCCACCAGGCCCCCGGCCCCCAGCCCCGGGACGCAGCCCTCCAGGGACTCCGTCGGGGGCACGGCTGCGGACCTCCCGAGCGCTGCTGTGGGCGGCTCCCTCCTTCCTGGTCCCTCCCTGCTTCCACGGATAGAGGCACACGCCGCGCCCCCCCCGCCGGCCCCTGGGCTGCTGCCGGAGGTCGAGGCCATCTCCTCCGGCGGCTGGGAAAGGGGGAGGGGGACATCCGACCCCTTGACCTCCGGGTACTGATGGACAACGTCAGTCTGTGTTTGGAGGGCCGCGCTCACGCGGACTTTAGCCTTCCGTACAAAGAGCGAACCGTGAGAAGGCGGGGCCACCATCATGGCTTGATGGCTGGCCTTGGTCTTAAGATGGGCATGGTCCTGGGTGAGCGTGAGGGGCCTCTGGGTCTTGGCCATGGTCTCTGTGCTGGAGGCCACCGGCCAGGTCGCCTTCTGGGAGCCCTCTGGGAAATCGGGCAGAGGGCCGCCGAAAGCGCGGGATAGCGACAACGGAGGAGCGGGCGAGGGTCGCGTAGCGGGGGGCCCCGGGCCGAAGCTGAAGCCTGGGGGCCTCTTATTGTGAGAGGAGGGTGGGGGCAGAAGAGACTGGAGCGGAGGGCCGGGCGGCAGCAGGTCCGTGGCGGGGTAGAGCGCCTCGCCCACCGGCTGGGAGTCCTCACCGTTGAGCTGGGCTAAGGTCGGCGTCCGGCCGATCACCTCCTCGTCCTGATAGGGGCTGGAGAAGTCGTCCAGACCCAGGAAGTCCACCTCTTTGGTGCCCCAGATGTCACAGCTAGCCAGCCGTGTGTATCTACCAGACACACAGACACACCATGAGGTTCCCCGGCAGCACAAAACTGATCCAAATCGCCCTAAAGATCTTTGCATATTTATTCTTAATATCATCTTTGCAGGAGTAAAACTTTACATAGAAGGCATTGAAACAAAAACACGTGTGCGTGTTTGTGTGTGTGTGTGTGCGTGCGTGCGTGCGTGCGTGCGTGTGTGTGAGTGTGCGCGCGTGCGTGCGTGCGTACCTGGTCAGGTCTTCCCAGTACGAGTCCCATTGCTCGAAGGCCGAGCCGCTGCAGACCGCCTCACACTCCCCTCCCAGGCCGCTCATGTGCTCTGCGCAGCCCTCCGCCAGCCCCGCCCCGCTGTCCCCCCGGGGGCTCTGCCGCGGGGACATGTCCCGGTTCTGAGGAGGGAGACGGGCGTTTAGCCAACGGCAGCGCCACGCCTGGAGCCTGTCTCACTCTTGTTAGTGTGAGACTACGGCCTCGGCCGTGTGACAAGAAAGGCTTCTGGTGATTCAAACGGTATATCATACGGATGTAGACGCAATGAAATGGTTGATAGACAGAACTTTATAATCTGAAGAACCGGTGGATCAAACAAAACAATCGAATAAACCACCGAAGACCAGAGTTATTTTACGGGGAGTCTTGCCTCAAAATGACATACACAAAATCAAACGTTAATAGTGCCCCAAATGTGTAAATAGCTATGTGAAACCTGCCATTCTGTAGTATTATTGTTGGAATACAACCTAAACAGGGATAAAACCACTTAAGAAGTTGAGCCAATCAGATTACAGTATGCGTGACTTCAGGTCACTGGGCATATGTAGAGATGAACACATCTAGTGTCATTTCACTTGACTAACATCCAGGTCCAAGTGAGGGCAGCAAAAACACATAAAATCATAGCGAATATTGCCCAGACCAATGTGACACACTCCCAGGCAAACACCTACATACTGTAGGAGGAATGTGATGTCTCCCTTCAGGATAGGATTGCATGGCGCAAAAGTGACAAAACACGCCAGCAGTGTGTTGGTCCGCTGGAGCAGGCTTTGTACGAAGGGGAGAGGAAAGGTGTTATGATATTTATTGCTTATGTACCAATGACTAATGAGATATTATCAAAAATGTGTTGGCACTTGGTAATGATATGAAATGCATAATGCTTTACAGCAGTGGTCACCAACCTTTTTAAGCCCAAGACCCCTAACCTCAGCCTTGGTGAAAGGCAAGATCTACCTATTGAAGCGTTGAGAGAAGAAGACAGCCCAGATGTTACTTCCAACTTGAGGCCTTTTATTTGGCTAATTGTATTTGAATAACATGAAATGCTTTGGTCCAACTTTCAAATTGATGCAACCAAGAAAACACTAACTAGCATTTCAAACAGGCCATAGGCCACAATTAAGCCGTCTGTGTTTAGCCGGCTTCTTGTGTTTAGCCAAAAGGTGACTTATCCGAAATGATGCTTCAGTAGCAGCCTTATTTTGAGCAGCAGGTTTTGTGAAATACGATTGCTGGGCCTTCAACCCCGATTTCAGCTCGGCAACTTTCCTTGCACGGATTGCGCTCTTTGGCGGGAAGCTGTCTTTGGATTTCTGGTGATTGGTGTTGTGGTGCCGCTCCAGATTTCCTCTTTAGACAGTGCTTGTGTTTGGTGGCACAACTTGCATACACACTTGCCATTCACTAAGGTAAAAATAAGTTCCTTTTCCCATTCTGAATGGAAATTGTACGTTTTCACCTTCTTACGTGGAGCCTCCGCCATGCTAGCTATACCGCTATATTATATAGTCATATACTGACATTTGCGACAGTTACGTGCCGGTACTCTTCTCTTATCTCATTGGTCATTGGTTGCTATGCAGAAAACAATGCAACAGCTGGATCAAGAGAGAGAGGCGCTTGCAAAACGGAACACTAAGCAGGCATAATGTATTTGTGTATTTCGTTTTCTAAACTACTACTTTAGTTTTCGTGTTTCTTTTTTTTCCCTAATATTTTTGGGCGCTACAGGGCAAGTCTCAAAGATCTACCAGTCGATCGCGATCCACGGGTTGGCGACCACTGCTTTACAGCATGAAGCCTGGTGTAGCATTGACTCACATGTCATCAGGTTACAACCTTGGAACAGCACCTCTACTGGTCAAACTAGTGTAACTGCAGGTGTGGTTGTTTGTGCTGGAAGGGGATATGTGTGTTGCCATACAAGGATCTAATCAGAAACCACTAAATAAAATAAATGTTGTGTTTGGTGATGTCGCTTCGATTTCTTGTTGAGATGTGAAGATGGGGCATGGAAATTGTGTTTGTGTGTGTCCACTGTGGACATGATATAGGCTAGCCTACCTCTTGGTTTGTGTGTGTCCACTGTGGACATGATATAGGCTAGCCTACCTCTTGGTTTGTGTGTGTCCACTGTGGACATGATATAGGCTAGCCTACCTCTTGGTTTGTGTGTGTCCATTGTGGACATGATATAGGCTAGCTTAGCGCTTGGTTTGTGTGTGTCCACTGTGGACATGATATAGGCTAGCCTACCTCTTGGTTTGTGTGTGTCCACTGTGGACATGATATAGGCTAGCCTACCTCTTGGTTTGTGTGTGTCCATTGTGGACATGATATAGGCTAGGTTAGCGCTTGGTTTGTGTGTGTCCACTGTGGACATGATATAGGCTAGCCTACCTCTTGGTTTGTGCGTGTCCATTGTGGACATGATATAGGCTAGCCTAGCGCTTGGTTTGTGTGTGTCCACTGTGGACATGATATAGGCTAGCCTACCTCTTGGTTTGTGTGTGTTCACTGTGGACATGATATAGGCTAGCTTAGCGCTTGGTTTGTGTGTGTCCACTGTGGACATGATATAGGCTAGCTTAGCGCTTGGTTTGTGTGTGTCCACTGTGGACATGATATAGGCTAGCCTAGCGCTTGGTTTGTGTGTGTCCACTGTGGACATGATATAGGCTAGCCTACCTCTTGGTTTGTGTGTGTCCACTGTGGACATGATATAGGCTAGCCTAGCGCTTGGTTTGTGTGTGTCCACTGTGGACATGATATAGGCTAGCTTAGCGCTTGGTTTGTGCGTTCCACGTGCGTGTCTGCGTGCGCGTGTACTCACCAGTTCATACATGAAGTCAGGGTCAGAGCTGCTGCTGAGCAGGTCAGTGCTGGTCAGGGCTTGGTCAGCAAAGGAGTAGTTCTGAAACGCGTCCCCAAAGGGAGGCTCCATCCCACTGATGCTAGGCTGCAAACACAACGGAAATAAACTGGCTGAGAAATGCAACAGAGACGCTTCGCAAAGACACTAAAGACTTCCTTCACTCCTAAACCACATTAGTTTCAACCATTTAATCCGCGTGGAGTATTGAGAATATGAATTCATTAATAACACATTAACTCATAACTTTTAAATCAATTAATGTTCCATACATTGAATATACCTTGTTAACAAGCATCGCAATTATTCCACAAAAATACTTAGGCACTAAACTACAGTTTTACAGTCTTTACCAAATTAGGCAATGCCATAGACGTTAATGAATATCTTTATCATAGATGATAAAGATATGATGAAATTAATCAAAAAGAAGCTTTTGGTCAACATCATCAATTCCTGGTGTTAGCCCCCCCCTCTCCCAGCACTTACCTGAGGCATCGCCAGACTCAGCTCCACGTCCCAGTGGGGGGGGAACCTCTGGGCCTCCTCTCCAGTCCCAGCGGTGTGAGGCTGAATGTGGCCAGCAGAGGGGCACAGTGCTGGGGGGAAGACGGCAGAGATATGCAGTCTCTGCAGCCTGCCTGCGGGCCTGGGAACGGGATCGGGCTGGTGTGGTCCGCTGGGCTCTGTTCTGCTGGGATGGGGGCTCGCTGTGCTTCGGGTCTGGGGGGGAACAACAATAGAAACGAGGATGGGAACTACATGATATGAAGGTTGGAAACATGGTCGTAGATTCAAAAGCGGCGTACTGCCAAAAGGGCCAACGTGTATCTGGGCAAAACAATGGATGCTGATTCAGTCTTTAAAAGGCAACATAAAGATGGTCTCCATTGTTTACTGTTTAATGTTGACCTACACAACAGCTCCTTCTACTACAAATGGGGGCCAGCTAAAAACCCTTCAACTCAACTTCTGCATGCTCAAACACTACTTCTCAAACAACATGGAGACGCTTATTACACCTCTTGATAGAATGGCTGTCTTTGAGCTTGAGGTCTACTTCCCTGCAACTAGCGAGATGCAAGCGCTGCTCCTGTACATACACACCAAACAATACCGCCTCACTTTCAACAAGTAACCAAGTGTTTCTCTAGAGAAAGTGCCTTGTGACTGCTCTGTACAATAAACAGAACATGTCAGCATAACAGGAAGTCCATGTCGGCTCCTTCTCATCTCTTCCCGGTCCTTCTCTTTCCACCTCTTTCATCAGCCAAATGACGACCACCCCCTCTCCTGCCCTCTTCCCTCGCTCTGTTTCAACCACCCCTTCTCGGCTTGCACGGAGCTCTAAGGCTGGCCTCTCCTCTGTGTCAGAGCGCATCAGGACAGGGAAGTGGCCCAGCTTTGTGATGAAATGATGTAAGAACAATAAATGATACATCATCATCATCATCACGTCCGCAAGTGATATTTAACTCATTTACACGTAGTTAATGTGCAGTGAGCTGCTAATTCTGAAACCAATATATGATTTTGTATTTCATATCAGAATATTGTTAAATGCGTCCACATCATCTGGCTCAATGTGTTTTTGTGTCTCTCCATTCCTAGCCTTGTTAAACACAGACGAGTGTCCCGGGCTCCTCTCAAGTAGAAAAAACGACTTCCACTTAGACAATACATGCCTTTTTCCTTTTTACAGAACATGAAAGCACATGCATTTCCTTTATGAACACACCCAGTCAGTGCGTGTCATTTTCTTAATTGTTGATACTACTACAAACCACATGCTCACTTATATTGGATAAGATGATATCCACATTGATGTGTGTACTACGCTAAAGGAGCTACAATGAGGATGGCTGAATGGGTAGGCTAGTTCATGAGGAGCAGTGGGGCAGTGCCTGGGAAGGTGACTGTGCTAGTACAATGGCCCATTCAAGCCCATGGGCATGGAGACATAATGTTCTTAAATATAACCCCTGGGCCACTAACAGATGAGCAACTATTCTGCTGTAAGCCCCTGCAAAGACAGACGCAGTCAGACACGCTAGACTAGCATGACCAACATCTCGAGAAGAGAAGAACTGCATCATTTCCTGGATCTTGCAACATTTGCTTGATCCTGAATCAGGTGAAAATTTCTTCACCTTTGAGAACCTGTCCTATTGCTTGCGCGCACGCACACACACACACACACACACACACACACACACACACACACACACACACACACACACACACACACACACACACACACACACACACACACACACCTTATCGCCTTAGTGACTGATATTTGGAGCAAAGAGAGAAAGCTGAAAATGAAAGCTTCAACACTCAATAGTCATTGTAAATAAATAGTATATTATCATCAGCACAATAGTTAATGCTTGTACTTTCGATACTGAGAATATGAAACAAATGGACCATTTACTGATACAAAATATGATTATTGGCAAATACAACGTGGTTTAACGACCCCTAGTTATTGAGGCGATAATGTATTTGTTCTCATTGTTCAGCCCTAGTGCAGAGTCTATAACAAAACATACAGTGCTTACTTCGGTCTCTTAAGACAGCTAGCGAAGGTGCTTTGGGCTCTCGGTTTATTGAGTCTGGATCAGGGTGGTTAATGTATGTCTTATAGCTGTATCCAGTCCTGATAAAACCAGCATTTCTTGCACATTTTGGCATCGAAGCTTCTCAAATAAATAATGAGAGCACCATAAGACAATATCATACAGAAAATGTATTTCTCCCAAAACCCAAATTTTAAAGTAAGCACTATCCTGAACCAACGCATGGCATATGTTAGGTAGGTTACAATTTATGTTTTGTTCTCATTACCTTTCAAAGGAAAATCTCATGAAAATAGACAAATACAAAGTATTTTGTTACAATACTTGGAAACATGTTGTTAGAGCATCCATCATGAGCAGGAACAACGATGGGTTCAAACGGAGTGTAGAAGTAAAAAAAAACAGCAACCTCTGTGCAGGCAACACTAGCAAAGCATTGCCATCTCCCCAGTCTACGCTCAAGACACAGTCTGTGCAAAACAAAACAAATCATCAAACTAGCTTGACTGTTGCCCACACCCACGTAAGTCCTTTACAGGATTGGCCGAATACTGCTCAAGTTCCGCCTCTAAGCCGTTACGTATGGCCCTGCGATGCTGTCACTCTAATAGCTGCTTCACGATAAACACAAGCCGTTTCAATGTAGGTTGAGAGTGAAGATAAACAATTTCAAGGCCCGTGGCCGTGGCCTAGATAGCTCCTACAAGCCCCAAACACATCCACTAACCCAGACAAGTTTTACTGCATGATTCGTAGCGTGGTTTATCGTTATTCGACACACACGATAAACAAAGCCAACCTCGGACCACCATTAGTCTAACAAACTACGCAGCATCTGACAGACCAATAAACCAAACGAAAAAAATAAACGAGCAATATTTACGTACGGGTAGCTATCTAAAGCGTTAAAAACGGCCGACATGGTGGGTTTTAGTACAGAGCAGTGTCGCTCACATGGAATTTTCTCGATCACACGAGCTCTTTCCGTCGGGGAGGGGGGGGCGTGTCCCGCGGTCTCGAGCTGCCTGGGAACCATTGCACTGACCTAGTTGTTTCAGGATTCCGTTCGAGGCGTTTGAACTAGCTTCAAATCACGACGCACCGCGGGGAGCCACACACCCCGCACCGGGTCACAGCCAGGGAACTGGTTAACTCGTCCACAGGACAAAGCCACAGGACAAAGTGTACTATTGTCCAACCTGGACATTTCGATGGAACAAATGTTCTTGTACAAGTGCACGTTGACTTCCTGATACATTTTCACAAGTGGTGACACATGCAACTTCCAGCATATTACCATTTGACCAAGCACAGCTAACAGTGACAGTGTATGTTGACAGGTTGTTGAAATTAACCGTGACTGTGGCTTAAAAACATTTGTTGCAAAAACGACCACAAATGCCCCCGCTAGAATAACCGTGCTACTCTTCGCGTCCACTTTCTCGATATGATCTTATCAATTTGGGGCGAATTTGTGTCTCGCTTCCTTTTCGCCAGGAGCTCACAGTATGGCCTCCGTCCGCCCCCTTCATCCCGGCCAGTCCGATGCAACGAGCAGCCTAGCCTGCAAGCTAACTCCCCAGCCCTGCACCGTTTCCGTAACGAAACAGCCAAGTTACGCTTGGTAAAGTTTTCAAATCCAATGGCTCCGACTGTTTACTCACTTAAGAACTGCAACAGAAACGTCTTCTTTCGTGTTAGTCCTTGTATAGGTTGCTATGTTGATCACAATTAGGCAGTCTTCAATGGAGTCCACGCGCAGAGCTCTCGGGTTTGTTTTGTTTTTCTTCTTCCTGACGGGTTCCTGGAAGGCGCGTGACTGCTGTGTCACGCGGTGCAGCGTCCACCTATGACATCGACTCTCCACAATTTAGTTCCAAATATTGCAAACATATTTCAATATTTGCCCACCGGCGTGTGTTTTAAGATTTAAATATTACCTCATAATTTGCCTTAGATAAACAATGAGTCGCAGAGAGTTAAAATAGTAAGAATAACTCATGACTTGCATGTTTGAACTAAAAAATATAATGCAGTGTATTGACCATGCAATTACCCTATTTCATTATTCTATAGTATTATAATGTAGTATCTAATATTGTAACAACCTGGCAAAGGGGACCAAAGCAAAACAATATAAAAATAATTAAATGAATACATATAAATGAATACATAATTATATATGGAAATGTGTTTTAAATAATGCAGTGATATGTTCAGGATTATTATTAAAAATGTTTCACAGCAATAACCTTACCGTATTAAACTTTCGCTGTTTCAGGATCAAAATGCACAAAAACCTTAATGTATCTATCTATCCAACTGTCTATCAATATGTTGGGGAGGTTGGCTCCCTACGACATTGAATAGTTTACAATATAAACTACAGTTTTACTGCATGATGACATATCAAAGTTGATTAAACGTGTAATAAACCTCAGTTTATTAAAACAAAACAAGCAACAACAAGGTGAACCTAATCGTATCGCAACCAGGTAGAGGTCGTAGAACACACCAGGATTCGCTCTCTTCATTTCAACCGGTCCTTACTGCAGTTGCAATGTACAGACCGAAACGCAGCGCTCGCTTGTTGTTGGAACAGATCCCGTTGCTGTGGTTACATACATCAGCAGTGTCCCCGGGCTGGGCGGTCTCAGGGCGGTGGCAGAGAGGAGCGCGCGGAGGGGAGAGGGCTGAGGCAGCCTGGCACTGCAGTACGAGGACAGGGAGAGGGTGTCTCGGTGTGTTGGGATTACCAGTGTCTCTGTGGGCCAAGGCACCGATCAAAGGCAGACGTCAAGCCACCCACAGAGAGCTGGTGACCAGGATTAGTGTGTGTGTGTGGGGGGGGGGGGGGGGGGGGGGGGGGGGATAGAGGATGGAAGTAGGGGAGCAACGCCCCGTCTGGATAGATGGCTCAATGACATCCTTTGGTTGTTGTCATGGTGTTTAGCAGAGACTTTCATCCCAATTGAAATGCAGCTTGAGGCCATTAAGGAGCAGACAGAGGTTATGCTTCTAGCTCAGGGATGCTTATATACATGTGGACTGTGGACTCTGAGAAAGTCTAAGGAGTTGTGTGTGGTCTGGGTTTTTCGGAGGCGGTGGTGATCTGTAGAATAAGCATTGTGTGGTTCTTCATAAGAAGGGATAGGGACAAGCAGGCACACTTGATAGAACATCTGTGTGGATCTCTGCTGCGCAGTAGTGACAATCTGGGAGAATCATGTTGCTTCATTCTTATCGCATAGCTGATCATGTCCGGAAAGGTCACCTAACCGAGTATTAGGGAATAAGAAGTCATTAAATAGTCACCTCACCGAGTATTAGGGAATAAGAAGTCATTAAATAGTATTAGTGAATAAGTCATTAAATAGTATTAGTGAATAAGTCATTAAATAGTATTAGTGAATAAGTCATTAAATAGTATGAGTGAATAAGTCATTAAATAGTATGAGTGAATAAGTCATTAAATAGACATCACTTGTTGTCTTCCCAGACTAAATTCCCCCGATTTTATAGTGCAAATACGTTACACGCCACAAAAGACTAAATAAAAAGGTATTAATGTTTATATTTGCTTTATTAAATAATGTCACAGCCTCCATATTCCAACACCGTCATCTTTAGAAATGAACCATCATGGTGTGATTTGCTACAGTGATTGAACTGGGTTGTGTCATAAAGATAAGTGGTGATGAAATTGGGAACCTAACAGCAAATCTGTCTTTACAATACACTGTTTCACACATTACGATGTTTTCAGGAATTTATATTGCATTTTTTTGTCACACTTGTTTGGGTTTTCTCTTAGGAGACACATCATAGATACAATGTGTGATCTACTGATGTTTGACATCCAGGTGTAGCCATTACATTATTCTGTTTGGCCAATACTTTTCTCTTAGTTACACATAGTTATATTGTAAAAGCAATAGTTCCTACAGCCACACAACATGTACATAAGAGTTTTTCCCACAGCAAAACAAAGCAAAACTAAATGTCTCTTCACATGCCCGGAGTTGAAATAGAGCCCCAATTACGGTGTTCAGCTTTTGAAGAGATTGCTCAAGATGCCAACAGGGTTTCAAGATGAGTTGCTGCTCGTACAACATGACCTGAACCAGAACAGCAGCGTAGGAGAGGAAGGCTGTCCATCAGACTACGGGTCACTTCAGCAAGGTGCAGCTTTAAAAGTAGCTGCTGTGTGGAAGCCAACATGTGTCATCTTTGAATCTGTGACTCGGTGTACGCTGGAGGTATGAAACGCTGTATGCAACACTGGCATTAACGCTGCTGTTCTGATTTAGTCTCTGGTGATGGAGAACGGCCCCGCTTGCAGTCTTTAAATAGTGCTGAATCACACTGGTATGGAACACAATAGGAAATGTATTTGCAACAATAACACGTCTATTTCTTTGTTGCCAGATGAATAAATCATCTAAGGTTGGGCTTTGTAGATTAGTAGTAAGTGGTGATTTACATGGAATCAGTAGCTAGCTCAGATACTGCAATATTAATTAATTGCATAAAGGAATTAGATTAATTTCAGTAAACAAAGACAAATAAATAAACTATTTCTGGATGGTCAGTGGTTGTAAATGTATGTAAGCTTGTGTGTGGATGTATTCAACAGAGCAGTGATTCGTCTTCATTAAAAGTGGTTCTCAGTCTTGTTATGGGGTATTGCTCAGTATTTGGTTAACTGAGGTATTCCTCTGAGGTTTTATCTTAAACCAACAGGAAGACCACTTGCAGCATCCAAATAATATGCATCCACGAACATATATTAACTGCATTGTTTTTAGATATCGATTGCAGATACTATGCTTTGCCAGTAAAGTTCACTTGCGATATTGGTTCATATCATATCGTTTACCATGAGTGGAATTAAATAGGTAATGAGTTAATCTAGTTAGATCACACACATGCCATTCTATTTCTTATATCCTACAATACTGAAACAAATACTACTAGCAATTATCAAGTAAAAATGTTCCCCGCAAGTTCAATAATAATAATAAAAAAAGTATTAATAGCAACCAACATAACAATTCAGCTCCATTAAGCGAGGCTAAGCAAAGCTAAACTAAGCCACACAGATCTACATTCTGTGTGACACACCGAATAGGTGACAGTTCTGCTGCATAGACAACTGCGCTGTTATGCTTGATGGATTTTCAATTTAGAGGGTCGCCCTTAGTTACAACAACTCTCCAGAAGGGACCACAGCACAAATGTGTTACGTTTTTTTGAATATCTGCCTACCCTCTCAATACACACAAATAAATACTACTAATCATATTGTAATGCAACAAAAGGCAGAGGAAGTTTAATAAACTAGTAGGACGCAACAGACCTCTGACCCACACTGGTGGATCAGAGGTCTGACCCACACTGGTGGATCAGGGGTCTGACCCACACTGGTGGATCAGGGGTCTGACCCACACTGGTGGATCAGGGGTCTGACCCACACTGGTGGATCAGAGGTCTGATCCACACTGGTGGATCAGGGGCCTGACCCACACTGGTGGATCAGAGGTCTGACCCACACTGGTGGATCAGAGGTCTGACCCACACTGGTGGATCAGAGGTCTGACCCACACTGGTGGATCAGGGCCCTGACCCACATGAGTGCACTCTGTCATGAGTACAACTCCAGCCCTCTCGTTCTTCTTTCCACAGTACCACGCAACGGCAAGCGGCATTTAATGAGCTGCACAGGAAGCCTCCCTAAGTGGTCTCAGAGGACCCTTTTTAATGCTATGGGCTTCAAGCACACAGACGGACACACACTGCACAACACATCTCTCACATCTCTCCACAGCCCTCTCAGCGTCGCCGGGTCCTGGACGGGGAGCCACGGGATCCTCCTCAGCGCTCTCCCGGGATCAGCCGGTGCGGTTTCCATCACAACTCCGTCTTGATTTTGTGCATCAGGTCCTTCTGGTCCACCATGTCAGCCTGCCTGTTCCAGCGGTGGTAGGCCAGCAGCGCGATGTTCTTGGCGGCCACCGAGCTCATCTCCATGGCGCTGCCGGCCCACTCGATGCCGTTGAGGTAGTAGAGGTTGGGGTGGAGCTCCACGGGGGGCAGGCCCTGGCCGCTGCTGTACTGCGGATAGGCCAGCCACTCTGTCAGCTGCACCGAGTAGTAGGACCTGGTGGTGGTGGTGGGGGGGGGGGGGGGGGGGGGGGGGGGGGGGGGGAGGAGACACATGGGTGAGGATGAGGGAAATGGTGGATGGCGCTTTATCGTTTTGATTATGGTTGCTCTTCCTATTCCTAATGCATTCTTGTTGTTGGTTTATCTTTTATTATGGTTGCTTGTTCTATTCCCAATCCGTTCTATTCTTAATGTTTTGTCGAGGTGGACGTCCGCTGTGACGCGTCTTATCCCGTCTGTCTCACGCATTCTCCACATGAGACGCTACGTCCCCCCCCCCCCCCCCGTCCCCGTCCCCCCGTCCCCCCAAGCGTGGCCTGCACTGCAACCAAGTGGCGTGAGGCGGTGCCCACCTGAAGAGGGTCTTGAGCTGGGCCTTGCTGAGCGGCCGCGGCGAGAACACCTTGTACACGCCCGCCTCCTGCGGCTGCTTGCGGCGGAAGCCCGCGGAGATGTTGACGGGACACACGCTGGCCGCGCTGCTGAAGAACAGCTCCGGGGCGTCCATGGTCAGCACGCTGGCGAAGGGGAAGAGCCGGGGGTCCGGGAAGCCGAAGAAGGAGGTGTTGAGGTAGCCGTGCACCACGGTGGCCACCGTGTGGCGGTAGTCGCCGGGCGGCGGCGCCAGGGGCGGGGAGAAGCCCTGGAAGCGGACGCCGGAGCCCGCGCCGTCTTGGAGCGGTGTCGCCAAGACGACCACGTCGTACGCCGCCTCGGACGGCGTCTCGCCGTCGGTGGTGAAGCCCAGCTGGTACTGGACCGCCTCTCCTTCAGCGCAACAGGGAGATGGATACAAGAATGAAAACCACCGTTCCCCACCGTGGGGGCGGGTCAGGATGCTAGGACAAACCAGTGTACCAGTGTGGAGAGGGTTAGCCCTAACCACCGTGGGGGCGGGTCAGGATGCTAGGACAAACCAGTGTACCAGTGTGGAGAGGGTTAGCCCTAACCACCGTGGGGGCGGGTCAGGATGCTAGGACAAACCAGTGTACCAGTGTGGAGAGGGGAGATGCTAGGACAAACCAGTGTACCAGTGTGGAGAGGGGAGATGCTAGGACAAACCAGTGTACCAGTGTGGAGAGGGGAGATGCTAGGACAAACCAGTGTACCTGTGTGGAGAGGGGAGATGCTAGTGACCTGGGCCTGCAGCAGGTTAGCATTAGCCAGCTTCAGGAGACCAGAGCAGACCAGCTTGTTACCGCCCTCCACCGACCACAGGTTGGTCTGGGCGCCGGCCAGTGACACAGCACCTGGAACACACACACACACACACACACACACACACACACACACACACACACACACACACACACACACACACACACACACACACACACACACACACACACACACACACACACACACACACACACACACACACACACACACACACACACACACACACACACACACACACACACACACACACACGGTTTTTCTTCTCTGCTCCACTAATTAAAGCTGCCCTTGGGTGAGCATGGAAGTGGTTCCGTGTGTCCAGCACGGAGTCTCACAAGTGTCATGGAAGCATTCACACGTCTGTTTAGAGTGAACCCACGGTCACCTTTCCCCTCTGCCCACCCCGGATCAGCACTACTCAAAAGGGATTTCTACTGAACTCTCTGTTGAAATGAAATTCTTTGTGCCGTGTTTTCTGAAAGAGTCCCAACTCGAAAAAAACCAGTTAACAGCAGCAGGAGCCGAATAAGGACAGCGTTCCGCAGCTTGCAAACAGAGAGAACTGCTTATGGACTTCACACATTCCTTCTTAAGAATAATAATCATGTTAAAAAATAATAATGCATTTGATCGATAACGTACATTTCATTCATTGTCGTGGACCATATGCTTCACATTACATTAAAACAATAAAACAGACAGCAAAGAAATACTAACTGTAACCCCAACCCTCTCCCCAACCCTCCTCACCTACAAAGGCCGGGATGCTGACATTCTGGTTGTAGTTGACCCTCATGATGGGCGCAATGATTTCATCGATGAAGCGCTGGGACACGCCCAGCTCCACCAACGAATCAGAGAGCGGCCTCTGCGTCATGTTGATGAAGCCACTCCCACCCAGAGAGGCCAGCAGCTCCTCCACTGAGCTGAAGGCGTAGCCGTGGGCCTGGTACTTATAGATTCTAAAACAAACACACATGCATGGTGAATACCTCCTGAAAGGTGGGGTCAGTGACGGAGGACCAACCCACCCCACCTCATGAATACCTCCCCCCCCTCCTCCTGAAAGGTGGGGTCAGTGACGGAGGACCAACCCACCCCACCTCATGCATACCTCCCCCTCCTCATGAAAGGTGGGGTCAGTGACGGAGGACCAACCCACCCCACCTCATGCATACCTCCCCCTCCTCCTGAAAGGTGGGGTCAGTGACGGAGGACCAACCCACCCCACCTCATGCATACCTCCCCCTCCTCCTGAAAGGTGGGGTCAGTGACGGAGGACCAACCCACCCCACCTCATGCATACCTCCCCCTCCTCCTGAAAGGTGGGGTCAGTGACGGAGGACCAACCCACCCACCTCATGAATACCTCCCCCCCCTCCTCCTGAAAGGTGGGGTCAGTGACGGAGGACCAACCCACCCACCTCATGAATTTCTCCATGATCTCCTCCACCCACATCTGCAGGCGGAGGAAGCTGATGCCGTAACGCCACCAGAGGCCGAACAGGTCCAGCAGGTACCAGTCCGTCTCCTCCAGAACCACCGTGTCACCGTTGAACACCGCCGTCTTGCCGGCCACATTGCGACGGTACTTCAGACCTGAGATTGGGAAGGCAATGCACACGTAAATAGAAAATAACAGCTGCATACGTGCCCCCTGGCCTCCAAACTACTTTTAGAGAGCCAGCGAACACAAAACCTTCTTTTTTTTTTTAAACATGGTGATAGGTCTTATAAGATCGTCAACATAGTAATCTATGCCATTCTATCGCTTTATTCAAATAAGACCGTCATTAAGAGAAAACAGGAGTAATAGCCTATGTTTTTGTTCATCTCTGGTCGCAACCATGGGGAAAACACCTTAAGGTTTACACCTTAATTACTTACCAGGATATTCGTAAGTATACACCGTACTCACGCATGTGTCCTTCGTCCCACTGACGCTTTGTTGAAATGCTGTCAAACAAACCTTTAAAAAGTATCGTTGTGTTTTCCATGACACCACATGCGTGACTACTTAGTTGCAAACATCCATTAGGACATTGGAAAGAAGTTAAAAAGGCCGATAGTTTGTCCCCAGCAATCTGCCCTCAGAAGGGAACCCTGTCGCTTAGCGTGTGCTTCCCTGTGGATCCCAGGGAACCCTGTCGCTTAGCGTGTGCTTCCCTGTGGATCCCAGGGAACCCTGTCGCTTAGCGTGTGCTTCCCTGTGGATCCCAGGGAACCCTGTCGCTTAGCGTGTGCTTTCCTGTGGATCCCAGGTAGGGCTGGGGCACATTGGGGGCCAGTAAAATAACAGGTCTGACAACGCTTAGAGAAACATGGTTAGCAGGTAAACAAGATACCAAAGGAAGCTTTTTACACACTCTACTGTTGATAGTTCCTTCATAGTGTTTTAGTCATGGAAACATTTCACATTTGCTTATGGAAAATTATCTCCACCACTCCTGTTGCTGAAGATACAGATTAGCCTAATTGTATACCGGCCGACAGGATATTTATCTTTACTCCCTCTTGGGATATTTTCTACCATTGCTGCCTCTGTGTGTACAAGTCTGTGAACGTAATGCATAGACACACCTAGCTGCTTGACAAAGTCTTGCATGTGGAGATTGAGGGAGTGAATGATGGAGCCTCCGGATTCGTAGTCATTGTGATTGACAGTGACTGTGGCCAGACGACCCCCGACCTCCTGCTTCTCAAACACATCTATCTGCACCTCTGGCCCGAAATGCTGTCGCAGGAAATGGGCTGTCGCTGTACCACCAATTCCTGCACCTACAACCGCTGGGTTTAGGAGGAATCCAATAATTAATTGAGTTGGTGTTGTCTCGTAAATGACGCATGTGGCTTGAATATTGGAAGCAGTGAAGAAGGCAGAGTATCCGAAATAAACACAAGTATTCCAATAACATTTTGCATTGTGATCAATGAATACGCATTGAGGAAAGCAACGTTTACTTACGCAATATGTAACAATTAGGAGTTTAACTGCTCACACGCCAACTTCTGTGACTATAGCTAGCTACTGGTGAAGTAGCCCAATGGCTAGCAGAATGTGGTACTGTAGTACTACCTCCTTTACTTTCATCATGTATGTCTGCAATGTGTAACGTTAACAAATAAAGACGCAAATGACCAGTAACTTCATTATTAAACCAGTCATCCAACAGGGCTCGATCCCTGATGGACGGTTCATCTAGCTAGCTTGTGGCTCATGCTACATGGCTCGACAAGAGCTATCGCCGTCAGGATGGCTGGGCGTAAGGGCCCAGAAGTCAGGCAAAGCCTTGCCTATTTTAGACGGCGGAGCTCCGTCCAGGTGAGCCGATCCCGACTCGCAGAACAACGGTGGCGGGAGCAGGAGCAGGAGGGAGAGGGGCAGCAGGCGGCGGGCCATGGCACGGCGCGATGGGCTCCCACGCCAGGGGCCAACACTTGGGCTCAGCGCTGCGGCCGGGTCTAGACTCACTCCATTGTCGTCAGCTTGTTAATCGCTTAAACCCGTATCTTAAAAACCTTATTAAAATGTGTAAGTATATGAGTTTTTATTTGATTTTTTTAAAGATGGATGTCGAAGGCGGCTGGATGAACACGATGATGCTGCGTAGTACCACTTGATGTCCGGCAACATGGACACGTGACGTAAGCCCCACCCGTGTCAACCAATGGAAGGGTTTGAGGCAGGTCGGGGTCAAGGGTTCAGTGACCCGGTTCAGCCTCCGTATCACATTGGAATAGTACATGCCAGTGACGGGCTGTCTCAATGGCAGCATTTCAATTCACCCGTAGAATATGCACAAATGATCCATTCATTCAAAGGAAGTTAAATAATGCACCAAGGTTAACGTTGAATGCACCGTAAGCATGCTGCATGCCAACAAGACTCCGTTTAATTGAGCTGGAAGCAGGTCATGGGTTTAGATCCCTGAAGTAGAAGTACTAGTATGGCAGGTGCTTTGAAAAGGCTTCATTTCACTTCATGGTACTGAACATCGTATTAAAAGAAATCAACAAGTCCAAAATAAAGTTTTAGTAAAATTCTGTTTGATACCAGTATTTAAACTATGACATATAGATTAAAGATAGAATAAAATTAGTCAGTAAAAAAAAAAGTAGAGAGAATTGAAAAAACAAAACAGCGGAATATGCCTTTATTTTATCCGACAGAAACTGCTGCAACATCAGCATTGCCCACTGAGCAGAAACAAACATTCACACTGAGCCACTGACACAATGACCGGCCCAGTGGGCAACACGGCTTCAGGAAGCCTCAGACGCACTCACACAGTCTCCATCATTTACATCAGCTATCTTACATCTCTCTGTGGCGCTCAGGCTGCTCAGAGTTGAGGGGTCAAAAGGTCACCGAAATCGTGTACCCTCACACCCCTGCTGTAGTTTCTCGCAACAGAGCTTTTTCTCTTCTTTATTTTTTTTAAACCAGGGCTACAAGGCGACATAACACAGAGACTTCAACAGTACATCTCTATGGAACATCTCTAAGCAATAAAAATCCCCCAGCCGTAACACTGCTCCACGAAAAGCCCACGCGGCCCCGGGGGGGGGGGGGGGGGTCACATGCTCTGGTGGGAGGGGGCCCGGGACGGGGAGGACAGAGTGGCAAGCGGGCCGGGTCACTTGGTGGAGCGCCTGGTGGGTTCAGAGGCGGTGGGGGGGGGGGGAGGTCCACGCCGGTCCAGGTCTTCAATGTAAAACATGATGAGCTTCCTGCGCTCCTCCGGCACGCACTCCAGCACCAGGTAGCGCTTGTCATTCTGGAGGACCTTCTCCACGTCCTTCAGGTGCTGCTCCGACTCCTGGATCAGCTTCCTCGACCTGCGGGGAGGACCACGCCACTTTACATTTGTAGGAATCACGCATGCCGGAGTCGTTAAAAACAACACGTTCAACACCCCTGGAAGGACATTTGACATTGTAGGACACATACACAACATTACTTGAAATTGATGGTCAATTCGTTAAAAATGGTCCATCCTGTTAAAGAGGGTTGATGTTCGTGACCTTTGAGCAAATGCATGGAAGCCCACGGTGAAGGAAGCCTCCTTTGTGTGCAGGTGGTGCATCCTCACCTGTAGGTGATGAACTTGGTCTCTTTCAGGAGGGTTCGGAAGTCTGCTTTGGCCGTGATGTACTTGTCTTTGATGTAGTCCTCAAACTCTCGCTGTCGCTTCTACAAGTTGGCAAGAACACACAAGAAGAGGCGGTTGAGAACCAACTCGACTGAGACAAATCATTTCCAGGTCTTAATGTTGATTTGGGGCTTGTTTTGTATGGTAGACCCCAGGTTGGTGGGGGCTGGAACAGCTCATCCTTAAAAGATCTGTGTTGGTGGGGAGACACTACACTCACATACTGTGTGCACACCATCTGAGCCAAGTAAAACCTTTATCTAACCGTATACATCAACTAAGCCACCACTAACCTACTATCTAAACTAACCAGCTGTAACCTAATGCCTAAACTAACCAGCTGTAACCTAATGCCTAAACTAACCATCTCTAACCTAATGCCTAAACTAACCATCTCTAACCTACTATCTAAACTAACCATCTCTAACCTACTATCTAAACTAACCATCTCTAGCCTAACATCTAAATGTAATAATCTCTAACCTAATACCTAAACTTAACCACTCCTTACCAAATACCTAACGTATTAAAGGTGAGCTAGGCCATTTTGAGAGACTGGCCAGAGTCAGCTACATTTTGAAAGACTCCAACCGAAAATATCTCACCCCTTACTTCAGGCCTCCCTCCCTAGCCACTCCCCCAAAACACATGACTCGCTTTAGCAGTAGGTCTGCCTAGCCTTGTGGATGACTCTGGTCATGTGCAATGAGTGCAAGGGCAGAGGGCGCGCAGGTAGCCGGGAAGGTAGGTAGACATCTGTATCTCCAGCCGGATGCCCCAACTTCACCATGTCAGCTGTCTGGCTAGTCTCTCCTGTATTGGGGAAGCCACTCAATATCCTTTCTAGAGTCAGGGCAGACTGATGGGCAGGTGGGTTCTGTGTTCGGTACCAGTGTTGAGTCAGGTGGGTTGTGTGTTCAGTACCAGTGTTGAGTCAGGCGGGTTGTGTGTTCGGTACCAGTGTTGAGTCAGGTGGGTTGTGTGTTCAGTACCAGTGTTGAGTCAGGTGGGTTGTGTGTTCGGTACCAGTGTTGAGTCAGGTGCGTTGTGTGTTCAGTACCAGTGTTGAGTCAGGCGGGTTGTGTGTTCAGTACCAGTGTTGAGTCAGGTGCGTTGTGTGTTCAGTACCAGTGTTGAGTCAGGCGGGTTGTGTGTTCAGTACCAGTGTTGAGTCAGGTGGGTTGTGTGTTCAGTACCAGTGTTGAGTCAGGCGGGTTGTGTGTTCGGTACCAGTGTTGAGTCAGGTGCGTTGTGTGTTCAGTACCAGTGTTGAGTCAGGTGCGTTGTGTGTTCAGTACCAGTGTTGAGTCAGGCGGGTTGTGTGTTCGGTACCAGTGTTGAGTCAGGTGCGTTGTGTGTTCAGTACCAGTGTTGAGTCAGGCGGGTTGTGTGTTCGGTACCAGTGTTGAGTCAGGTGCGTTGTGTGTTCAGTACCAGTGTTGAGTCAGGCGGGTTGTGTGTTCAGTACCAGTGTTGGTTCTTAGTGTTCTTACCCGGTCACTGGAGGAGAACTTAATACACCGAGGATCTTCTTTGATGATCTTCTTCACCTCCTTCCAGGTTGTGGTCAGGGTGATCTGGAACAACATCGATCCGTTAGAACAAAGTGGGAACGACCGCTCCAAGGAGCCCGACGACAAGCATGCCTGGAATTCCTTTGGAAAACGACGTTAAAAAGGGTGCATACTTTGTGATGCACGCAGGAATGACTAAGCTGCGATGTAAATCCGTTTTATACTCCAGAAAAACATTCTGCTGTTGTTTTGTCAACCAGGATACAAATGTATCTTATGGGAATAGGGATGGGAATCCAAGTCTGAGAACTGGTTCCAAATTGTTTGTAGCATGGGAATGGTACTAAGCTTATCAATTCCTTGTACCAACGCCGGCAGGTTTTATTGAAAGCTGCGCTGGGGCCAGCCACCAAACATTGGCGGATAAACCTATTTAAGTCTCAACAGCAATATGCAACGGCTTTATTTGGACCATTTAATTACATAACCTGCTTCAAAACCATTCCAAAATACTTGAACCTAATACAAAATTAATGAACAACAAGAATAGTCATTCCTTTCTCGCCTGTGAGGCACAAAAACAAAATACTCTGAGAAAGAATTACAGGTTTATACATCACACACGCACATACACACCTGTGTTATATGCACCTGCGATGATCCTTTTTCTGCAGCTGCCCTCACCATGCTGGTCTCATCCAGCAGCTGGCGGAAGTGCTCCTTCTTCTTCTTGGCCAGCGCCTCGACGTGCTCATTGAACAGCTTCTCCTTCTCCTCCCTCTCCAGCAGCGACGCAGACTCCCAGCGGTGGTCCTTGCGAAGGTTACGCCTCGTGTCGGACCACACTGCATCCGAGGACCGCACCTGCACAACCCAGGCTTTTCTCAAACCACCTGCACAACCCAGGCTTCTCTCAAAGCACCGGCACAACCCAGGCTTCTCTCAAACCCCCTGCACAACCCAGGCTTCTCTCAAAGCACCGGCACAACCCAGGCTTCTCTCAAACCCCCTGCACAACCCAGGCTTCTCTCAAAGCACCTGCACAACCCAGGCTTCTCTCAAAGCACCGGCACAACCCAGGCTTCTCTCAAACCCCCTGCACAACCCAGGCTTCTCTCAAAGCACCGGCACAACCCAGGCTTCTCTCAAACCACCTGCGGTGTGCAGAATGTCAACCAAATGCAACCTTGATTGATAGTAGTTTAACGTTTTTGTTCAAAAACTAATGAATCCCCAACAATCTTCGTCTAAAATGCAAAAAAAACATTTGTAACCGAATTGCGGGCTGAACAGATTTAAATAAGGCTTGCCTGCTAGTTGCTAATGTTTGTACCATAATGTTCCTATGGTGTGCGGTGGCCTGATGTTGTGTGTGCTGTAATGTTAGATGTAGTGAGAAAGGGAGGCTGCTGAGGGGAAAAACGAGGCCTTGTTTCCATATCAAGGTTAATAAACACAAGAGCGCCCAGAAGGACTTTCTCACCATGTCAGACATGAGGGCTTTGAAATGCTGGATGGCCTCTTCTCTCTTGTGCTGCTCCCTCTCCCTGTCGATCTCTTTGGTCTGCTCCGAGCGAGCCTTCTGCACCTCCCGCTCCCTCTCCCTCAGACTGGCCTCGATGCGGGCCTGCCTCTCCAGCTCCCTCTCCTTATCAACGTCCACAGTCTGCAGGGAAAGACACACCTCAACGTTAAAAGCTGCACTCGTTCACGTCCCACCACTAGGGGGCAGAGACACAAGCCTAACAGAAGGAACAGCTTGCTCAGGCAGCCTCCATTATTACTGCAGTCATTTGTGGCTGCATGAGTCACTTTGATCACTTTGTCTTTATAATATATAGGAAGAGTATAAACCATTCTGTATGACCGAGGTGAAGAAAACCACAAAGAATTAAGAAGAGCACACATTTCAAATGATAATTGTATTCAACCAAAAACATAAAATACATTATTTATATGTTACTTTGTGCACCAACTACAAACAGACCAATGGGCCTCACCTTGGCCTGTTTTTCAATGTACTGCTTGAACAGTTCTTCTCTGAGGGCGGAGCTCTCCACGGCTTTGTAGCGGGGGTCCGTCTCCAGGCGGTCCTTCACCTTACTCCAGCGATGACCACCCTCTATGTGGTGCTCCGCCATCAGCTCAAAGAAGTCTATCTTCACCTGGAGACACAAACCACACGACCGGGACGTTTGGTCACTGGACCACAATGCTGAGCGACAGCGCGTGTCCCCATGTCGGTTCGAAAGGATTCGTTTGCGCTCGCGAGGATTTCAGAGTTTGTTGAAATAAAATGCACTACCGTTTGTGTGCCAGTGTTACCTTCTCCCCTCTGGTTTTCGAGTCCTCCTTCTCTCGCTTTCTCAGAGACGTCATGAACTCTGTGAAGATGGTCTCCCGGTCCTTCATCTTCTCAATGCTCTTAAACCTGGGATCTCGGCCGTGTCTCACCCCAAACTCACTAAAAGTCGTTCTGTGAAATGAACAAAATTTGAGGAAATGGTGAATTTCAAATGATTTCCACATCGGAAGGGGGGGGGGTCCCTAATCTTCCCTGAGACTCTTCATCGGCCCATGGTTTGATTTGGTGAAGCAAGTCATCCTATTGGACCAATACTTTGATAAAATGGTTGAGTGTGTGATCCATTCGAGGGCCTTCCTTCTCATAACAACACATAAATCAGGGTTATGAGTGATATGGACATCATATTGGCAAGCTGTGAACATAGAGTTGGGATGACCTTCGAGGGCATCAGTTCTAAGATATTCTGGGGTTGGCTGCAGGGGAGAGGGGGTTTACCTTGGATTGACCTTGGACTCCTCCATCAGCTTCCTGAATTCATCTTTGGCCTGCATCAGCTTATTCTTCTTCTCCTTCCTCTCCTCCTCCGCTCTCGTCTTTACATACTGATCAAACACCTGCCAAGGACACACACGGCTACAGCTGAAGGAACGGCCCTCTTCTGTGTTGTTGCAAAACACTGCAATAATAAAAGCACCAAGAATAAAAGAAGAATAAGCAAACGCACCTGTTTCCGCTCCTTGGGGTTGAGCAGAAGATATCGAGGATCAAATACAATTTTATGTAGTTCTTTGTCCCAGGTGGAGAAAGCAGATACCTGGGAGAAAGTATATGCAAAATCTTGCTTAGAAATAGACCAAGTACAGAGTATATGACAGAAAATGCAAGGAAGAGTCTTTGCAAGAAGAGATAACCTCTCATTGAACCCATGAATACCAGTCTAATTATGCGGGACATGTTACCCCTCTCTCCAGCAGCATGTCTTTGAACTGGGTCATCCGGGCCTCTAGGGGCACTATGGCCCTCTCACGGGCCGCCCTCAGCTCCGCCTCCATTGCCACTTCCTTTTCTGTCTCAACCTCCTTGACCTCCTCCTTCCTGTTTGGGTCAAAGGTCACACAGGTCAAAAGGAGGGAAAAGGAAAGCATGGCGGATTCAGAAACGGGGAGAATTGACACCAATAATTCTTTGGGAAGACGACGGAATACACTAGAAATGAGTCTGACGAAGACAATAAAACAACATCATAGGGGACCACATACTTCCTTTTCTTGGCTTTGATTGGCTCCTCCTCCTGGCTGTCCTCTGCAGGTACGGAGGACTCTGGTTCTGCTTTCATGAGGCCTGTATGGGGATTCACATTATGAGTCCCATCCACAGACAGCCTTTCTTTTTCAGTCAGGCAATAAACCTGCCGAGGGGATCACTAGTGATATCCATGTAGTCGTGTCTCATCAGATAGATGGAGGATATGGCATTATCTGAAACCATGCTAATGCTGCAGCACATTTCCTGGGTCTGATGCTCCCGCCAGCTGTGTTTGGACGCGGAATAAAGTGGTAGAAACCATGTTTAAGATCAGCGCTTGGTGCTTGCTAAGTGATTTTGAGCCATTGCATTAGCAACGTTAACTCCCTCAAGCGACTAGCTTGAGGGACTGGTGTAGCAAAGGGGCCGTAGCCACAGGCTAAGCACCATCCGCTTGTCCTTTGAAACACCGTCATACATCCAAAGAGATGTTTACTGTGTGCGTGCTCCGCTACCTGTCTTTTTGCTGTCCTCCAGTCCTCTTTTGTGTGGCGGTTCCTGAATGTTCTTGTCCACATCGGCCCGGCCAATCAGCTCGTCTGGCCGGTCCCACATGGAGAGACGCGTGGTTGGGTTGTAGAAGAACACGCGGTCGTCCCCCGTCCAGACCACACACCTGGTGGGGTCACACAGGTGACAGCCCGGATCAGCTGTGTGTGTGTGTGTGTGTGTGTGTGTGTGTGTGTGTGTGTGTGTGTGTGTGTGTGTGTGTGTGTGTGTGTGTGTGTGTGTGTGTGTGTGTGTGTGTGTGTGTGTGTGTGTGTGTGTGTGTGTGTGTGTGTGTGTGTGTGTGTGTGTGTGTGTGTGTGTGTGTGGCAGTCAAACTGAGACTTCATTACACACAGCCAGTAACAATGAAAACTAGCGATGCCGTGAGTGATTGTGGCGTTGAAGCATCGCTGGTCAGCGGAGAACATGGACGGTAGAGCATGCGAGCGAGGACGGCGAGCGAGGACGGCGAGCGGCGGTTAGACCCTGCAGTGTCATGGACGTCTGGGAACAGTGGCCACGTGGACAAAGGTCATCTATAAATCACGCGCATTACTTATACCACCGAGCACGTCGAGAATGTCCCGCCGGTTACGGCGACACCATCCACATGTAGAGCGGGCCCCAGACCCCAGACCCCCCCCCCCCCCCCAGACCCACCGCACAGCCTTTGAAACCATTGTTCTCTATGAGGGCCCTGACACCGGCGGCGCAACGAGGGGGGGCTCTCTATGAGGGCCCTGACACCGCCGACGCAACGAGGGGGGGCTCTCTATGAGGGCCCTGACACCGCCGACGCAACGAGGGGGGGCTCTCTATGAGGGCCCTCACACCGGCGGCGCAACGAGGGGGGGCTCTCTATGAGGGCCCTCACACCGGCGGCGCAACGAGGGGGGGCTCTCTATGAGGGCCGAGCTGCAACGCCCCACTCTGGTCAAAGCTCTGCCACGCCGTCTCGCTTCATTTGGATTTCAGAGGCGCGACGCCATTGGATAAACCTTTAAATCAATCAGAGCCACGGCGCGCATCACATCGGCAGCAGCCGTCTGGTTGGGTATGACGCTGCGCTCTGATAGGGCGCTCCTCTGCTGTCACCGTATTAAACCCGCCCCATATTAAGAGACGGTTGTGATTGGCCCGACACAAGCCAGGACTATACACACACAATAGTCTAAATAAGAAACCAACGAATTGAACCAGGACTCACCTGAACCGTTACACCCCTAGTAAGTAAGTATTTGAGTGAGTGCATGTACCAGGGAGTTCCAGGGATAGGGTTGGTGGCTACAGGTTTAGCTTTCTGAGCAGCCTTCTCTTCTTCTGTCATCTCCTCCTCTTTAAGCTCCTGCGATAGACCAAGCGAAACAAATTGTATGCGTCTTCAGAATACTTTTCAAGAGAAGATGCACACAAAATAAACAGGCATCCATCAGGCCACAACAAAGATGTAAATGCTGCTGTTGTGCATCTAATGGTGTTTTTCCTCAAGAACCCTGCGTGTGGAAAGGGGTACCGATGCACCCCTCCATACCTCTTTCTCGTTGATGTCCGGTTTGTTGTCCTCCTCTTCCATCTCCATGGCCTCTGCTTCCTCCTGGGCCAGGCGCTCCTGGGCCTTCTCCAGCTCTTTTTCTGGGCACCGGGAGGGAAAAGCAAATGGCCAACAATCATTACCATGTTCTTAACCTTAAACTGCAGTGATGTTCTGTTGCAACGGGCACTCAATGTATGCATCTCATTTGTACTTCCTTCATGGGACTGTGCACTGCTGTTTGAGGTGTGGGAGGGGGGGATGGGGGGGGTCCCGCAATTCGCAGCGCTTATACAAATTGAATCAAGGGGTTTCAAAAGCACAGATCAATGCCGTATGGATTTGCGCTCACTTAAAGGGCCTCATCATTCAAGACATGTCATGTGCCCGCCGGCTGCGAGCCTGTCCACACCTTTCTCCAGCAGGGCCTGGGGCTTCTCCCACGTGGACTCCAGCGTGCGGTTGTTGTAGTAGTACGTCTTCCCGTCCACCGTTTTGTACTCCGACCACTCGGGCAGCTGCAGGCCGGCCAGCGAGCCGGGCCCTGCCGTCAGCGCCAGCTGGGGGTGCATCATGGGAACCAGGGGCGGGGCCATTCCAGGGATCATACCTGCATTCGCCACGGACGGGAAAGAGTGGTCACTCCGCTAGTGTCGGCTGAATGAGTCCAACTGCTAACATCAGTTGATCCACTTAGAAGGGAACTCAAATGAATAAAACACTTCAGTTATATCATGTGTCCGTAACAGGACACCAATTTAAACCTTTATGATCTACTTCTGCAATTACAAAGCTGGGAGGGTAATTAGTTAAAAATAGCAAAAGGCGAATTTTGCAGATACAATACAAACAGTACACATACACCAATAGCCACAACAGTAAATATACACACACATACACAGACCATGCCACACCACTACACAAACACACAACATGTATCCCATAATCCTACACTGAAGACATACTGCTTAGCCAAATACCGGTCCAAGCAATGTCAATGTGTATAGGCTGTTGCAAACCCTTGAGACAAGCCCAGTGACATGGGCTTTCCCCCGGTCATATTCTTACTCTCGATGTACAATAGGCCTTTCATCCACATACCCAAGTCCTAAAGACACAGTAAAACAGTATTCTTCCTTCTAGGACCTGTCCAACAAGTTGTTATCAACATTATTCATTGTTGTGCAGTTATACACATCAGTATTTAGTTTAAGATTACATGAGAAGACCCCATTATCGTTTCGCTACCTTCTGGTTAGCAACTGATTTAGCCACCACTTAAATAAAAGCGTATTCAAATAGCATTACCACCACCTTCCAATCAGATACACCAGCACTATGAAACATGTTTTCAGTGTCTGATGGCCCTCATCTCAGTGTAATTGATATGAGCCTTGCACTTCTGTGTGTCTAAATGGACTACAAACACAGTGAATAACAAACACAACATCATAGGCAACTATAAAAAGTGGACTCCTAAACGGTTTTGGTCTCCAAAACTCAGCCCCAACTGAACAAGTCACACTACTTGTGTAGATCAGAATCCCAGCATTCAGCACAAGGCCCCTGCTGGCGGGCCTCCAGATCCCAGATTCCCCCCCCCCCCCCCCCCCCCCCCCCCCCCCCCCCCCCCCGATCACAACCATTCACTACCATGCCATCTACAACTGGGAGGGAAAAGGGTGTTTACCGTTGGGGCTGGGGCCTGCCTTTACATAGGGCGCGCCTACTATCTGCATCATTGCTACACCTGCAAGAACAACGGACAAGCATGCATCTGGTTGAACACAGGACATGGGCTGACATGGTACACGTGTGTGAAAGAGTGCCTGATTAAGGCGTGCGTGTGGATCAGAGACCAATAGATGTTATTTAGGTGAGTGGCACAGATTCCCAGATGAAGACACAGGATTAGACATACTTATCACAAGAAATGTACATGACGGAGAATTTTCCCAGTCGATTTGCCAGTTCAACATTGATTATACGCCAATTCGTGGTTAAAAACCCCCCCAATGTTTTCCAGTTTTACACACCATTACGGTAACCGGGTTACGGACGCACGTCTAAGTGACAGGTGAGATAGCTCCATAGGCTAAATCCAACCATAACATTACAGGAGACCTGATGTGAAAGACGTTCAGGTGCGATAGCTCCATAGGCTAAATCCAACCATAACATTACAGGAGACCTGATGTGAAAGACGTTCAGGTGCGATAGCTCCATAGGCTAAATCCAACCATAACATTACAGGAGACCTGATGTGAAAGACGTTCAGGTGCGATAGCTCCATAGGCTAAATCCAACCATAACATTACAGGAGACCTGATGTGAAAGACGTTCAGGGCGGAAGTGAAGGGAACACCCAGCGGTCAGACGTGGGTCTAGCGGCGTTCACCTGAATCCCCCCTCCTTTTGACCTGCTTTATCGCCACGGTTACGGCTCATCAGCCAACACCACCAACACCACCACGGAGGGTCCCCTTCGTTCCTCGTTTAAGATCGTTTCATTACGGAGTACCCCGTGTATTATCCAACATTAACTTGGTCTGACAAGACCGATACACAACGGATCCATCAACCATTCTTGACTTGACTTTCGTTGATTTACGTCCTTGTGTTGCATTGTGTTGCAATACAAACAGGACAGAGTTAAGTAAATATGCACAGCTCGCCTGGATCTTAAGACAATAACAGTCCAGGCAACCTTTTTTGCTTTTGCTGGACTTTCACGTGAACTCTCTTTTTTAATATGTTGGTCTCTCGTTAGAACTAACATGAAATAAGCCCACGTCTCCTTTTGAAGAATTTGTTCTCCTGTAATCCTTATTTCCTCGTTTCCATGATTACTATGTCATATAATTCCTGTAACATGTCGTATTGTCTTACTGTAATTAGAAAGCACACACAAGAGTGTGGGCTCACTGAGCGATGAGTCAGCCAGGTGACCTTTAGGCTTATCACCCCGCTCGACATGAACCATCGCTGGCGGTCTGACCGAGTGCTGCAGCTTTGACTGAATCCCAAACCCTGGTCTGTACACAAACCATTTCCTATCCTAACACTGAAGCCAGAGTACAGGCTGAACGGTTCCCAGCTTGAACGTTTAAACGGTGGGTGCATTCCAATGTCCAACAGGGAGCCATACCGCACTCTGCAGGGCACACTCCAATGCATTTGACATGTGCGCATGGCAAGAATATACGATCGATTGGTTTACTTGCTTTCTTAGTAGCATACCTTAAATGACTGGAAGAGGGCTTTAAAAAGCTTTTACGACAATGCCATTTGCATAAACTGCACATGCATTAAAGTATATTGCTAGATTTAATAATACCATTCAATAACCCTTATGATCACCAGGCGGGAAAATGTGGGGTTGTAATTACGCACCACCCAGTATAACTTTCAAAAGGCAGCTGTATTGTAAGGGCTTGTGCTTTGTAATGAGCATTATAAGTCGTAAACGTCTGAAGAAAGAAAAAATGACAGAACATTTGTAAAGAGGCCACGCAAGACTTGTGATTCCTTACCTGGCAACGGGATGTGCATGCCTGGCAAAGGCACTCTGAAGGGGGGCACCATTACAGGGGGAAAGCCAGACATGTTCGAGCTGGACTGGGCAACGCTGTGCGTGAGGGCTGTGGGAATCATGGTCATGGTCTGCACTGCAGTGACCGGCGATGGCACCGTGGTAACCGTCACCACGGTGACGGGAGACGCTCCGATACCGGAGGTCACCTTTGCAACATGGGCTAGGTCTGTAACCATGGACCCAATTATCAAAGAGAAAGAAACAAAGAAGAGAACATTAATTTCAAGGTCATGCTTAGGGCTGGCTGATGCAACATTTACTAACACTATTATTCAATGCTAAATGTACTTCGGTCATTTGGTTGTATTAGGGTTGATCAGCTCAGCCTATTCCATGCAAGCCAAAACCTCGTGCTCAAACCACATATTGTCTGGTGTACATCAACGTGTGTGTGTGTGTGCATGCGAAGGCGGCTGAGGCTAACCTGCCATGGACACAGAAGGGGAAGAGGAGCTGCTGTGATCTGGACTAGAGGCGAGCGTGCGAGAGGGCGTTGGGGAGGGGGCCTGGCCGGGCGAGGATGCCGATACTATGACTGTGCTGGCTGTGGTGTTGACGTTGGCTGAGCTGGCGGGTGCACCCCCCCCCACGGTTACAGAAGTGCCCGCCGTCCCCGTCGCTAGCATAGGGTTGAGCTCCGACTGCTGGATGATCTTGACACCTTCTGGTTTACTCCACGCAGACTCCCTTGTCCTAGCGTTGTAGTAATAGGCCTGGGGAAGAACGACATACGGGGGGGGGTCAAGTGTGACACTCGGGCATGAGACCACAGTGAGGCCGAACCAGCCACGGGTGGTAGAACTAGTAGTTCCTGTAGTTCTACTGGTAGGTCCACTAGAACTACTGACCACGTTTCCTTGAAAACGCTAAAACATACGCTCAACGCGCTGCAGGAGAACCTTTTAACTACCTCCGATTAAAATAAACGCACACCGTAGGAACATTATCACCCCGGTTGATTCCTTACATGTAGTCTAACAACTGAGAATGCGGCAAAGATAAAAAATAAACAAACATCTAGTGGTTTTTACTAGTGAGGCACATTGTCCCTTTATGGTGTGCATTTTGTGAGTGTGTTTGGACCCTCTTAACACGGTGAAACGGTAAGCATAAAGTTCAGCATGACATTGGCCTCATAACAACCCCCAGCATACCTTTCCCTCTGGCGTTTTGTTCTCCACCCAGATCTCCTCGGCTGGGGTCATTCCCGGCGTTACGGTTGCTGAAACCGGGGGCATTCCGGGAGGGAACAGCATTCCTGGAGGTGGAGGCATGTTGCCGATAGGTGGCGGTAGGAACGGCGGTCGCTGTGGCAAAAGGGAAGAGGCCAATGATGAGAGTTATCCGGCTATACAAACACTAGTGAAATTCAGAGGCCATTAAGAAACTATTTTACTCACATCATACCTCCATTCAGCGTTACTCAGAGAGCAACTGTTAGGGTGTCATTAATGCTAGCAAGGACTACATCCTCCAGAATCAATTTCCTTCGACACTCAGATCCATGGGTCCTCTGCCAGACGCACTACTGGTCCATATAGATTTTAAAGCACACTCCTGAATGAGATCATAGCTCTGCCACAGGAGGGAGTTCAACGAGCGCAAACGTATCCACATGCACATATGCATTTCAGGTTATTAGAGTTCAAAATATATATTTTGGGGTTTAACAGTCAAATGCATCACTTTCTATATCAATTTCTAAATTGCCACTTGTATTTTGAAACACAAAGCATTGTATGAACAAATAGAACAACGGTAAAATAGGGTGCTTGCTTATTCGTCCATCACCTTTTTTTATTTATCAACCAAACTGGGCCAGTTATTCCCAGTTAGTTGTGTAGAGACACTTTTTGAGAAGGACTGCGCTATAATGCAATGTAGGGAAGTCGATCATGTGCATGTCATGCGGTCACACATCAAAGTATCAGTATGCTACAGCTTGTCTTGGCATTATGCTCACTGCATCTGAACACAGCTGTAGGACAGGTATATCAACGCCATGCCGCTCACCTGTAGGTGAGGAGGTCCTATTGGTGGCGGCATGCCTCCTGGTGGCGGGATTGGTGGCATGTTGGGGTCAAAGGGTGGCCGTCCGAACGGGGGCCGTGGCGGAGGTCCTCGCATCATTCCGAAAGGAGGGGGCGGCGGTCTGAGGAGAGGGGGTGGGCCGCGGAGGACTGGAGATTGGACGGGAGCAGGGCCGCGGAACCGCACGGGCTGCTGCGCCATTCTAGCAGACCAAAACATTACCACACGTATGGTTAGATGACAACAATTTCAACCCCACCCACGTTGCTGGTTTGATGACGTCTGAACGGTTCGATCCAGTTTGCCGTTTAAGCGCACTATACAACAAATGGTACACATTTTACTAACTTAACTTTGTAAACCCAATAAACACGACCAGACCGCTTCAGCTTAAAGCAACTTCGATATAGCCCTGCATACTGGCTTACTGATCGATTGGCTAATATAACCGTACCAGCATAAAGACCAAACCGGGTCATTAACAGGCATTTAAGCCGTATTACGATATATTGACAAGTAGTCCCCACCAATGGGATAGTTGTGGTCTCTGCAGCTGTGGTCTGACCAGCTGTGTTGAGCGTGTGCTACAGTGCGGGTGATGAATGACCATGGAGCGGCTTGGACATCCTGGCTTGCTAGCTAAAACGCTATCTAGCTAACGTGGTCCCCTCGAAAGCAACACCAATGGTTGCTAGAGCGCATTGCAACCCCACATTAGCAAACATTAAACAGCTCTTTAACATTTGGACTCGATTTCTTTTCATTGCATCACAATGTATGACGTTATCGCCATATTCCTTACCTGTTATCGTTGAACCCGATAGTTTCGCTGTCTGTCTGGTCCGCCATTACAGGAAAATGTAACAACTCTTCCTGGAAACGCCCCTAACGGATATCCGCACGTATTATTCGCCACGTATTCTGTCAATCACATTACAGAAGCAAACGCTTGCGGTTCTGATTGGATGAGAAACCTGTCACTAATAGATTTCTGTTCAATCAAGAGTCCGATCCACACACCCTAAACCATAATGTCTTTGTTTGCGCGCTTGTGTATTGTGCATTTATGAAACCTCGTGTCTGTGTATGTCTTTCTCTGTATTTGAGTATTTGTCTGTCTTATTACATTTTCCAAATGATTTGTGTCCCATAGTTTGACCAATAGTGTTTCTATATCAACAATGTAGTTAGGCTACTCAATACTCAACCAAAGCACCATGTTCACACAATAATTGCTGCAAACAGACGAAGTGTACTTTAGTGCAAGTGTACGTTCACTACACTTGCAGTGGCCTAAAAACATGAATGTACTTACAGCGCTCTTATAACACTTTGAGAACACCATTATATTTAGTGTGTGTGTGTGAATCTCTTGGCCTTTCTCTGTCTTGGCATGTTTGTTTGAGAGTATTAGTAGGCTGTTTATCTTCATAAATATTGAATTAACCGTTGAAACAGTTTTTGTCTGTGTGTGTCACCTGGCTTGGATTCAAGCGGTTAAATGTGCATGCATATTTGCAAACACCAAGGCAACTACATGAAACAGCATTACTGTATTCTGATGAGTTTAATTTGTTTTTATATTTATTGGCTGACGGTATATTTCTGTGTTGACACGCAAGACATTTCACAAGTGCTGGAACATTTTTCAGGCTGCTTCTTGTTTCAAGTTTTCAATGTTCTCTGCTGTGCACTAGTTGGAAATAACTTGGGATGGGATGAAAAATCGTCAACTAGTTTAGAAGATTTGTTTGGAACGCAATAAGAATTACATGAATACATTGATGAACACTTAAATAAATACAGAATATTGGCCTGTAAATTTTCAACATTTGATGCACCTTTAAAATTCCTTAAAAAGTTGACAAACGACATGTGAGAACTGATTGTGAGATAAAAAACAACAACTGATCTTGCTGAACTGTGTTGCTGAATGTTCCCTAGAGTACTTCGACAACATTATCATCTTCGATGCATCCCTCCACCTCCTGCTGCTGGCTGGGGACCTGGTGGTTTTGGGTTAGGCCCATTGGTGCGCTGCCAGAGCTGTTGAGGACCCTGTCCAGGGCCTCTATATCCAGCGTGCTGCTCAGATTCTGAAAATACGGGCCAAAAGTCTGGGTAGCGTACGAGTGAGCCCCCTGAGGTCCTGGTCGGCCAGTGCCACCTGCCCCGGCGTGTTGCTGCTCACGCTGCAGGTAGTCCAGGTTGAGAGCCGCCAGCGTTGCCTCGTGCCTCTGTGGGTGGCCTTCATAGTAGCTAATCGCATTAGCCATGCCCGGGCCGCTGTCCGGGTAGCTGTAGGAGAAACTGAAAAACACACTTCAGTTAGAAAACAGAGCAGGATTAGGGTTGTGGTATGTGGTTAGTCAAGGTAACATCAGGTATCTCAATGACCTACAGAAAGTGACCACCAAAAACACTGACTAATACATTCCATTACTGAATGCTTCCTCAAATAAACATTGCTCATTGTCTAGCCCTCGAACACCCAGATTCCCCTGAATAACCCAGATCAATGGGACACACACCAAACACATTGTCTAAACACAAGAATAAAGTGACTGCACAAATTCCTACCCTGTTCCAAGATCCAGATCTTAACTGAATTTTGATTTGTGGTATGGACCACAATGAACATTAAGCTATACCCAATCAGATTTGAATGGCTGAGGCGATGATAGTTGTCCTCACCTCTGAGGGTAATACTGGGGTCCAGGGAAGAATCCTTGGGGGCAGTAGGGCCCAAAGTGTGGGTTGGAGTAAAAGCCCAGTGGGTGGGGGATCAAAGCAGAAGATGCTGAGTAGAGGTTGGAGGGAGCTGGGTTGGACCAAGACATGGGTATGCCCTGAGGATAGGAGCAGACCATGCTGGACGGAGAAGGCCCAGAGAGGAATCTTGCGTCTGGATGTTGTCCCTGAATAAGCCCCTGGGGGCAGCTGGTGAGTGCATGGGAGGGCCTGGGGGATGGAGAGTGGCCTGGGTAGGAGGCAGGTGCGTGTAAGGTCCGAGGGTCTGCCCCTTTGGATGGCCAGCCGCCAGGCAGAGGGGGAAACACAGGGACGGAAGGTGTTGATGACGGGAGGCTGTGAGTGGTGGCAGGTGGTAGACTGCCAAATGCAGGACGACTGGAGCCTGAAGGATATAACACAGCACAGTATACATATATGTGTTTGTATATGTATACACGGTATACATATACAAACACATCAATATCTTCATCTATATATTCATCTCTCTCTCCACACACAGCTCACAGGCAAGGACAACACAGTAGAAATATACACGCAACACATCCACATGACGCAGTGGTGCTGTCCCACCTGTTTCCAGCTGGCTGTGGTTATGAGGATTGGAGGACTGATGAGAGCAGTGACGGGCGGAGGCGTAACCATGCGGCTCTTCTTCTGTTGCCTGGACGGACTCGGAAGGGCTGGGGCGGTTGCTTCCCGGGCATCCCTTCTTCTTCTGGGGCTGATAGATCCAGCCTGAGGTAGAAACAGGTCAGGTGGCATTTCTGCCATGATCACCCAAACTATTTCACCATTCCTACCAGTAAGCAGTTTCATGTTTTTACAGTTAAAGCTACTTTTTCTACTGATGCCGTTGAATTCAAACAAAAGTGACTGCTTTGGTAAAAACATGAAATAGAGCAGGATTTCATGGAAATCGTTTTTGTTGTGATAGTTTGGTTATTGTGTGCTCTGCTCTTTAATATTTCAAAGATCACACCACTTTCTGCCAGAAATGACATTTGAAGTTGTTCTTACCAGGGAACTGCTGCTGATGGACATATTTCAGTCTCTGAGCCTCCTCATAGTAGGGGATTTTCTGCTCCTCGCTCAACCGGCTCCACTCATTGCCAAGCTGAATGCTGATGTCTGCATTGGTTGCTTGAGGGTTGACTTTGGACAGGGCTTGGCGATGTATACGAGCCCACACCATGAAGGCGTTCATTGGCCTTTTGATATTGCCCTTTTTGTCTTTGCTGTATGGTGTCTCGGTCAAAACCAGGGCTTTTACTTTTTCTTTGTGGGATGAAACAAAACAACATACACATAAGGCAAAGCATATGTTGTGACCGGACTCTTTATTTTTATTTTTTTACCTGACAATAAAGTTGACTACTGAAAGAAGGTCCACCCAAGCGTAAGAAAACGGTACATTAGTACAAGTAACGTTATATCTACTCAGCCTACAGATCTCACCTTCATCTGATGGGGGAATAGTAAGGTCCAGGCCTGCGGTGCAAACGGTGTGTTTAGCAGGTGGATGGGGGGTGGCGGGCTGGGTATTGGCCTGGGACATCTGGAAGGCCTGGAAGACATTGATCGGCGGGAGCGGACCAGAGGTCACGTTGAAAGCGCTGTAGTAGCCGTCGTCGGGTTGGGAAAGGGCTTGAGGGACGCCGGGCCTTGCGTCCCGTTGATGACTGATATCTCTGAATATTCCGGGCACCGAAGCGAAATTCGTGGTTTCACTCGACGACGTTTCGGTCGAAGGCCGCTGGTCTCCACATTTATGCTGGCCAGCTATCGTCTGCAGAGCGATATTATTTAAATGAATCGCATGGGCTTGCTCTTCCGACTCCCACTGATTTCTGCCCATGGTATCCTTTGATAGCTCGTCCTTAACTTTTCTAATTTTCTGCTGTTTCGGAATTAAAAGGTCGATCTTTTCTGCCTGGTCAATATTTTCAAAGCGCATCGGCCCCCTTCGCTTGGGCTGTCTCTCCATGGTTCTGGGGCCCTGGCTGGAGAAACCGTTTGTTTCCCGGAACCGTTACAGGATGTCCCAACTGTCACCGAGCGTTCGGCCATTTAAATGGTGGCTTCACCACGCGCCACCAAGGCCGCGTTCAGTATCCCTGTGACCCTGCGGTCACTTCCGTTCAGTCACTAGTGGCCTGAGCACATGGGCTCAGCAGGACCCGAGGCCCTTACCGACCGGCCCAGAGCTCAGATGTCCCTTACACTGCCCAAACCGTTTCGGTTATCTTCACAATAACCGCCACAAAAAAATAATAAAATAAAAATAAACGATGTATAGGATTTCTTTTTGAAATTATATAATTTAATGAGCTACCGAGAAGTAGGCTACAGAGATACAGGTTGGTTTCAATAAAAAACAAAATAAAAATGACTTTAAAGGAAAAAGGCTGAGTTATTCTTATCATTCACAGTTTAATACAAAGTATTTTAGTAGCTTTGCAGTATACAAACATAACCTTGCGAGACAATGAAGAAAGAAACAGCTGGAATAATCCTTCTGAGAGTAACGTTAGGCCTATAGTAAAATAAAGATTTGGTTATTGGGAGCGCAGAACCACGAGGCTCTTTGCTGTACCTGCACACTTTTAGATGCAGTAAGAGAGAACAATGACTTGTATCACACGTTCTCCTATCCCAGATTATCACACACACACACACACACACACACACACACACACACACACACACACACACACACACACACACACACACACACACACACACACACACACACACACACACACACACACACACACACACACACACACACACACATTTCCAGCTTTATGCTGAATGTATATACGGAAGAAAACTGCTTCCTCCAGAAACAAATGTCATACATCGGCTAAATTCTGCTTGCAACAAAAAGTGACACGAGGGTTGACATTTTTGCGAAAAGGTTTACTGTTTTAAAGAGTGTTGCTTGGTATCAATCTAACAATGCTTAGGCAAATCATTGAGAACAGTTTGAAGTGGGCTGTGATTATGTTGCATTGCCATTATTTTTTAGGAGGGGAAAGGTTTACATTTGAATTAACTGTAAGGACTATTTAGGGTCTCTTTCCTGCCGTCCTGGTTAAACTATAGGTTAACATACTCCAACTACTTTTAGCAAACATTTTGTGTACAGTAAAAACATACCATAGCTAAATAAAAAATTATATGGAATATCGTTCTTAAAAAGGACTTGAGGATCAATGGAATGATGCAAATACTGATTACACTCCCTTCAGCCAGACAACAATGTGTACGCGTGTCCATTGTTTTAAGGTGGAGACACATCTTTATAAAAGATTTAGGGTCAGAACTAATCCTAATCCCCAAGTAAGCACTAGGATACTTAACTTTCTTGGATACATTTTACTTTGAGGTAAAAAGAAAGGCCATGGTAGGCCATAGCACATCCAAATGCTACATGTGGAAATTATGATTAAAATAAAATAAAATTAGGTGATGTGACAGTGCAGATGTGTTCGTTAAATATCCGTTATGTAATAAATGGGCAATTAAATCGGTCTTAAGAAACAACACCATAACACTTCATACGTGATACACCTATTCTTCCCTCTAGTGGTCAACCGGCACATTTACACTTCATAGTCCACGAGCAGAACCGTGTAACACACTATTTAACAGCACCATTGCACCCCCCCCCCTTCATTAGTCCAAAACATGCCGACTCACAACTGGAATCCTGAGAAACGATAGCCAGATGGGAAACCGATAACGTTGTCCTTCAGGTAAGTCTTTCTGTGGTCTGTAGTCTCGCCTTCACTTCCTCTTTCACATATTCACCCCAGACTCAGACATGCATACATGAACGAACTACTCGTTCATTTTCCAAAGTCAAAGTTGCCAAAGTTACCGAAGGCATCTTGTTTGGGGGGCACCATGACCGGGGTGATAGAGTGCGCCAGGCCCAAGGCTGGCATGGCCGCTGCAGGCATCCCCATGCCAGCCATACTGCCCATCATCACCGGAGCAGCCATGCCCATATTCATGGTCAGGTTCATCCCCATGATGCCTTGGTTGACTGGGATTCCACTCAAGCCCATTCCCATTGTACCCGTTGCCATAGATGCAGGCATGCCCATGGCCATGGCGGTGCTGCCCATCATAGAGTTGGCTGTTCTGATGGGAGTTACCGGGGGCGGGGAGCTGAGGTTCAGCCCCCCGAAGCTCTGGGCCAGCAGATTGACTGGAGGCACGCCTGCAGAAATACAAGTTGGGTCATTCATAGTTTGCAGTCTAACACAGACTCAATCATTTTAGTGTAAATTGTTAGAAATGCCATAACCCCGCCCCCCCCCCCCCCCCCCCCCCCCCGTCAGCTATTAGTGAGTGAAACGCACTGTAAGAATTAATGTTTCAAATTGACTGCGCCTGCCTCTAAATGATCTAATTCGATTTTAGACAGCGCCCTGTTAATGTCTGACCAATCAGGGCAGAGGTGCCCTGATTGGTTGAAGGAATCCATCTAGCCTGTTAATGTAGGGAGGGAGGGGGGGGAGGTAGGGAAGGAGGGGGGGAGGGAACATTTTCAGGTTGTTTAATTTCAAAATCTCAGTCTTGAGAACTTATCCAGCTGCCAATGTGGTTGTGAAAGACGGGTCTAAAAAAATCAGTTCCAAATGGTCTGGTCTACCTTGCTGCTGGATGATATTGTTTAGAGTGGGTGGCGTCTTGGAGTTGAGGCCAGACGACAGGAAGTCCAGGCTGATGTTGACGGAGGGATCAGACCAGGTGGATCCCAACGGTGTCTGACCTCCAGCCACAACCTTCTGCTGCTGCTGCCCCAGTGCCCCCTGGGACATCACACCCCCCATGCTCTGGAACCATACAGAAAAGAAATCCATTCCTTTTTATTTCATTCAGGACAGAAATAATCGTAAATACCATTATTGCAAAAAAACGTTAATGTTTTTCTATATGCGATATCTAAGATCCTATTATGGATAATCCCACGTTTTATCATTACAGAAACACAAGTTTGACAGCAGTGCACCCACCTGCTGGGAGCGGGAAAGTGGCATTGTTGGCATGGAAACAGTCGTCCCACCAAGAGAGAAAGTCAGGCTCTGAGACGTGCACATTGCTGCATGCTGATTGGTAAGTGAGTGGTTTGTCCCGCCCATGAGGTCAAACAGCTCAGCAGAGGGCGTGGCGGCAGCGTAACCAGGGGTTGTGGGTGATTGGACGCTGCCAAACAGGTCAGTGGAAGGCTGAGAAGAAGGTGGGGCAGAAAACGCATTCCAATCTCCGAACTCTCCATTCCCATTGGGAGGTGCGGCGCCTGCAGACGGACGGACGGACGGGGGACGGGGACGGACGGACGGGACATCAGCCGGTGCACGGTTAGTCTTCGTTGCTCGCTGCGTTAGTCAACGTCTCTCATTCCCACATCCGTCTCCAAACCGTTTTGGAGACGGATGTGGGAACACACTTCACAGCACATTCACACGGAAAAACGGTCCGATCAAAACCTCACACAGCATTTCCCCCCAAAGACAGGCGATCTGAAGGGAGAAGAGCGAGTACCTGTGTTGGATGGGAGGCTAGCAGAAGCTGCGGGGGAAGAGAAGTCAGCAAACCCAGCAATGAGCTCTGAACTGCTGCCTGAAAGAAACACCAAAATATGGGGGGGGGGGGGGTCTGCCAGGGGGTCTACTTCAGTAGCAAACTCCCCTTTTTCAAATTCAAAGAACCCCGAATCCCATGTTGGTGTGACACGCTGCTGACGGAGCCCTACCGGTGCCGCGATCCGATGATCGGTCAACCACGAGCAGGTCCGCCAGACCGCCGCTGGGAGACAGCTTGGCGGACGTCTAGATCCACAAAGGAGATGAAATAACTCATCAGATCAACTAAAGAAAGGTGTGTTTGACACAGTGTGTGTGTGTGTGTGTGTGTGTGTGCGCGCGGGCGTTCTCACCCTGTCCTCGGGGCTTGCGTCTCCGGTGTAGTGGGCCGCTGCTCCCAGGTCCAGGGCGTTGCCCCCCGTGGCGCCGCTGCGTTTCCGGGTGGTGGTGGTGGTGGTGGTGGTCTCGGTGGCCTGCGTGATTTGGATGCTCTTGGTGGTCACCGTTTCCTCCTCGTCTTTGAACTCCAGCCTTTCCTGACGGCCGTTCCTGGATGCCCGGTCTTCGTCGCCATCACTATGGCAACCGGGGATAACGTAAAGCTGTGTCGTCATCAGGGCTTTGTGGCCAGTCGACTGGGGAGGTGTGTGCGTGCGCGCGCGTGTGTGTGCGTGTTATTCCTGTATGTGTGTTATTCCTGTATGTGTGTGTTATTCCTGTATGTGTATGTGCTATTCCTGTATGTGTGTGTGTTATTCCTGTATGTGTTTTTCCTGTATGTGTATGTGTGTGTGTGTGTGTGTGTGTGTGTGTGATATTCCTGTATGTTTGTGTGTGTGTTATTCCTGTATGTTTGTGTGTGTGTTATTCCTGTATGTTTGTGTGTGTGTTATTCCCGTATGTGTATGTGTGTGTTATTCCCGTAGGATACCTGATTCTGTCGGGGGAGTCGTCGCGTTCCTTCTTCCTGAACTTGTTGAGCGTCTCGTCGATGGTGCTGCCGATTTTGTCGCTGATCTCCCCAAGCTTCTCGCTGAAGGGGAACGCCCCTTTGCTCTTGTCCCAGTCCTCATCCCATTTGCTCCGGTCCAACTCCCCACTTCCAGCTGGAGGCAGAGCAAGGACAAAGGAGAACTGACAGCTGAACCAAGCATACAAGTCACACCAACTGGGAATGCCAATGAAGTTTGATATTAAGACATGGTAGGGAAAGACAATGTTTGGGACCCTGTCCACAGTGGGTTGTTCTGTCAGAAATCCACTGGCATGGCACTGTGAAGCACTGGGATGTAGCATTTGCGCCTCCCTGTGCGTTGTTGACCGTTTCTATGACAACTTGCCATGTTAGGTCCTTAGCTCCTAACATCTTGGCGGTCACACGCAGACACAAACATCAGTTTGGATTTGTGAAAGTGATTGACTGTAGAGTCTTTAATTGACATATTTTCTGAAATTAAACGGTAGTTTGACAGTTGACCTAATCTGTGATTGGGCGACTGGGAGGCTGAACACTCTGGAGGAGAGGCTGGCCGCTCAAACAGGCTGAACACTCTGGAGGAGAGGCTGGCCGCTCAAACAGGCTGAACACTCTGGAGGAGAGGCTGGCCGCTCAAACAGGCTGAACACTCTGGAGGAGAGGCTGGTCCTTATTATGGATCGTAGAATTTAACTTCTAGCAGCAAAGGAAACTGCTTCATCGGTGACTGATGATCACAAAAGGGTGATGTTTCAAACTGGTCTTTTAACGGTTTTAAGGGAAAGTGAAGCTCTGGTTAACAAATCAAGCAAGGTTAGCAATTCATGGCACATGGTTGGAAGTTTTGCCCATGCACTGTTAACACAAATGGTGACTTAATTTTTAAAATAATGGAATACGTATTTTAGAAAGTTCTAGGAAAGCTTCTGGGAATTTTGTAGAGTACATTTGGGGTATATTAAGTATATAAATAGCATTGAAAAAATACAATACATTTGTTTTGCATTAGTAACCCCATGTCTTCATCCAGTTCTAAACCAATGACCATTCAAAGCAAGGCGTAGAAAGTGTGGTGCTGCGCTGACCGTTCTTGAAGTTGCCTCCTGGTGCGCCCCCAACTGGCCCTCCGCAGACCGGTCCTCCCCCCCCCCCCTTGCTGTCCGAGGAGACCCCGATGTATTTGTCTTTGTTCTTCTTGGCCTTTTTCCTCTCCTCCCGGAGCCTGTCGTCGTCCTGGACAAACTCCACCATCTCCTTCACCTTCTGGCGCACGTTGATGCCCTGGTCCTTCCCGTTCTCATCTGGAGAAAACACACGGCGAGGAACGCTTACTAGAGGCCGCTGCTCTCCTCAGCATCCCCGGGGAAGCAGCTCTAGATGTTAGTTCGATTATCATTTGAAGAAGGCGTGCCAAAGGCACTTGATGGTAAAATGTTAGCCTAGCCCCGAAGGTGAAGACTGATATTGTTCTTTTTTTTTCTTTTTTTTTTACATCGCCATGGGAGCAGTTTCAGCAAAATGTTCAAGGACTCTACAAAACGTCAAATCCATGTGGACTAATATATGAGCCGTTTGCCATATATTTGAATTACACTTGAGGAAAAAGACTCGACACATTCTTGAAAGGAAACAGCCTTGTTGTTACCGATAAAGTTGTAGTTCTCCAGCGATCGCAGGTCATAGATGTGTTCCCGGGCGCTGGTGACCACTCGTTCTGACCCATTTCTAATCAAATAGGCCAGCAAGAGTAACGCCTGGGAGGAGAGGGAAAATAGATCCAGGTTAGATAACGATAAACAGACTGATCTGGAAAACTACTGCTGCTGGTTCAATTCTTTATTCCTTTTAGTCAGTGCTCTGTTGCAACGGGACATCCTGCGCTGCCCTTCCTCCTTTGACAACCCACAGCCGAGACTGAGAAAGTAAGAGGTTCTGCGTGAACGTAATGGTTTAGCCTGCCGCTCCAAGTCGAACAGGAAGTGACATTTGTAACCCTTTCTGCCATGATACTTCAGATTAATCCTGTTCAAGACAGCCATTCTCTAGAGCTCAGATGAACCCTGTTCAAGACAGCCATTCTCTAGAGCTCAGATGAACCCTGTTCAAGACAGCCATTCTCTAGAGCTCAGATGAACCCTGTTCAAGACAGCCATTCTCTAGAGCTCAGATGAACCCTGTTCAAGACAGCCATTCTCTAGAGCTCAGATGAACCCTGTTCAAGACAGCCATTCTCTAGAGCTCAGATTAACCCTGTTCAAGACAGCCATTCTCTAGAGCTCAGATTAACCCTGTTCAAGACAGCCATTCTCTAGAGCTCAGATTAACCCTGTTCAAGACAGCCATTCTCTAGAGCTCAGATGAACCCTGTTCAAGACAGCCATTCTCTAGAGCTCAGATGAACCCTGTTCAAGACAGCCATTCTCTAGAGCTCAGATGAACCCTGTTCAAGACAGCCATTCTCTAGAGCTCAGATGAACCCTGTTCAAGACAGCCATTCTCTAGAGCTCAGATGAACCCTGTTCAAGACAGCCATTCTCTAGAGCTCAGATGAACCCTGTTCAAGACAGCCATGCAGCAGTTTAGCACTGCACAGCGCCATGTCCGGCCGCACAAAGTGGGCTTTCAGAAAAGGAACAAGAGGAAGCAGAATAACTAACAATCTCCTTCACGATAAGGATTGTCTTTGATTGTACTGCCTAGCCATGGTTACCGTACCTTGTAGACGCGTCTCCAGTTCTTCTTGTTGTCTTTGAGCATTCTGGTCCATAGCATGTTCATCACCTCTGGGAACTGCTCGTACATGAAGGTCGACCTGCACACACAAACAATGTGTATTAGTGTCATTGTTCTGGAATATGTGTGCACGAAGTTGCTTATATGTTGTTGCAATCAATGCACTTGAGTACCAGTGCATATATAGTACGGTGTGTGTGTGTGTGTGTGTGTGTGTGTGTGTGTGTGTGTGTGTGTGTGTGTGTGTGTGTGTGTGTGTGTGTGTGTGTGTGTGTGTGTGTGTGTGTGTGTGTTACTTGGCTATCTCTCCCATCAGCTGCCCGGAGGGGCCCCAGGGGTCGTCGTTGGTGGCCTCCCTCACCTTGGACTCAATCTCAGAGTAGTTCATCACCA
>JACYXH010000367.1:975000-990000 GCA_026745465.1 Lota lota
CAATGAAAAAGCCCAAATTCACATCTTGTAACAAGCCCAACCTGGAAGCGTGTTTCTATCTCTACATGGAGACGGGGATGAGCCGTGATCAGCCGGGGACTTGGAAAGAGAACGGTGCTCGGATGAGAGGTGAAGTGATCGAGAGGGGAGGGAGGGAGGGAGGGAGGGAGGGAGGGAGGGAGGGAGGGAGGGAGGGAGGGAGGGAGGGAGGGAGGGAGGGAGGGAGGGAGGGAGGGAGAAGCACTGTGTGACCGCATGGGCGGATCTGACTCTACTCTCGCCTTTGTTTGGGGGGCGTCTCATCTCCTCCCCTCACGCCCCCCTCCTCTCCACACGCCGCCCGCTCTCCCCGGGGCGAGGGCGAGAGAGAGAGAGAGAGAGAGAGAGAGAGAGAGAGAGAGAGAGAGAGAGAGAGAGAGAGTTTGGTTCTCAGAAAGTCCTTTGGGAAGATTCACGAAGCGTTATCCTCAGAGAGCAGCAGCAGGGAGAGACAGAGAGAGCAGATAAGGCGCAACCTCAGCTGGAAAGCACCAGAGCTCCGCGCGCTTCGGAGCGCCAACACACCATCCGACAGGCGGAGCACAGAGCCGGAGTGGAGGAGAGGACATATAAGAGGGTTCAAAAGACTTGTCTGATCGTGATGACATCTGATCCTAGGCGGTAGTCGAGTCCTCTCTTCTCTCTGTCCCTTCCTTCCCTGACAGCTCAACGAACTGTGAAACTCGAGCGAACTGGAAAGGGACTTCAGTACCTTGACTGAAAACCGGTTCGCTCCGCGCGTCTCGGTGGCGGTTGAAATCCTGGTTTGCGACTTCCAGAGGATAATATCAATGTCTTTCATCTGGGCCGAGGGGTATTACCAACGCGGATAAAGTTTCATTGGGGTTTTTGTTCTTTTTTTCTACGCGCAAAAGGAAGGAACAATCTAAGACAAAATAAGAGCGGGACCACCACCACGCAAGTTTAAACTGGGGGATCCAGAGACAGCGACTTTAACTTGAGGATAAACGGCCTGGGAAGACCTGAGGGCTGAAACGCAGTCTGTTAATGTTCGGGATCCAAGAGGGCATCCAGAGGAGCGGCAGCAGCCTGAAAGAGGAGCCACTGGCAGGCATGAACGCGGTGCGGAGCTGGATGCAGGGCGGCGGGGTGCTGGACGCCAACACGGCCGCCCAGAGGTGAGCTCATACCTGGCCGCTCTGAGGAGGGACCGCGTCCTGCTGCACTCAACCCAGAACACGCTTTCTAGGGGGTCGAAAGAGGACCAGGGGTTTAGCCGCGGTCCACTTTGGGGAGCAACTCTTTTAAGGAACTCGTTTGGATGTTACTGTTACTGGGACACCCTTGTGTAGAAGTCTATGAGTTGACTTTGTTGAAAATGGAAATTAAATGTGTGAAAAAAATAATAATAATATAAAGTATGGATAAAGCTTAAGAAGGTTATATCGACAACAGTTTTCGGCTAATTGGACATTATATAATTTACATATCCGAAAAACACTTTGGAAAAAAATGTCCCTACACTCTTTTTCTTAGGACAGATAATCAACCATAACAGACGATCAGAGTCTCATTGATTTTGTTTTAAATACGTCCTTATTTGTAAAGTGCCCAACAGCGTTGAAGCAGCCCATACGTCGGAGTGATGTAACATTTCACAGTGACGCCTTCTCCCCTGTGCCTCTCCCGCAGCGGAGTGGCCCTGGCCCGGGCTCACTTTGAGAAGCAGCCGCCCTCCAACCTGCGGAAGTCGAACTTCTTCCACTTCGTGCTGGCGCTGTACGACCGGCAGGGCCAGCCCGTGGAGATCGAGAGGACCTCGTTTTTGGGTTTCGTTGAGAAGGAGAAGGTCGGAGAATTATTGCTTTATTATGCCACACAAATCCGACCATTTTAATGTGTGATAATAGTTCAACGAGTGTTGGCCCGATTTTCGAGATTAAATTCAAATAAAAGAAAGTCGGCTGAAAAGGCCTGTGGATGTTTATTTGGTAATTACAATTTCTATGGAACTCCAATAAAATAACAGTGAAGCTTTTGAAACCAGACAATTTGTAGGCTAGTGTAGTGTTGAGTATTGAGTAATTTATATTATTATAATTATTACTATTATTCTTATTGTTATTACAGTATTATTCTTATTGTTCTTATTATTACTATTATTATTAGCCTATTATGATAATTATAATTATAATTAAAACTATTATTGTTATTAGTGTTATTACTATTATTATTACTATTATTATTATTAGTGTTATTACTATAATAATAATAATAATAATAATAATAATAATAATAATAATTATTATTATTATTATAAGGCTGTATAATTCCCAGCACTTGGTCTTGTTTGTAACGTATTTAGTGGGTTCTTTTGAACGGTGTAAAAACAAGGACGCGGTCCCGCGGCCTCCTCATCCATGCTGACCAGATTTAGACGATCTCACGTTCCTTTGCTTTCCAAACACCACCGCTATTTAGGCCTGCAGAGAACCTAAAAGCCGCAACAACCTCGTGCTTAGACGGCGAGGAATGAAGGGCGTCTGCTTCTTTCGGACTTGGATATAAATGACCGTGTGGTCCAGCCCACGCCAATATCGCAAATGTTAAGAGTATCAATAGTTGCGTAGCACCAGGCCTCAGTGAACAACAAGTGCCCTCGGAGTTGTATCAGCCGAATAATGGTCTCTGTGTTTCTTTAAAATCCAGGAAACCAGCGGGGAGAAGACCAACAATGGGATCCATTACCGCCTGCAGCTCCTGTACAGTAACGGTGGGTGAAGGCTCGGACCCCGACACACTGGTCACGTCAAATGGACATCAAGTCACCTTTAGTCATGATTCTTTTATTTTTATTGTGTGTCTATCGGTATCAAAGTTATGTATCACGGTCTGTTTTCTCTTTAAATCCGTTGTATAAAATGTATCAAATAAGCCTACGTTGCTAAAATGGCGCATACGAATAAAGCTTTAAACATTTGAACCATTAGGTCTACGAGAGGTTATAAAGCAATGCATATTTTAAATATAGACTTTGTTTACGCGTTGTTTTTAAATATATAACATTATTGACACGTTTGATTGACACAAATAAATTACCTGGGGTTCACATGTAGGCCTGGGGTTCACCTCTAGGCCTGGGGTTCACCTGTAGACCTGGGGTTCACCTGGGGTTCACCTGTAGGCCTGGGGTTCACCTGTAGACCTGGGGTTCACCTGGGGTTCACCTGTAGGCCTGGGGTTCACCTGTAGACCTGGGGTTCACCTGTAGACCTGGGTTCACCTGTAGACCTGGGGTTCACCTGTAGGCCTGGGGTTCACCTGTAGACCTGGGTTCACCTGTAGGCCTGGGGTTCACCTGTAGACCTGGGGTTCAGCTGTAGACCTGGGGTTCAACTGGGGTTCACCTGTAGGCCTGGGGTTCACCTGGGGTTCACCTGTAGACCTGGGGTTCACCTGGGGTTCACCTGTAGGCCTGGGGTTCACCTGGGGTTCACCTGTAGACCTGGGGTTCACCTGGGGTTCACCTGTAGACCTGGGTTCACCTGGGGTCACCTGGGGTTCACCTGTAGACCTGGGTTCACCTGTAGACCTGGGTTCATAGGCAGCTCAAGGAAACCTGAATACACAACTCGTGTAGCAGTGATTCAGTAGGAGAGGGAACCATCTGATGAATATTGGTGGTTTGTGTAGTTGTTTTATTTGCTTGTCTTTTTCTGTTTTGACCTAACAAAGCCAACACTCAAAAGGGAGCTTGTGAGAGAGTTTGCATTGTTTTGAACTAATACAAAAAAATATATATAATGTCATTCTTTCACCTCTTCACCTAACTAATCACCCCTCTTCTGTCCACCTACCCCCCCCCCCCCCCTTCTCTCTGGTCTCTGCCTCACTCTACCCCTCAGGCATCAGAACAGAGCAGGACTTTTATGTTAGACTCATAGACTCCATGACTAAACAGGTAAGGTACGGCCCACACACACACACACACACATACACACACACACACACACACACACACACACACACACACACACACACACACACATATGGACGTATACACAGACTCAAAAACACACACAAACAGCTGTGTGTGTGTACGTTTGTAAGCTTACTGCTAATGTTACCTAGCTTACAATGTGTTGCTGTGACTTGAGATGTGAGTTTGAGTTGTTCTGTATGAGTGTGTGCGCACACATGTTTCTGTGTGTTGGTGTGTGTGTGTGTGTGTGTGTGTGTCAGCACACGTGTGGGTGGGCTTCAGCAAAGTGTGGGCGGACTGACAGAGTTGATGGAGAGGAGTCATCTGGTCTGTAGCTGGAGGGTAAGGAGTGAGGGTGTGATGGAGATGAATTCTCTGGTCTCTGATTGGAGGAGAGAGGAGTGAGGGTGCGGTGTAGAGGAGTTCTCTTGTCTCTGATTGGAGGAGAGAGGAGTGAGGGTGCGGTGTAGAGGAGTTCTCTGGTCTCTGATTGGAGGAGAGAGGAGTGAGGGTGCGGTGTAGAGGAGTTCTCTGGTCTCTGATTGGAGGAGAGAGGAGTGAGGGTGCGGTGTAGAGGGGTTCTCTGGTCTCTGATTGGAGGAGAGAGGAGTGAGGGTTGGTGTAGAGGAGTTCTCTGGTCTCTGATTAGAGGAGAGAAGAGTGAGGGTTGATTTTAAGATATGATGATTGATAAGAAAAGTTTGGTAAAAATGACATTGGGTTGTGGGAACACACATGATATGATGTACATGTTCTGTCCACTATGCAACAGCGAATAGATGTTTGAAAGTGGTTTTGAATTAATGTCTTGTAAATGATTATGGTACACGAATGGCAGGAATTAATGTTGCACATCTGCATTATGGTGTGTGTGTGTGTGTTCCTGTGTGCATGAATGGGTGTTACATTGTTATCATTGGAGCCAAGACCTGACACTGTGCTCTGAATAGTTGCTAATCTCCCTGCAGTCTCACAGTGTTCCTGGCACACAAGGTGTGTGTGTCTTACGTGTGGTGAGTCTAATAATCATTTGCATATCTGAACGGCTGCATTTTGTGTCTATTATTTATAACAGTTAACACAATAGTAAGATATAGTTATGGGTACATTTTATTGAAATCGTGTAGTTTTGCCAATTTACAGTATGTATTGCAAAGTAATTATGTGTGTGCATAAAACAGACAAAGTGTGTGTGTGTGTGTATGTGTGTGCATGTGTGTCTGTTCCCAGGGGTAGTTGAATAGTACACGGAACAGGTGGTCAAACCAAACAGCCTTGTGGTTGGTTAAGCTGTCCTGTGATGTCATGGCCAGTGTAGCCACTCCTGCAGTGTGGAGTTTAACTCCATGTCATGGGCATCCATGGAGAAAAGGAATAGAATATGAGAACAGTATCATTTACATTTACACGATGGCATTTATTGGACATGTTCTCCAAATTCAACCAGGTACAAGTGCAGCTTGTTGGTATTTTTCTCAAGCATGTGCAGCCATGCACATACACATAGACATACACATGTGCATACTGAGCTGACACACATACTTCTGCACAAACACACACACGAACGCACACACACACACACACATGAACGCACACACACCACACACGCATGCACGCGCACACACACAGACACACACACATGAACGCATACACACATGCACGCACACACGCGCACACACACACACACATGAACGCACACACACACACACACACACACACACACACACACACATAGGTAGAAAAAGGTAATAACGATATTGCCTTTTTTCGAGCTCACACCTCTCCATGTATCTTAGTCTTCAGAAGCTCCCCTCTGTGTCGCCGCAGAGAGCAGTAGCATTGTTTTGGTTTTAAAAGCTGTTTGTCAGGAGCCAGAGAGCCCAAGCTGACACTAACGCAAGGGGAAGTGTGTTCGCTGGCGCGGCGCTACCTTGTTTACAAGCCGCGCGTGTCACACGGCTTCAAAGGCAGCGCAGGAAAACGTCGGGGACACGAGGGGGGGGGGGGGGGGGGGGGGGAGAAGGGTTTCAGAGGATGGGAGGGAGAGGGAAGGATGATGGGGGAGAAGGCAGGAGGAAAAGGCAGATGAAAGAGAGTTGCAAAGTCTGGCAAGGTGTCACATTGTGGTAATGTAGGCTAGGCTCGCAGCGCGACGGCAGCTCCATCCTTCAGGAGGCTGCTGAAGCCAAGGCAGCACACTGCACTTCTGAACAGCACACTGCACTTCTGAACAGCACACTGCACTTCTGAACAGCACACTGCACTTCTGAACAGCACACTGCACTTCTGAACAGCACACTGCACTTCTGAACAGCACACTGCACTTCTGAACAGCACACTGCACTTCTGAACAGCACGCTGCACCTCTGAACAGCACACTGCACTTCTGAACAGCACGCTGCACTTCTGAACAGCACACTGCACTTCTGAACAGCACACTGCACTTCTGAACAGCACACTGCACCTCTGAACAGCACACTGCACCTCTGAACAACACACTGCACTTCTGAACAACACACTGCACTTCTGAACAGCACACTGCACTTCTGAACAGCACACTGCACTTCTGAACAGCACACTGCACCTCTGAACAGCACACTGCACCTCTGAACAACACACTGCACTTCTGAACAACACACTGCACTTCTGAACAGCACACTGCACTTCTGAACAGCACACTGCACTTCTGAACAGCACACTGCACCTCTGAACAGCACACTGCACCTCTGAACAACACACTGCACTTCTGAACAACACACTGCACTTCTGAACAGCACACTGCACTTCTGAACAGCACGCTGCACCTCTGAACAAGAGAGAGAGAGAGAGAGAGAGAGAGAGAGAGAGAGAGAGAGAGAGAGAGACAGAGAGAGAGACAGAGAGAGCTTGAGTTGACAGTGATTCATTTGGGTCTGAGGCTGAGCTAGTTCAGAGGGAGGTGTGTGACCTACTCTTTCCTCATGGAGCTCTATGTGGAACAAACCCAGACCCAACTATGAGTTACGAGTCTCCTTTCCTTCAGTTTCTTCCCTCACTGTACCTATTTATAATCACACCCAAAATGCTCTTTAATCAATATCATTATAGGTGGTTGAGTTAAGCAAAATAAGGCTTTCCCATTACCCTCTGTGGTGGTGAATTGATTTATATTTAGTCATAAAGTCATAAAAGTCATTGTGTTAGAAAGTTAGTTGAGGAGGTTGTGTGGTTTCTGTAGTACTTTGCTCTTCTGCTGTCTTGGTGGATCATATCGAGATAACCAGGAAGTGGTTATATCTCGTGCAGAGCTTGAGGAGCTAGACTTCACATGTACTTACAAATACACTTACATACAGTAGACATACCTATACATATACTTTTACGCTTCCATCATCCCATCCTGACGGGGTGCAGCCAAACCAAATGATATGCAGTTATTGGATGAGCCGACCCCATCCTGGCCAGGCCCGGCTGGTGATTGGCTCTCCCAGGTGTGTGGAGATCAGGAGACACCTTGTGGGCAGAATGTAGCTGTGGTGTGGATGTTCGGTCAGTTTGTGGTGTGGTTATTTCTGTGTCCAGGGAATCCAGATTGCATTGACCTGAGCTCGGGTCCACTCCGTGTTAGCAAACGGCCCAATGGCACACTGGCATCCAAAAGATCCCTAGGGTGGGCCTGTCTCAAAAACATAAACCTATGGGATGTATTCTTTTGTACTTGACAACTACTCATTCAAAAGTCTACATAAAAAAAAAAACGTTTCTATTTTCATTGAGAAATGTGTTTTTCTAGCAGAAACGTGATAGTAAACATATGTCTTATCCTCTGAAAGAGGAAAACAATAGCTCACGATCTGAAGATGGGGTGTGGATTTCTTGTTATGAACTGGGAACTCAGGAGTGCTCCAGCCACATGCATACAACGGCTGTGATGTATCTGGTTGCCAACATGTTGTGAACTCGCCTAGTTTATTTTTAATGTGCGTAACACGCACCACATTGACCTGGTATCTCAAAGGTATATATTATAAATGTAGACGCAGGCCTACATACATATACGCGATCCATCAGCCTGAATTCCCCTCGAGGCTAATGAAAGGCTACGTACACGATGTCGCCCGTTTGACTTGAGTCATCTCGACACCGTTATCTCGTGTCAGAAGGCAGATGCTCCAGGCTGGACCTAGAGGCCGTCCCTGGAAGAAGGTGGCGATGGCGGGGAGATTGATAGAGCAGAGCACTGCTGTTCAGACATGGCTGCTCTAGTCTGATTGGCTGAGTGCAACCGGGCACTGTGCGTCACGAGTGGTGTTGTCTGTGTGTGTAGCTGTATATTTGTGTACATTTGTGTATATTTGTGTGTGCATGTGTGAAGCAGAGGTGTTACTCTGAGCTGGTGTGTAGGAGTGTGTAGTAAGAAACTCTGAACCCCAAACTAAACTGTAACCCAAATGACACGCCACGTATTCAAACAACATTTCTGTACTTATTAATATCAACCGACACAGGTCCATATGCAATCAAGTTATTTGATTTTCTGTATAAAAAAATACGGCTACTAAAACACCCTGAAACAATCTCTCTCTCTCTCTCTCTCTCTCTCTCTCTCTCCCTCTCTCTCTCCCCTCTCTGTAGGCTATTATTTATGAAGGCCAGGATAAGAACCCAGAGATGTGCAGAGTGTTGCTGACACATGAGATCATGTGCAGGTGAGAAAAAGACAGCTTTCTTGTTTGCTCTTTTCTTCCTCTCCTCTCCTCTCCTCTCCTCTCCTCTCCTCTCCTCTCCTCTCCTCTCCTCTCCTCTCCTCTCCTCTCCTCTCCTCTCCTCTCCTCTCCTCTCCTCTCCTCTCCTCTCCTCTCCTCTCCTCTCCTCTCCTCAAACGGCCCTTTAACAAGAATTTCATAAAATCTTTATTTCTGCCCCCACTTATTCATCTCTGCACTCCAACCATTCCCCCAAGACACACACACACTAACACACACACACACTAACACACACACACACACACACACACACACACACACACACACACACACACACACACACACACACACACACACACACACACACACACACACACAATTGGGTTAAGTAGAAGCCATATTGGTTGGGAAAGAAGATTAGTTCTCCTAACTTGGTTGTTGGTTTAATTATAATCCAAAGATGAATTTCATCAGAAATAGGTTGTTTGAAAATTGACCTATATATAGAGGCATGCCTTCTCTTTATTGTGTGTGTGTGTGTGTGTATGGGTGTTTGTGTGTGTGTATGTGTGTGTGTGTGTGTGTGTGTGTGTGTGTGTGTGTGTGTGTGTGTGATGCCTGGTTAATTAGGACACAGAGAAACTCATTAGTCAATTTGAACCCTCCTGTTGTTCCCCAGCTAACAAATGGGCCTTGCATCCCAATCTGACAATGAAATATAGTCAAGGACTCTTCTCTCTATCTTTACCATGCACACATACACCCACATGCACGCACCACTTAAAAAATTTCAGATTTAGCACATAAATTAAGTTATTCTTGCTTGCTGACCTTGGCTCAGTGCAACTTTAACTGTAGCGTTATAAATTGGTCTTCATCTATATGCACAATGTAAGCAGTGTCTTCAACCCGTGATCCTGTAGCCGTAATATTTTATTATTCTATTTTATTTCATAGCTTATCGGATACTGCATAAAGCAGTTAGGGAGGGAAACAGAATCCGATGTCCCATTGAAATTCCTATATGATTTGCATTGAATGGAGACATAATTGTGCCTGACGTCCAACTTTCGAGTAAATAATTTCTGTTTATCGCGTGCAGAGCAAAGTTATGAGCATGAATAAAATATTTTGCAGCGCATACATTTAACCAGCTTCTTTGGGTCTGTTTGCCGCTCAGTGACATCATTCATACCAAACTCTGTAAACATGATAGGAATAAATACAGGAATATTACCAAATACAGGCAAATGACCAAATACAGGAATATGACCACATATAGAGATAGGACCAAATATAGGAATACTAACTATCATAACCACAATTGAATGCTGTCAATCCATAGGCTGTATGTAAGTTACTTTACATTTTGTATATACATTGATATAAGTATTTAAATATTCTATCATGAAAACAAGGCTGTAAATGCTTTCGCTAGTTGGGTCATGCTCAAGCTGGGTTAAGGTCACACTCTTTTTACACGATCAAGAGCAAACACATTTCGTTTCTTTTTTTACTCCTTACGTAACCTTTCCTTATAGCTCAGTGTAGAGGGAACTGTAGTGGACATATTGGATACATATTGGTTTACTGTCCGGAGATCTTTTAAGCAGATTTCAGAGAAGATCCCGGGGGAAAGCTAGCGAAGATTAGCAGAATGCTGATGTTCACCGACAACACAAGGATCCATGTAATGACCGGGAAAAAATAACATCACAGCAAGTGGGCAGCAGAGCAGTGAGGGGGTTCTGGGGACCTGAAGCAGATCAGTGAGGGGGTTCTGGGGACCGGGAGCAGAGCAGTGAGGGGGTTCTGGGGACCTGAAGCAGAGCAGTGAGGGGGTTCTGGGGACCGGGAGCAGGCATGTAGCAGTGCACAGTAGTAGCAGTTCAGGCAGCTTGATGCAAGCAGCTGCTGAGGTTATAGTTACTGCATTAACCCCTATGTCCTCATACACTGATTCTGTCTCTCTGTCTCCCCCTCTCTCCCACTCTCTCTCTCTCTCTCTCTGTCTCTCCCTCTCTCCCGCTCTCTCTCTCTCTCTCTCTCTCTCCCGCTCTCTTTCTCCCTCACTCTCTCTATCTCTCCCTCGCTCTCTCTCTTTGTCTCTCCCTCTCTCCCTCACTCTCTCTATCTCTCCCTCGCTCTCTCTCTCCCTCTCTCCCTTTCTTCCCCTCCCTTCTTCTTTCTCTCTCTTGCATACACACACATACACACACACACACACACTTGCATGTATTAATGTGCGAGCACACACTTGAAAGCACATTAATACATATATATTTAAATTTTTGCACACAGCCTCGTGCTCGTACAATCAACACACACACACACACACACACACACACACACACACAGCCCAGGGTGTCCATTAATCAATGTAGTTCATTGTCATGGTGATGCTATTAGCCATATGTTCCCAGCCAATCTGCCAGCAAACTGGTTTAGAACCCAGAGAGGCTCTATAAACGGGGATGGGGATGGACAGTTTATTTTGGAAAACAAGGAAGAGTGTGTGGTTGTGTTGTCAGAGACAGCTCAGGGCCCAACCACATACAGTCCTCATTCACAACATTATCTTCAACGTCAAATCCCACCACCGCTTCTCTGGAAAGATTTAACTACTCAAGATTATACAAAAATCACCAAATGAAACACCACCTTATAAAAAGTGAACAAAGGTTTACATTAGACCAATCTTTTAATAACTTTGAACCCTTTTCATGCATTCATTCAGTCATTCATTTGGTTGTTTCTGTTCACAATTCACCTTGCTTTTCATTCATTCATCCATACAACCGTTTTCAGTTCTTCAGTGGAAATGAAAGTCCCAGATGTGATTCAGTGCCTTTCCTTAGTCGCCTGAGAAGGGTTTATAAGAGGCTCAGCTCCATTCAGCCTCTGAAAGCATCAGAGACCATGTGATGGTCAACACCATGTAGCGCTAAGTGTTCACCTCACAGCTAGCAACCCCTCTCTCTCTCTCTCTCCTTCTCTATGGTTCTCTCTCTTGCTCTCTTTCTCTCTCTCAGCTTCTCTGTCTCTCTGTTTCTCTCTCTCAGCTTCTGTGTCTCTCTTTCCTTCTCTATGTCTCTCTCTCACCTTTTCTATGTCTCTCTCTTTCTCTATGTCTCTCTCTCTGTCTCTCTCCTTCTGTCTCTCACCTTCTCTATGTCTCTCTCTCCTCTCTCTCTCCTTTTCTATGTCTCTCTCTCCTTCTCTCTCTCTCCTCTCTCTCTCTCCTTCTCTATGTCTCTCTCTCTTTCTCTCTCTCTCCGTCCCTATGTCTCTCTCTCCTTCTCTCTCTCTCTCCTTCCCTATGTCTCTCTCTCCTTCTCTCTCTCTCCTTCCCTATGTCTCTCTCTCCTTCTCTCTCTCTCCGTCTCTATGTCTCTCTCTCCTTCTCTCTCTCTCTATCCCTGTGTCTCTCTCTCTCTCCTCCCTCTCTCCTCTCTCTCTCTCCTTCTCTATGTCTCTCTCTCCTTCTCTCTCTCTCCTCTCTCTCTCTCCTTCTCTATGTCTCTCTCTCCTTCTCTCTCTCTCCGTCCCTATGTCTCTCTCCTCTCTCTCTCTCCTTCCTTATGTCTCTCTCTCTCTAGCCCCAAGGGGTTACCTACTGCGCTGCTCTGCTCTCTACTGGTTTATGACTTGTCTGTGTGTGATATATATATATATATATATATATATATATATATATATATATATATATATATATATATAGAGAGAGAGAGAGAGAGAGAGAGAGAGACAGAGAGAGAGAAAGAGATTTTATTTAGAAAGGTCAAAATAGAATTTATGCCATGTTATTACCTATGATTTGAGCCAAATAGTCTGCAAAACAAATGTGGTCATTAAATGGAAAACAAACAATTAAAAACAACAACCAAATGAGCAAAAAAGGCCAAAGACAAAGACACATCCTTTTGAGGGAAAGACAAAGGAAAGGAGACAGTACACATCCTTTTGAGGGGAAGACAAAGGAAAGGAGACAGTACACATCCTTTTGAGGGGAAGACAAAGTAAAGGAGACAGTACACATCCTTTTGAGGAGAAGCGCGGTGGACGAGGGAGAGATCGAGAGAGGAGATAGAGGCGATGTGTGAAAGGTGTAACGTATCACTCTCTTTCTCTCCTCCTCCACCATCTGTGATGGACAGTAACCCGAGACGCCACCCTCCCCCTCTCCCCCACACACACCCTTCCTTTCCCCCTCTACAAATGCCTGACCGCGCCCACTGCCCCTGACTCCCCCCCCCCACACACACACATACACCCCCCCCACACACACACACCACACACACATACACACATACACACACACACACACACTACTCACCCTCTGTTCCCCCCTTAATTTTCCTCCATGCCTCCACCCATCCCCCTACCTCTCTCTCCTCTCCTCCTCCATCTGTTCTGTACAGACCGTCAGTAGTCCTCCGTCAGTAGGCCGTCAGTAGTCCGTCAGTAGTCCCCCGTCAGTAGTCCGTCAGTAGTCCTTCAGTAGTCCGTCAGTAGTCCGTCAGTAGTCCGTCAGTAGTCCTCCGTCAGTAGTCCTCCGTCAGTAGTCCTTCAGTAGTCCGTCAGTAGTCCGTCAGTAGTCCATCAGTAGTCCGTCAGTAGTCCTTCAGTAGTCCTTCAGTAGTCCATCAGTAGTCCGTCAGTAGTCCGTCAGTAGTCCGTCAGTAGTCCTCCGTCAATAGTCCTCCGTCAGTAGTCCTTCAGTAGTCCTTCAGTAGTCATTCAGTAGTCCGTCAGTAGTCCGTCAGTAGTCCTTCAGTAGTCCGTCAGTAGTCCTTCAGTAGTCCGTCAGTAGTCCGTCAGTAGTCCGTCAGTAGTCCTTCAGTAGTCCGTCAGTAGTCCGTCAGTAGTCCGTCAGTAGTCCTTCGGCCCGGACCGCCTCAGGACCCGAGGTGGCTGTGTCCCCGGGCCCTCACTGCCTCTTATGCTTGTGCGTTGAATGTGGGTGCCCGTGTGTTTGTGTGTGTGTGTGTGTGTGTGTGTGTGTAAGAGTGTGTGTATGTGTGTGTGAGTGTGTGTGTGAGAGTGTATGTGTGTGTGTGTGAGCGGGGCCTCACACAAACAAACAAACACACAAACAAACAAACTCGCACACTCTTCTCATGGATGCTGTTTCTTTTTTACCAGCCGGTGTTGTGACAAGAAGAGCTGTGGAAACCGGAACGAGACGCCCTCTGACCCTGTAATCATCGACAGGTAGGCTACTGTCTAACCTGCTCACACACACACATCTAATCTGACCCTGTTATCATCGACAGGTAGGCTACTGTCTAACCTGCACACACACACATCTAATCTGACCCTGTTATCATCGACAGGTAGGCTACTGTCTAACCCGCTCACACACACATCTAATCTGACCCTGTTATCATCGACAGGTAGGCTACTGTCTAACCTGCTCACACACACACATCTAATCTGACCCTGTTATCATCGACAGGTAGGCTACTGTCTAACCCGCTCACACACACACACACATCTAATCTGACCCTGTTATCATCGACAGGTAGGCTACTGTCTAACCTGCTCACACACACACACACACACACACACACACACACACACACACACAACACTCACACATACACACACACACACACGTAATGATTAAATAATTGGGGTTGCTTTTACTTGAATGATCTCAGTCTCATTCTACTGAGCGGAGTCTCTGAGTAAGGGTGGGTATAAATATGCACGTATGTGTGTGTGTGTGTGTGTGTGTGTGTGTGTACGTGTGTGTGTGTGTGAGTGCCTACCTGCCTGTCTCTCTGCTTCCTTTAGGTCTGTTCTCGCTAGTGCCTGTCTTTATTTCTACCTTTTAGTCTGTGTTTTGTTTTTCATGTTCAAGAAGAACAGTTACCCCCTCACCCCCACCTACCTACTCTGCCTCGCTCTCTCTCCGCCCCCCCCTCTCTCTCTTTCTCTCTCTCTCTCTCCTTCTCTATTTCTCTCTCTCCATCTCTATTTCTCTCTCTCCTGGAAAATGGGTCACAGGGAGATAAATAAGTGACAGAGAAGAAAAAGTGAAATGAGATCTAACCTCATTTTAATCTGATGTCTCCTTGGCAAGTCCTTTTAACCCGTTAGCGGTGTGTGTCGCTCCAACATATATATATATATCTATATATACATACTCTGCAACTGTGTTACACTACCTTCAGCTGATCCATCTGATTACACAGCGATGCTGCATCTGAAATATTTTGTGTTCGCTAACCATACAAAGCTGCATGTAAGTGGATGGTCAATTTGTTTTTTGCCAATATTTGTGTGTGTGTATATATGCATGTATGTATGTATGTATGTATGTATGTA